>SJOL01006946.1:121216-184233 GCA_004794785.1 Opisthorchis felineus | reverse complement strand
CCACCACCACCACCACCACCACCACCACCACCACAATAAGAGGGTAGACGCATTTGCAACCATTTGGTGAACACGCACACAATAGGCTGTAAAGAGGAGCATTAAATCGAGTCTTGAGCAGTTGAGGGTTACAGGATGAGTGGGTTGATCCAGAGTTGTCATTCTGAAATAGTAGGAGAATAGTTCTGTGTGGCAGCCACGTTGGGTAACTAAAATAAGTGGTGAGTTTTATGGCTAAAAGCTGATGCACAGAACCAACTTTTCAGCTATCCCTGTCCACGACAAGTTGCACAGGAGTTCGGAGCCATTTGATGTCTTGCACTCGTGTGCTCTTCGTTGGGAATTTATTGCGTATGTGCGTGCAAAGTAACTTAACCGGAACAAATAGGCAATTCCCATTAGACTCCTTGGGTGGAGAACTTACGAACATTTTCATCTAGCAGCAATTTCAAGAGTGTATATTTTCCCTTAAGCACGGTTACAGTTAACACTTGTAAATCAAACTAGTGCTTCTGTTCGGTATACCCTTGCGCTCGTACGTAGTACGGAGCTTTCAAGTATCATCTTCGCTCCAAGCTTAACTAACTGAAAGCTCTTTACCCTGCGTAAACCTGAAAAATTCTAAGCCTACATGCATCAGTTAGCTAGCCAGGAATTATTTGTTTACTCACTACTGACCATATTGATCCGTATTGATTGCAAACTAGCGAGCGGGTTAAAAAAATTTGAAATTTCTTCCAAGAGAATTTCAGCTAAAATTGGCTAAAAAAACGCATATCCGAGTTAAGGATCGGTCTACTAAGGGCCCAAAACCGTAAACCTCAGCATTGCGATCAAAAGTGGTTACGTTTCAAGGGCGGTCTGACCAGAGGATGACATCTAGAATTTATCGCCACGGTCTGGTCTGGTCGAACATAACCGGCATTATCCTCGTCTTACCAGAAGACCCGTGGGGTGGAGTACAACAGAAACTGGCACGAACCTGGAAAAACTACTGTGCAAACTTACTGTCAAGCTAATGTCTGAGGGTTTTGGTAGATGCATTCATTTACTTTGATATCTTCACACTGAAGCGGTAAGCTTACTGACATGCAGTAGAACTTCACATCGAACTCAATGCAGACATTACTAGATTGAGTTACCCAAGACTCTCACTGGTGGCCCTTCAACCTCGAAAGCATCAACCTTCTTAACCTTGTCGCACGGAGTCGGTTATTTTTAGTGCCACCGATAAGGTCGCGCGAGAAAGAGAATGTGAATTCGGTCGGTTTGAACTACCTTCAGGATGTGTCGAGCCACTCGGCAACAGACAAACCCTTGTGAACCGGTCCACTGACAAATTATCTTTCAAGACCGAAAATCCACATAACTTTGCTTTGCTATCGCAATCACTGTTTTTTTTCTCAAACTGGTGGACTCGAGGTGTGTGAACGGGGCACGTGTATCCAAATGAATAAGGCTAGATTGACCAGCAAGTCACTTTTATCCCATTTAATCCCTCTTGTGAATTTGTTCATCAGGACGGAGTGATAAAACCTACTGAGCATTTGGATGTCAATTGTTATACAATGGGCACCTGGACGAAGTCAATCCATCCTGTACTCCTCAACTCATAAGGAAGTACCCTCTCCGGGTCTTGAGAATTCAAAGTGTAATGTATTCGCATGAATATTTTATGAAAGTTATCTTTGCAATATGAGCACCATTGAGCATCACAGTGGCCAGTATACTGCCTGCCGTTAACGGGGCCCTTGCAAGGCGCTTTTGCATAAAGGCTTCTTCTTATGGCTAATAAAAAAATTAACCACGGTTCTTTGTCTCTTGACCCAATTTCTATGTTGCTCATCCTCCTCTTCAGAGTAGTGTAATATAAACATACCTACCTCAAGGACGTTAGGACGCACTTTCTCACCTGTGTGGAACTAACGTTAGGGCTCAGCATAAGAACTAAGGGTTGAGACATTGCTATGGCGTTTTTTTTCAAACGGAACACTCTACTTATTGGATTACTGAAAAGCTTTTACCCGTCCACGACAGGGCTTTGCCCTTCTTCGGCTTCTTAGGCAGGAACAGTCCCCGAGTTTTCGTCAGTCGTGTCTTCTACTTGAGCCCAAATTGGATCCATTTTGCTTAACCCAGTCAACTCCAAATTAAGTCACCGGTTACAGGAGCTTCAAGGATATCCTATCAGAATCTCTCGTGCACCGCACTCTTTTACTAAAACCAAATTAGTCTGAAAACAAGTGTATTTCGCGCACTGCGTACAGTTTGGGTTCAAGTACAACTTAAGGCTTATCTGATGGGCGCAATGTAGGTCGAAACTGGTTGTGGGCTGCGGAAGACTGCTAGGTAAACCTGTGAGTGGTGTGTTCCATCTAGACTACAACGCGATACACAGGATAGCCTTCGAAACTAAAACGCGGGGGCGGGGTGCTCAAATTCAGTTGAGGAATATAATAAACGAGAGATGCAGTCTAAATTCACTTGAGTTCCCCATTAACCAACTTAATTTGTAAATTATTAGGATACATTTCACCGCTTCAGAAACGACCGCATGTATTTAATCAATCGATACGATAATCACTGTGCGACTGAATGAATGAACGACTCTGCCCAATACACACTGTGGAGAATACCGGCGAAATCGGCAAGCCTGAGACTAGTTTGTTGAGAACACAGATGAGTTTGACTTCCGGTTCACATAAAATGCAACAAGTTCATTGCATGGCAGTTTTTAGATTTTCTGCCTGTGCAATTTTTCAATGCTCACCATATTTAAACACATCTTGTGGTGCCAAATCTCATGTCCTGACAATGTCCGTAGCACCATTAACGAATATGAATCAATAGATATTGTACAACGAATGCGAGGCAAAGGAACCAACACCAAGTGGTTCAAACGTTTCAGATAAATCGGACAACAGTCGGCGTTCCAGTAAATACTGCCGTCACTTTCAAATGCCATCAAACTGAAGTCTCTTGACCCGATTTAGACGAAGTCAGCAACACACTTGAGTCCCCACAGATAAACCGAGTAGATTTGAAATTATTTATTGTTTATTCTCATTTGTTAGTCTACTGAGACAAAACTATAAAAAATTATACTTGTTAATGAGGATGAGTAAAAGAAAAATCGTTTCATTCCAACTGTTGTATGGCTCCAAATTCTTTCGTTCCATTGGCGGGCGATATGGTAAACGAACGACTGTAAAACGACACGCAAGCGTCTTGATGCCTTATGGGTCAAAACTTTCGACTGTTTCGATTTCACCTGTCAAAGCAACACATAAAACTTTGAGCTTCAGGGAAAATGCTCGAACTATTTTTTAGAATCATCCACGTATCGGGGGAACCTCTCTACTCAACAGATGAAAACTTCTTCAAGGAATAGGGTGTCATTATGATTTATTCGTGTCAAATTTTAGTTGTTAAATTTTTGAACCGGTATTCTAATTAATCTCACTTGAGTTGTACTCTTCTTGTCCTGGAGTATTTATTCTTGATAGTTTATGTCAATGTAAGGCAAGATGCGAGTTCCTCTCTCATTGACAGTGCACTTCGTTGATTCTACCTGCACTGAAACTCTACGGAAGCACAATAAAGTGCACAGATCTGAACGAGCGAACAAGCTTGTAACTCTGTCTACCATCTAGACCTTGGCAACTGTCCACCAGAAAAAACGGGGAAGTCCTTCGCTCTGAAGTCATTTACACGAACTAGGCGGTTACAAGTCATTAGACAACAAAGCAAATATCTCATATGCACATATTCTTTAAAAAAAAAACTGAACATTCTAACGCCTCCTTTTGAAATTTACAGGATATTCATTGACTATTACACAACAGTAAACAAACACTGAAAAGCGGTTCTACAGCTTCCGTAATAAACTTCACCTTCCGTCAAATGCGGAGGCGGTGCTTTGACACCAGCCATAGACTAGTCGCATGCTTCCTCAGTAGTATCTACTGTTCCATCAGTAATTTGAACCGGTGCGTTCCACTAATTCAGCAGTGACAACAAAAATGCCTTAATCATGAAATACCAGCGTTTCTGATGATTTTTGAGCAGCTGTTCTCCAGCTACACACCAACAGGGTAAGTTGTCCGAGTGACCTCGAATCAAAAATTGCACGACAGATTTTAGACTCTGTGTTGTTTACGTGACCGGGAAGTTGTGACTGACAGGTCATTCGATGGACACAACCAGAAAATCCGGTGGATCAAAGTTCAAGAATTAAGATAAACCGGTCAAATTGCTCATACATGAACAGGTTCTTCTGGTTATGCATGATGCCTTGGCTTGAGGTTTGCACACATGCCTTGTGTGTCGGAGTTCACGTTCCAGTACGGCCAAGGATACTATACACTGCTGACGACCTCTAATGAGACCGATGCACAAATCCAGTACTTCTCCGGTCTGGTGTGGGCTGAACAGAGCAGGACGGTTCAAAATATGTTAATGCGTGCGGGTACCAAGAAGACTTTCCGTTTGGCACGGGCAGTTAGTCATTTTGTTGGGTTCTGCTACTGCTTTTTCCCGTGTAAACATCCTGACAAGCAGGTTCCTATAGACGGCCACAAACCGCTTTAGAAGTAACAAGGAAAAAATCGCTTCTAGCGTTCTTTAATTAGTCGGTTGCATTCACTATGCTTTAAGGAGTCCAGGTTGCTGAAGTCATCTCCTGATGAAAGAAGATTTCTCGATTCGTAATCGGGTTACATGTAAGACTAAGCACAATTTCATCAGATGTACTAACCTATTACATAAAACGCGTTCTCTTCTTTATCTTTCAGAAACATCTGCGTTTCGACCCTTCTTACAACAGTGGCTTTTCCTGCCGGAATCTCAGGACGACAATCCTTGATGGATACCAAATATCGTTAGAACGCACATACTCAATCAATTTTTTATGACGTTGGGAATCATCGCATTCACAGACGCGTGACCAAAATGAGTGCAGAAACATCATAAACGAGAGATTCAGCTGGGTTCCAGGTGAGTCTCTCGCAAAATCAAATTTGTTTGCAAATGGGTGTATTTCGCCAATTGAGTGCAGAAGACTTTTCACAATATAATTTTTGAAATAGTTGGTTTATTGATTGACATGGGGAGGTCCGACTGCTGGCTTATTCAAGTGGTGATCCACAAACTTATTTACTTGACTATTTGACCAGTGGAGGCCGTTAGGTATCACAAAGTAAGGTTCTTTCAAGTTATACAGGTGAAGCCATGCGAACTGTGAACTTTCGAGTAATAGGCCGACAAAATCCGGTCCGGATTTTTGTCACAGTTGGGACAATAGCAGAGTGTGGACAATCTCGTCAGCATATTCTCATGATTTGTCGTACTCTGCGAAGCCAGTTTCGAACTGTCTTGAGGGTAATACATTTATATCTTTATGTCTCAGAGTAGAAGCCAAGTTGCTTCTCTGATACACAGCGCAATCGTCCACTGTATTTGTGGTTGTTTTCGCTGATAATCATAGTATAGACGAATACTCTCATTTGCATATAAATCTGGTTTCTGATAGGAGACTCAACTGAATCCAGCCGAATTTAGCTGTGTTCGGTGCATATGACAGTATTTGTTGAAATATGTCCAATTTGTGTCCCAGTAGAACATAAGGTTGATGGAGAAACTTATCAGTAGTGTGTCACGTCTAGTCGGCAATACGGACAGTTTAGAATAGTAACAGTAACAATGCTACCAACGGATAGAGGTATGAGGGCTTGATGGTAATAAAGAGAACAGCTTGCAGTTCTGATCCAGTACGGAGCAATCCAGATTGCTGTCCTCACCAAAATCACTCATCTACATTTTACGGTGCGTATTAGTCGTCCCAAAGTCATTGAAACTAACATGATCAAACGCCAAATATCAACCAACTACAATTTCATCAACTTTTGCCAAACTTGACTTTTGAATGAAGGACTCACCAAGTCTGTTTTATGCTATCATAACAAGGCCCAGCGGGCATGATTCGGTTGCAGAGTCGATTTTGCGAACCCCCAACGATATAATCAATCCACATGATGCAATGCGTGTAGTTGAAGTTGTCAGACTTGCGCAATTTTAATTGCCCAGCATGCGCCACTCTTTGCACTGAAAATCCAGAACCACAGAAATTTTGCGCTAGGCGACCATTTGCTTCTCTAGAGCACCAGATCCGAGAATCCTCCGTTCTCTGGAGTAAGAAGAAACACCTCTTAAGGAAGCCGTTCTTAAGCATCTGCTATTGAGAGGTGCGTCCTGCATTTGATCCTCTAGCTAATAAATATTATGACTACCGACCCAAAAAAGATTTGAACACTTTTCAAAGAGACACTGACTAGGCGCATGCCTCATCTTGTACGGTAATGTGCTTACCGTAGCATACTCTAAACAGTTTGATAAAGCTACGCATTTCGCTGAACCTGACGTCCTTTTGTTTTTCGCCATTCCGTCCGTTTAACCTGGATACAAAGGATCTTCCGTGCCAACTTTAATTCAAGTCAGCTGATTGTCTCAGCGTTTTTATGAGTATACGGCACACACTTTTAATACCCTGGAGGTAACTCCAGGACTTATCCAAGCAGGCTCAACTGCCCGTCGGCATAATATGGCATAAAAAGACTTCGCTTTAAATACCGAAAAAAGTCTGATACGAGCACCTGATAAAAAAACTGACCAAAACTGCGCAATTCGGTCCGGATTTCATCTACTGAGCCTTGAAAGTTTCGTCATCATGTTGTTTTTCGATTAAATTGTGGAACATTGACCGTCTTCCAAAGGCCTACATGAAAACATCAAAATCCCGCCTTGGCTAAACCACCCATTGTTACCTAGGCCGTCAAAAACAGCTCAATCTTTTCACACTTTGCTTGCTCGCCTAATAAAAAAACAATATCGATATAAACAAGTGATACGATCAGACAGGGACAGCTCTGGCTTCTAGACCGAAATCTCAAGTTTTCACTGCACACGGCAGCATAATCCGGGCCGCCTCGTTCAGAGACATTTGTGTCGAAGGATTGATGGAAAGTGATCATCACTATTGGTCATTGACGCTGTGCAGCTCTCACCTCCGAGGACTGTCGCACAGGCCTTAAGATGTAAGTTGACTTTGTATGAACGTATACGCTGCTAAAAGTTACCTCAGTTTCTGAGATGACTCCTTCGCTGAGGCCAGACAATCATTGCCAGATTCCTTTTGCATACGTAGTGCAAATTTTTTCAGAACCATTAGCTGATAGAGAAAGACCTTGTTCCTGCTGTACACTCTGAACCGGCTATTTCACTAATTGCCGGATTTGTCCATATGAAGGATCAGCGTTTCACATTGAAAGATGTGACAACAGATTTTACCGTTTCGGAGAAGACGAAAGTAACAACGTTGCTGATATTAAACTCGCTCAAGAAAGTTTCAGTAATGTTGCAATAAGGAACTTGCTGCCGCTTTTTCATTTTGCCGGACTATTGCGAGACTCAAGCATGTAGCAGGCCAGTAATCCAGAGTCTATTTCTCCTTAAAATTACTGACGTTTTTGAGTGGAAGTCTAGATTTATTTATTGGAAAATGTGATACGATACTTAATTAGTACGATCACATCAAGTAGAACACTCCGCTGGTAAAGCTTAAGTTGTTACCTGAATACGAACATTAGTGTATGGGCTCAAAACTGGCAGTTTAGTTTCCTGTCAAGCTTGTGTGATCTGTAAAAAACCCTAGGAACACCTTTTCACCGAGTACGGGCGACCGAATTCGCTAGCTGAAGGAAGTGGTTGCATTCCAAACATGTGGGTGTTCCGAATAAATTGACTGTATTGATGACATTCTTCGGTGTTTAGCTCCACAGAGAAAATCCTCGTTCCGCTTCATTGGATCCTTGATATTATTGCAGCCTAAAAGGCATCACAGAAATGGTCGGAAGTCTTCTAATTCCGGGAACTTATGGGGCAGTCTCTGCCGTTTTTCGCCGCACATTTGCAGTCACCGGGTCGACCTTCAAGATACCAAACGCCACACCAACAGCAGAATCACGTGTTTTCGCTACTTATCAGGCCTGGGTTGACAAATGACACAGGCAATGAAATTTCCAGCATGCGTGGGTGGGCCGAGCATTTGATTGGTCGGCATTTTTTAACCAATGTGATGCACCATATGTGGTGACCTGAAATTGATCAAGGCGTTAGATGTTGGGTTTCAATAATTGCGGCCGTAGCAAACTTATTTCATTTGAATTCTCTGCGTGTTACTCCGGCTGATGGTAGACATATCAAACCACGTGCCCGATCGTAAGGCAAATGGCTCAACGGAGGAAAATGAAGCGATGAATTCAGGCGCACAGGACACAGTGGTTGTAAGTATTTTGAACAGAATTATGGTTTATGGAGTCGTGGATTTTCACGTGTTTTTGTCGTTCAGATTCAGTTATGGTTAGCTAAGCAGTGTGGTATCAGGTGGCATATAACTAGGAAATTAATGCTATGACATCCCAGTGGTGCAAACAGATCTTTCCAAAACGGCCGGTTAGCTCCAGGGGGAATGTAGTGTATTCACCCTGTCTTCCCGGTAGTCTGTCGTGGCTGGAGGTGGATTACGAGTTAGTATTAAACATTCGTGAAAAAAATTGATTCAGTCTCAACATCAGGTATGCGGTCCTAGTGATTTTACAAAATTGTTCATAAGTGGTAACACACAGACGAAACCAGATTTTATCTCGCGAAGTAAGTAGGAATCCGGATGTACAATGCTAATGAATATTTCTTATAGTGATCCACACTACGGTCATGCTATCTACCCTAGTACCTTAATAATTCGTTCGAAAGTGTATTGAACGAAGTAGCGCTTCTGCAATTTTTAAAAACATTATCCCTTGCATCACTGTATCAACCACCGGAAAGCCTGAAGTATTCGTAAAGCAAACGACGTAAGATAAATTTTGGGGATGAGGCCTTCAGTGTGTATCAGTTTAGAAAGTTAAGCACGATTAATGAGTTTTTTGCCTTATTAACACAAGAAAATTATTTCTATAACCTTCCATATGTCCAGTAGCTCGCTGATAGCCTAAGAATAATGAAAAAATGTCTTACTCCGTGTAGCATGCACGTCACCGCAAGAACCTATAAGGTGGTTGTTTCTAAAAAGTTTTTGGTAAAACTGAGTGCTTCAAATCAGACGAATAACAGTCAAACAATGATCGGTATGTTTGCAAACGCTAGGAATCATCCTGGCGGAGCGACACTGACAAAAAAGCACGAATAAGTATTGGCTCTTTATCAGTTTATCCGTGATTGTGAGCTTCGGTATCCTCCGTGTTTGAGTCATGGGGTGTAAACTAAATATTCTGGATTTTCGGAAAATTATTAGCCGTTGATTTTTTTCTTGGAGCAGTTTTAGACAGAACACGATGCAAAATACACTCTTTTGCAAACAGATTTGGTTTTGCGAGAGACTCACTGAGAACCCAGCTGAATGAGTGTAAATGAATGTATTTCGCTAATTTCGTGCAATTTGGTTTCAAGTAGAACATAAGGTTGACGGAAACTCGGGGTCTGCACCTACCTGATGAGCCCCAAGAAGGGCGAAACCTGTCGTGGGCCGTCGAAGGTTTTTCAGCAACCTTATGAGTACTGCATTACGTATAGAACATTATGCAGATAATCTAGTCGCGCTGAGCGAATCTTGAAGGTCGATTTGCCATTTCGGTCGATCCGTCAGTTCAACAGTAATGCCTTCCTACATTTGGATGTTGCGGTCTTCTTATAAGATACCGTGGTGAAATTCCCGGCAAAAACCTATCAAAATATGATGACCTTAGTGGTATGCAACGCTTCGTATTTTAAGCAAAAGGCTGAGAACCCCACTAAACAACGCAATTCCAAAAACAGGTAATCTAAAGATTTCCATTTAGAAATTTTAGGCTTCTCATCGAGTCATTTTACTAAATTTATCGAGATATATTTTGGAAAATATAAAGATGTTTAGACACTAGATACAAGCATCGCCAAATAAATATCAGCAAAATGTTTTGGATGCACGCTCAACTGAATAAAGGTGAATATTTATTAAAGGTGTACGAGTGTGGATGGAAATTCCCATTCTTCAGTGAGAACGTTTACTATTTGGCTGAAGAAGCTAAAAAGAATATCTGGTTTTCCACTGCAGAGAATGGTGGTAGCAACTGGTTTCTTATCCCAGTGAGCAAACTACCAACCATGACATTTGGTCTTTCACTTAAGCTTTGCTCAGGTGTCAGTTACCTGTAGTAGCAAACGGCTAATGATAAAAATCCAACGCTTCTGCGACATTTATGTGTGTGCAAAGATTGCTGGATTACCTTGGACCCTTGCTCATCGCAATGTATCCGACGGCATTCGAGGCAGTAGACTGTATCACAGTGAATCCAAATGAACCCCCCCCCCCAACAGGGAACATTGCGTCTAAAGAAGCACACGTCATCGGTTGCTAACACAACCTTGATTTGTTGCCATGATGGTCTAATAAGCACGCTACAGTATAAATGGTATCTCGCTGACCAGGGTGAGAAGTTTAAGCTCCATAGAATCCAATAGGTTTTACCCGACGACGATTGACGGCATTTGGGTTTCTCGAGGACCTTCCTTATGAACAGTGCGTTGCATTCACAGCTGAGTTGTCATGCTGCGTGCACTAAAGAGGATGCGTGCGTCGGTTAACTCTTTTGATGTTTTCGCGTGCTTCCGGCTGCTAAACAGAACGTCAAGATCCAAAAAGTCTTGCGCAAATGCTATCGAAGTTAAGGGATGAAGACGTTTACCAGGCTTTTTAAGAAAACCTCGATGATCCAACTGTCTGTAGACTCTGTGAGGTGAGTTATCAGTCCTATCTCCATCAAACAGCCCTGCATGGGCTTCATCGATAAAATAGGTCACCTCAAAGACACGGATTTTAAGCCGTAAGGACAAATACTGATGGGAGACGTCAGATACTTAGTGTTCTCCTCTCGATATGTTGCTTATGGTCTTGTTTGGCAATATGATAGATCACAACATACTGCAACCTCTAATACAACTCACAAATAACATTCTCGGACTTCACGTCAACTGCTATTCAGCGATTCAATCGAAGATGCGCACAACGCCATACTACCACAAAGGATGAAGTAGATCCGGTCGCGAAAAATTCTCGGCAATAGTAGAAAAACGGATATCCTAATAATTGTTATCTGAACTTTGGCATTTTGGGAGCTTTTGGTAAAAGCTATATTGGGTAGTTCCCAAGACCAAGGAATAAGAATAAAAAACTGCTTCCTTTCTAAAAGTATTTTTCAGTCTTTATGATGCAGAATGGCATATCCCAACTTCTCCCTTAAGCGTTCCCTCTGAACAATGAATTAATAAGTAAGCATTATTTTCTTCTGTGTGCTTATATTGAGACCAGTGCACACATTTTGACGGACACATAGGAAACGCCTTCTTAGAATTCATGAAGACAACCATTTAGTAATTAGAGTCATAGCATAAACTGGTTTCCATCGAACGTCTTACGGCTGAGTTCATCCGTGAATGCTGTCGTGCGAACTGACATATGTATTCCTCCCTTTGTGTATTTGGAAGTTGTGAAAATTTCGTTCGAATTTCTTATCTTTCCTACTATTTACAGCACCCAGTCACGTAAATAATTCATTAATGCTAATCTGCCCGTTTGTTTGCATGAGGAGGCTACAAATGCAAGTGGGATTCAATCAAACGTGGGAGGGTAGTGCCCCCTGTCATTGCTAACAAGAAGTTCGTCTATTAAACGCATAAAGTGATAAGAATTCTAAGCTAAAAAATGAAGGAGTGCAATGCGTTCGAACGGCCTCATACGATGTTTTCAACTGGATTTCCTGCACTCCGAAGCCAGCGATTGAGCCATAAAATCAGTGGTGATAAGCAGTGTTTCCACATTGATGAACCACCATGGCATCATATCTATACAAAATTGATCAGTTTCAGTCGGGTGGTACATTTCTCAAGTTTCATTGTGGTCTACGAGATGAGCAAACTATCAATGCTCAAGGGTTGATGAGAATCTGATGCGTATAGCCGGTTACCGTGACTAGACCGTAGGATGGGATATTTCAAGACTACAAAAGTGTTTCACACCTCTCAGTTCACGCAGAGCCAGCTTCTGTCCCATCTTGTGAGGGTGATGAACTAGCCAGCTTGTAGTACCGAGCTCCACCCAACTGAGATCCTGCTCAATGCACGTTCACAGAGGATTTGCAAAGGTGCAAACGTACATGACGCAAAAAATGAGTTTGTGGATATTCTGAGACAGCAGTGGAAAACCGTCGGTCAACTTGTTACCCACACACTCATTCAAGTTGATGCAAGGTGATGTATGATGGTTTCTAACCGAAAAGATCGGAAAATGTTGAGTTAATTTTTCGACAAGACGGCACCACACATTTTTCGCGTCTTGTTTTCTCTTTTTAACGTTTTATGGCAGTTATTGAAAGTGTTGTTCTTGCAAACTCCATCCTTTATTTTGGGTGATGGGATTAGTTATCTAAAATAATTTACTTCTATCTACCTGGAGAAGAGTGATGTTGAAAAAAACTATTGCTGTATTCAGGTAAATTTGTCCCACAGATTGATACCTGGGTACAAACGCCCCTGCAATTTCCGCTTCTGTAAGGTAGACTTTTTTCACCGGTTTCATGGTTGTTAGCTGTGTGTCGGTTGTATTGTGCGTATTTCAGGGACGAATATGTTGAACTTTGAAGACGTTTTTGGAACGCTTTGGACATATCAAGACTTGATGAAAGCGTCAGGCTTCTTTAGGTTGACTTTCCTGATTACTGATGCCTCAAAGTTAACGAAGTGCCTGCAGCTAAGTCGCTTTGGTGACATTGTTGCTTCAAGTTGCTTCAAGTAAAAAGCCCATCGGTTTGTTTCGTTCATTTGACTCGGTCGATGGGATTGGTTGGTATTTGAACGTCAACAGACCTGGGGACATCCAGCAGGATGCATCATTGTGCCACTGACCTTCATGTGTAACTAACTGACAGCAAGGTCTACCCTATAGAGATGTATCCACTGAACATTGTTTCGCCACACATTCTTCCGTGGTTAGAGGTTGCGGTACTTGCGATGGGTGCTCGATAACCGTGCCCCAAGCAAGCGTTAAAGTTGCAGATGTTCACGCGTTCGTGGTAGTCCAGTATTTCTTACCTAACTGGGTCCGTTAATTTTGTATGCCAGTCTTACGTCAAAAGAATTACTGCGACGTATTCACATGGAGTACCAAACCGGCACGTAAAATGGCGCAAACACCACGATTGGAATAAATGGACACCTTTGCGTAACGAAAGTTGCTTCACGGAAATGGTCGCTATGTTCAGTAACCATAGATTTTCAGAGGGTCGATTGATGCAGAGCTGTCAGGTGATACAAGAACTTGTTGCATCGTTCGAATTCTTCATCAAAGTCATTCTGAAAATGTACAGCTTCAGGTCGTGAAACTGATGAAAACCTCTAGTTGGAATGCATCAGTGATTTGATAGTTTTATTCCCTCAAGCAAAATTTTTTCAAAGGTTTTCTGAGATTCACGTACAGCAGTTTTATCCATCTTTTCACCTATTAACAGAGGATGTGCTTGAAAATCTGTCCGACAATGCGACACAGCTGTTGTGGCGTTCGATAAACAGCGTTTTCCTACATCAATATTCTTGTATTTGGCTTGAATTTAATGATGATTCCATCTATCGCCTTCCACATTCTACACTGTCCCTTCACACGCAAAATCTTGTTAACAAACACTAAACCGATTATCCATCTGAAGCATTTCACCCCAAATCGACACTGTCCAACAATGGACAATTCTTCCTCCATTACGAGTATTATCGATTTTTTGTTGACTAACCCACTGTGATAATGAGGTGAGACAAGACTGATTCTCAATTATGATCTACCTGCTTGTTGGACACGTTTGTTCACGATGCTTGATTGGACTCAGTAGATGAAAAATTAGTTTACTTCAAACTGCCACTGGTTAGGCACCCCTCTTCACTGTTTCCCTCGAAAGTTGGTGTTGATTTGTCGAAGCCGTCACCAATTTGTTGCTGTGGTTCCAGTCACGAATGATTGGGTTTTGGTGTGTTTAGATGTAATTTTTAGGCTTTCAGCACTTCAGTAGTTACGGAGATTTAAAAAGACAGGTCACGTGGAGTGTTTGTTCAGCATTTTTTGAGAATGATAAGTTTGCTGTTCATCGTAAAAGATATGTTACTGCATTCGTATTCTGTCATGAAGAGAGTGGATCTTACCGTGGTGTGACGTTTCGCGGGCCTCCGCGACCCATTGAGATACACTGTGGGGTGCCCGTGCGACACTCTCAGAGTCTCTCATGTCAGGCTGGTCAATGGTCCCCTGGCCCTCCAGGTTGGGGGTTGGAACATGTGTGGGGACTTGTTTTGCAAAGCTGGAAACGCACCTGCATTCCCCGCCAAACCCCGCTGCCTTGCGGTCAGGCTTTTGAGCCAAGGGATTTGGTTAAGTATTCTAATCGTCCTCCAGTCTAGGTCTGGGCGGCCTGGCAGTATTCCGGCTCATGTACAACTATGAATTGCACACTTGAAAATCATCTCTTGCCACATCGGTACGCCAGCGAAGCATCATTGTTAAACACTGATGTCATACTGTCGATGATAATGATGATAGTGATGGAACAATGGCTTGAAATTTAAAGTGCTTACAGAAGAAAAATATACGTCGGGGCACAGCACAGCCTGAAGTGTGGTAGAACACTTTATTGGAGTCCATATTCAACAGATCACTATTTTAAGTGCTAAATTTCCGTTAACAACTTTAAGCAGCATCCGCTCTTAATCTCAAAAGGAAATAACCAGCGCTGCTCACGGTAAACGAGTCTTCTGAATCAAGTTGGTCTTATTTATGACGTTATGGTAATTTGATCACATTTTGACCAACTACCAAACGGTTGTGGAACCTACTGTTAATGGGAGCCTCATCTGAAATTTTCCTCTTTTTATAGTAGTCTTTACCAGAATACGATGCACAAAGTAACTGGACTGTGGGGACTGTGATTACTTTGTAGGCTTTAAGAACGGAAAAACTGGTAGTGGGTTGCCAGAGTTCTGATGGATGGGATCTCGTAGAAAGAAGACTAGCAAGCCTTTTCCGCCAACAGAAGCACTGGCCTAAGAGTAAAGGGGCGTCAGTAGAAAAATTGGTCACAAATTCGCTCGCCTTTTGTTTACTTCGTTTGCAAAGATGCTTTATCAGTAACGTTGTTGAAACCACAAGCATATCCTGCCCGGACCTTACAATATGAGTGCGATGCACTTGAATTCGCCGTGATGATAATAATGTGGGGTTATCCAATCTGAAAAGGAATAGGTTCACAAATGGACGGATATATTTACACGCTAGTTTGCGGCAGATTCCGAAACATTACTAGGGGATTTTCTAAAGACTGGAAGGACAAGGAGATGAAGATGCTGAGGATGGGATTCGTCACTTTCCGCGAAAGAGAAAAATAGCACCTTTACAGAATGAATTCCGGTGGGATGGCAGAATACCATTACGAATTCTGGCGGCAGATAAACCAAAGATTAGTTCCACACAGCAGATCCAACTGAACCCTATCTGAATCTTGTTCATGGTATTCGTCAACTGACGTGACACCACGTGTTTCGTGCATTTCGCGAATTCCCTTCAATTTGGGCTCAAGCAGAACATGAAGTTGATGGAAACGTGGGAACTGTGCCTGCCTGATGGACCTCGCGAAGGATGAAACCACTCTTGGAGTTTCGAATATGTTTCATCAAACTTATGAGTTGTATGTTCAGTCGAGACAATGTATCAAACTCTTTAATTGTTCAGTACTTGTTTGTGAGTAGTTTATATATCCTAATATACGGTCTAACTGCTTAATCAACGAGCGGTTTACCTGAGTCCTTAGTTAACTGGACGGCGGCTTACGAAAAGTGGTTTTACTCCGGGGAAACCCAAGCAACTGGTTTTCACCAGAGCTGCCTAGACTTCAAATGCTCCAACAACGCACTGGAGGATTGCGAATAGGACCAAAAGCAAGACGTCAGTTGCTTGAGAAATATGTACAACTTAGATGCTGAGTGAAGGCATCTCAGTTCAGAATTTGGCGTCGAAATATACTGTGCGTTATTTGTATCTAAAAAGCAGCTGCTATATGAGGATCACAAGTTATGGATCCATTGCTGTTATATCTGACTGCTATCCCCGCTCCAGTGCCTTCGTGCCGGAAAAAGACTCTCCGACAAGGAACACAACAGCTTTATTGCAACAAGCGAGTGCGAAAGTACAACGGCCTCGTGCTATATATTGAAGGACACTGTCTGACTTTGATCCAAAGCTGTCTGATGGGTGTTTGGTGGAGTTTGAGGGTCTCAGTAGGTTGGGTATTCTGAGATAATCTTCAGCAATCTGACCTTCCTGACACCTCTCCCTTTTGGCCGTTCAAAGTAAGATTGTCTGTCGGGTCAAGTTGAAAAGGTTCCACCAGTCTTCTGGTGCGACCGGTACGGCGTCTCGGTTGCAGCAGTGGATCCGTCTTGGACGGTACATGTGAAGCGGTGGCTATTGGTGCTATTCTTGGGAGATCAAAGGTTTCAGGCAGCAGGTTGAGGTCTAGTAACTGTTCTTCCGCTTTTGGGATTGGGCACTCAGTCGGCCGTAGCTGATTGACATGTCGTTTCCACATCAATGATCCAACCCGGACGCTACAGATCACCTGACCGATTCTTCTGAGGACGACTCCAACAGCCCATCTTCGGTGCCCGGGTCGGTAGTCCCTCACAAGCACACGGTTTCCAGACCGGAATGTCGGAGTCCCCCCTGTCGGTGTTGAAGAATATTAGCTTTCGATAGACAGTGTTGAAAGATGCAGGTGATCGATGCCCAGGAGATTAAGCTCACAAGCGGCAAGATAGACAATACCAAGATCACGGTGGCCTGCTACCTCTATCTCACAATCAAATTCACCATGCAGTTAAAGCTTACCACCTGAAGCATTTCTGGCGGTGTTCTTTATTGGTCTGAGTTTCGGTGACCTGGTCTTTCTCCAGGTGCGCCGGGAAACAGTCGTAATATCGGAAGCCGTATCGAGCTGCAATCGAATCGTGCTTCCGTTTGCTCTGATTGTAAAGTACTTACGACGAGCATCGACTTGTTTATTAAGTGTTGCAATTATTGCGTTAAAACGGGGTTCTGACTGGCTCCGTCTGCTTCGTGACCTCCGGGTTTGGCTGCGTCTTTGGCTAGCTTTTAGTGTCCGGCACTGGCTTTCCCTGTGCCCGCGTCGATTGCACACTGAACATTTGTGCTTTTTGTAGGGACACAATCACACAAAATGCCATTCGCCGCACTGCCAGCACGCGTACGGAGGCTTTGCTCCGTTCGAATTTGCCGCCACGGGAGGTTGCCTCAATGTCATCTTTGCAATATTGAAAACAGAGTTGGATAATGGTCTCTTTAACATGGCCGTGTCTTGTTTCAGTTTCAAGAGGCGTTGGCACTCATGAGTACTGGACTGCAGCGGTATCTCGGGAGTTTGTTCAATCTTGTTCAATAGCTTTGCTCTGATGTCACTGTCTGAATGCGACTGAAGGCCACATATGAAGATAAGACACTTGAACTGGTCTTCTGTCATGGTAGATAACTTGAATTGTTCACATTCAAGGTTGACTCTACCGGCATAAGTGATATAGTCTTCGGGTTCCCTTTTCGCAAGTTCCATACTTTGGTAGCAAATATTAAACAAAAACAAACGCTCACCGAAAATTGTTGAGAGTTGGTGCATGGTTTTGTCAAAATTGAGATCTCGCGTGTTCTTTGGCAGGATGAAGTTGGAATACCGTGTGTCTTCCGTTGGACCAAGCTGTCTGAGCAATAAGCGCACTCTCCAGGCATCACCTTTGTCCTTCAGTTCGACTTTGGAAATATCTTCGTAACGTCTGAACCACGAATCGAAGGTTAGACTAGCATCAAGGTCATAATGGAACTCCATGATGCTGTTGGCGATCGAGTCGACTGAGCGGAATTTGGTGGTTGAATTTTGAGTTGCTGCGTCAAAGTTTCCACCAAACGCAATCGCGCCGCTTCAAAATGATTTTGTTGTTGCAGCAGAATTTCTTTCAACGCTTCAGCAGTTATTGTCATCGTTCCATGGGTTCGGGCGTCACCAATCTGTTCTATCTGACTGCTGTTCCCGCTCCAGTGCCTTCGTGCCGGGAAAAGACTCACTGACATGGAAAGCAACAGCTTTATTGCAAACAAGCGAGTGCGAAAGTACAACGGTCTTGCGCTATATATTAAAGGGTACTGTTTGACCTTGGTCCAAGGTTGGTTGGTCGGCGTTTAGTGTTGTTTGAGGGTCTGAGATAATCTTCAAGAATCTGAGCTTCCTGCCACTTACTATGAATTATTGTGACAAAATCGGCTTGATTTCAACATATCGTTCACAATATAAATTCGGGGGCCACTTCTACCAGACGAGCCTCAAAAAAGGTCAGGCCTTTTGTGGTGTGTCGAAGAACTTTTCGCAAACTTTTGAGTAGTATGTTATGTCACGTCATACAAACGTCCTTTGAAATGTTCCTCGTTTAAGGAGCTGAGCACTCGGAGGAGGCAAGAGTTCTGAGGTGTTGTCAGGTCGCCCAAGCCTAGACACGAGTAGCTGACAGGCAGAGGTCGGGTTTGAACCACGGACCTCACGGTCAGTAGATTCACGCCTTAATCACTGAGCCATCTCAAGCCCAGAGTATAGTTTGATGTGCCCACTTGCATTTGGGCCGTATCAACATTCGAATGAATTGAGATGCCTCGTATATCTTTGCCGATTTCATATCTGAGAAGCTTGGATGTAGCTTCTATGCGTATTTAGTGCTCGAGTCTTAATTACTTGACTTGAAGGCAATTATTACATGGGTAAATTAAGTTTTGAACAAATTCTTCTTCGTTTACCAGGACGTTTTTCGCTATCAGACCGTAGTTACCTGAAAATCACACGCAGAGTTATTGGCAATTAACCTTTTCATCATCCCTTTCGATCGGGTAGTTTTCTGTTTCAGCGCCTCTTTGTTCATTCTCACATGTGTATTGTTCAAAATACTTGACTTTGGTAAAAACTAAGACGCTTGTTCTGTAAGGTGGTTCGCTGAACTAGTACAAACCACCAGTGAGTGATACAGACGATCGGAAACTCTTGATCCATGGCCTTGATGATAGAACATTTGACCATCACGAATAGTGGTATCTGTGCGGAATGTTGTGAATTCAAATTCCTGATAAGAACGCCACCGTTTTACATTTCCTTCTGGATGTTCAGCTGCAAAAAACCCACAACTTGTGTATCAAAATATCCTCGTTATGTACTGAACATCAATCTGAGTACTCAGAGTGAAATAATTTCCACTTCGGTCACCGCATGTGACGGGGATCGCCTACAGCCTGTTTCCTCATCTTAGAGCCCATGAAATGCTAATAAGGTACCCCGTCTTTCCTTATTTTCTTCACCCCCGTTCAGCTTAGACCATTCAGATTTTCTCCACGAGTCTCCAGCTGTTGCTAGTCATTTAATTTTTGCTCGGCTTTGATTTTCTGGGACCCGAAATCAGGTTGGGTGCTGAGATACTTGGTCTACTTTGCTTATACAGTCGATTACGGCTACACACAGGGTTCAACGGGTGAAGTACCTTAGTTACAGGTGCACTGTCCTTGATCGTGATTTAAATTCAGTGATAAGCTATCCCTCCAATGTGAGCAACATAATAAATATTCGAGTCAGTTGAAGCAATCTGTATTGTCCTAAACAGATAGGGATATATAACGCAAACACAGCGGTGCGTGACTCAGTGACGGATGCACTGCAATGCAAATTTTTCCATGGACAATTTTGACGGACGATTTTCAGACCAAGCCTTTAAGGCAAGAAACTAAAAAACCGGAGCACTACCAAAATCTCGACTCAACAAATTGGAAACGGAGTTCGCTGATGCTCGTGAACAACCGGAGAACAGGTCTCCCAATGTAAAGCAGGCACCTCAGTTCCTTCAGTCCACACATGGAGACCAAGAAGTCCACAAGTTCAGTCCGGAAAAGTTGAAAATCTTGGCATGAAGAGGCACGAGACTCGAAAGGGAACTTCTAGAGGCATAGTATCCGACGGCAGATTTGATCATCCAACATGTAGAATTAGATCAGATTCATGCATTACTACGTACAAAGGGTCAATACCTCAACTAGAATGCTCGAAGGAAGCCTATTATGGGATTAAAAAACCACGAAACAAAAATCCTTGGAGTCTCATCAAAAAAGTTCCAAAATTGGAGCCCATAGAGGCTAAGGACAGAGGCCACTCGAGCACTGGTCAGTGGAGAAGGGTGGCAAAGCCCGAAATCCAAGTGGTCACCGACCAATCAGGATACAAGATAACAGATCAACCAATAGGAGCGCCCGACCGGACAACCAGTCGTGATCAAAGTCCGGCTGGCGGCAAATATATTACCACGCACGCATCACTACTCAACGCACCGGTACGCTCCACTCCCTGCCCTAACAACTTACTGGTAGTCTCACCTCGATTAGTTTCGAGACGTTTGCAATCAGTTTACCGAACTCAGCGAACAAATCGAAGACGATCCGAATGTGTAGTTCAAATGGACCTAGCAAAGGCTTTGAGATCATCTTCACGTGAAACGAGTCAGTATAAATAAGCATATCTGAATGACTAAAGAGCAGATGAAACAGAACGTTAAGCCAATATTAATTCGTATGTTGTATAACGCATTAAAGGGTATTTTGCTCCTTAATTTTAACAGTTGCCATGTGGACGATCCAGATATCCGGGTTTACTGTGAGCACGGTAGGTAAATCAGTCGTAGGGGAATGGGGTAAACAGTGGCTGAAGTTGCATTGCGATGTCTTTTATGGTTTTTGGGTACAATTTTTTGTTGTGGTTATACCCTTTTGGGCCCGAACAGAGTGGAAGGATCACAGTCAGTCCCTACATCGGGACACTAGACGATTACGTTTCAGCAAGTGTCGTGAAACCTCAATCAAACATTTATGAAAAGACTTCCAGAACACATGTGAACCGGTGGACTGCTGAGACGAGGACAAAACTTGGCTCCCCATGTCGTAGCTCGCGGATGGCTGCTGTTTGTCAATCTTAAAAATGAAGTCGTGATACTCAAACAGGAAAATGGCTCCAGATGAAATGGTCAAAAAGTGGCCTCAGTAATCCATTTCCAAGACATTTCAGCCGCGCTCAGAATCTCAGTGGTAGAATTGGTATGCTACGTCTACAGACAATCAGTAGGCAGAACTAGGTCAACTCATGTAAGTACGATCTTAGGACTTAGATTACGGTGGTTTTGGGTTTTAGGTCTTTGTTTGAAGTCACTTCGGTTAGTCCGAAGCAAGGTGGACTCAAATCTTAGGCCCAGAAGTTTGTTTCGTGCTCCAGAGATCGAGATAGTCCAGCTGTTGAAGCACGAACCGCTGAGTGGAAGATCCATAATTTGAACCTAACCATAACTTTTCAGTCGCTCGTTTCTAGGCTTAGGTAACCTGATAGTATCTCACCCGTCGCGCGTCCTTGGAGTTGCCGGCAATTACGAACCGAAAGAATGCCAGTGTTAATCTATTTTTATTATTTTTATTTTGTGCTCCATGCGCATGCAACCTCAATCATTGAAGCGCTTTTCTCCGCCCGTGCCCCGTACATTACTACGTGGTGCACCTTATGGCTACCAGCAGCCCGGTACGCGTGCCTGTTGATAGTGTGATGCGTAGTTTTGACCAATTAGAGAACACCTCACTCTGCTGTTTGCAATATATGCCTGTAGTCCTAAATAAGGAGTGCCTTATGGATTTGTTTTCGTTGTACGCTTATTCCACGCTAGGTACCAACTCCTTAAGCTCGTTTTATTGGATCAAAAATGTTCTCTTTTGCCATTGCAACTGCTGATGATGACGTACCGTCACGCACACGAACGTCACCTACTTTGGACTGGAGAACACCTCACTCACTCTCGCATTCAGTCATTTCCTACTAAATTTAGTAACACTCGAACAAAGCATCATGTTTTTCACGTTTTATCCATTGTTCTTCATCCTTCAACTTACAATGTATCGATTTCATTGACATTTCATCAGCTAGACTACTTGGAAATGCGAAACAGATCGATTGTTGCTTCAATAGGTGGTCCAAATTCTGACAGGAATGCTTTTGGCTTTATTTCTAGCCACTTTGATGGACTACCTTTTCTAGCTGCACAAATATCACCAAAACTAGCATTGCAACGATTTTTCGGACCTGAGGCTGCAGATAGTGAATTGGTCTTTGTTAGCGATGCGTTGACAGGTTTCCCGCTTTTTTCGGAATGATGCTGCCTAAGTTACTAACGATGCGATCTAGCTCTCTCTGTCCAATTGTTTTACAAACCGATTTATTGCGTGGGTTATTAAAAAAAGTTTCAAAACGAACACCATTATTCTACTCATGCTCTCACGCGGTGACGGAATCAGCCGGGACACAACGCTCTTAAATTTGTTGTCGTTTTAATAACAAACAAAACCGGAGCACAAATTGTACAAGTTTCTGTTCATACTAGGGAGTTTGTGAAACTGCAGTCAAGATTCCATCACGCAAGTTGGGTTGGTGTATACTGAAAATCCGAAAACCACTGACAACCGTTCAGTCCCCTTCGGAAATGATTAACAATGCAAGAGACTACCCTACCGGCTAGTAGTTGAAGGCTAGACCATTCGGCCTTGAATAGCTGATCATCGCTCGTAGAGTTCGTACTTGAATACCCACTGCTGGTGATTATCAAAGACTGAAGCAGTTTCAAAGTGCTTCTTGGTCTGTTAGCATAGGGTAACTTCAGGCTAACTTCAATAAGAATTTCAAAATCTTATAATAGCGTAGAAAGGTTAGTAGCTCTCTCTGGAAAAGTCATACAAATCTCATGAACCTTCGATCTATGAATTTGTTGCACAAATGGCGGACCACCACCGACCACGTGACCACTTGGTGTGACAGCGTGACTGAAGGGTGACTGACGCTATGGTTCGCGTAAGTGCAAGTTGATCACACTGATAATCAGCTACTTTCAGTCAAATGTTATGGTTTTCAGCCAACAGGTCGAGGGTTCGAGTCTTTTTGAAGATTCATGAGGTGCACTCAAACAGCTCTACAGTGTTTTTCTCTTTTGCACTAAGGACTGACTTCAACTGCTAAGTGAGACCCCAATTGATGCACATCTTTTGCAGAATCCAGCTACAGTGTACTCATGTCCTCGGGGTTATCGACAACGTCTTGTTTCTAGAAAACTCCTATGCAGCGGTAAGGCATTGCTTACCAGCGTGATTTGTTCTTCTTTCTTGTTTGCTCAGTCTTCCTCGATGGAATACACTATGGGGTTAGCAATGAATTCTTGAGGTTTTAAAATTTTGTTGCTAAACTTTCCCACATTTTCTCGAGCTTCGTGACTAAAGGGTGTTCCACAACAGCATTGTACTAGATTTCCAGGAGAAAGCTAACGCACGTTGAGATAGTTGACGTTTTGACGCAAAATCCAAGTAATCAATCGTACGTAATCATACGTAATCATACGTAATCAATCATACATACTCTTCCATCCATAGACGCAGATGTTTCGAAACTCGATAAATTTTTAGGCGTACTCGGTTTCCATGATGCAATTCAACCTCAGACACTACCAAAGGGAGGACACCCTCCCAAGGGACTATTTTGAATTGCTCTTTCTGGGTAGCAGATAAGACCTTAATTTATTAAAAGTTACACTGAAACATGGACCGCAGTATTTACCGCTGACATAACTGCCATATACGATGTTGATATGTGCCGCGCTCTTTACTGCGTCATGCTTCCTTATTCCCTGACTAAATACCGCCTGCAGTGTGCTACGTGGTGGAATTGTCGCTATATTTCCACCTCACTCACCACAATACTAGTCTTTTTTGCTAAGGAATTTTATTGGAGCTGATGTGATCAGCGACAAAGCTTTGTTCTCTGGTGAACCGCAGACAAGTTCTGCACCGCGCATCATCCAGAAAACCTTGTGTTTTATTCGACTTTGCTTTGACAACCACAAATGACATATTGTACGAAGGACCTATTTGAAAAAGCTGGGATCTTAAAGGAAGCCACTGATGCTAACGTTGCTTTTTGTCTATCCATGATGTTAAGACAGCTTTCCCCAAAATGGGTTTTGCGGTTTGGTGATGAACCCATGGCTCCCTAACCACAGTCATCAAGCTTGTTGATTGAGGGAATGAACTCTGCCTCTCTGACCTTGTGAACTATCGTGATCAATCAAGTCACTCGAGTAACGTACGACTCTTTCAGTATAGTCTTTATTTGTCTATGTAGGTAGCAACAACAACAGTATGGTAAATTTATTATGCTATCAGCGATATCTCTGGTTACTGTTTAACTAGCTGAGGTTGTCTATTGGAATACGTTGCATTAGCCAGTTATCCGTGTCTGGAACAGTTCCGGGTGGATTAGTTCAGTCTGTTAGACAGAATGCTTGCATGACTCGTGCAGTTTAGGTTTCTACAAATGGGCGTATGTTTATGCACTTACAAGAGCAAATTGCCGAGCACATATGCTCAATGTTCCTCTCCAGCTGTTGCTTGTAAACTCGAGATCGATAAAACGGAAATTTAGAAAAAAACTGAATGGACCGTGAAGTGCGAGGCACACTCATTTTACCACAAAAGGCTCTGGAGACCGACTGTCCCTGAAGAAACTGTGCTTGATCCTTCTTGTGTATAGCTCCTCGTCGAAAAAATGCACACATAGGATCTTGGTCAGCAGAAGATTTTGGTGAAGACTTACTTTGAACAAAACTTGCTACTATATGTCTACTGTGTCCAGAGGTCAATGCTAAAACCAAACGAACGATTTCAACTACAGAAAAGACCTTCGTATCAGTTACCTCGAATGGAATATGAGAATACAAATGCCTACATGAAAGCTCTCTATCTTTATGATGTTGATAAGTGGCTAGTGTGAAAATACTCAAAATTCGCCCATCCAGCACGTGCTGATGTGGATGAAACATTCTAATGGTTGAACAAATTCTAGAAGGATGTACACATTTTTGTGTTAATCATTCACGCGTATCGCATCCTACTTGAACTCCTTGCCAAGACAAACTGGTGGACATACTCTTGTGTCCATGGTGTACATCAACAAGCACCAACAAATCCCCGCGAACAACTTCACAGTTTGGACCGATTGCTTCGACATCTGAGGAAGACGCACGACAGATGGACGTTAATTAGACAAATCTGGTAGAAAATTGTCTGCACAGTTCCGTTCCACGCTGTCCTAATTTTTGTTTTCTAAGAAACAATTCGAAGGGAACACCAGAAAAAGGTCCGAAACTACACCCCTTGAGAGATGCAGCCCAACTTTAGTACAATGTTCTTTCCCCACAGATAACCCATAAACGTGTTTTTCATACTCATTAAGTATAATTTACAGAGTTTCTAAAAGCTTTAGGACGCGAAGAGATTACGCAATTATTTGAGAAATCTTTAAAGTTGAGTTTATAAAATGATTTCTGAAAACGTGTTCAACATAGGCAACACTTGAGTGCCATCTGAAGGCTGAAAAAAAATTAGTTTTATGTAAAACCTTTGGGTTTGCTTATTTCAGTCGGTAGAACACAGGTATTGATCCATCACTGAAAAATTTCCAACTCATTAAGATAACAGAATGAGTAGAGAGTATCTCCCGGAATTCGGACACGACTAGATGATAGATGCGCTCAGATCCTACGCTTTGAGTATTACATCAATAATTTATCAGGAAACAAACAATTAGCTTATAAGTCAGAACAAGTTAAACAAGTGCAAACCACTTTTCGGGGATTACATACCGAGTGGCTACGACCAGATGCACAATGAGGCTGTCTTACCGGACGCCGCTTGCCACCTGCTACATCCACCGCTGCATTTCCTATGACCACACATAGACGATTGCTATCCAAAAATCCGTACGCATGAAACAAAGTGGTGCATGCGTCCGTACCGAGGTTGTACATTGGTCAGCGTCACAACACTGTCTTCAGCGGTCCCTTCGATTCTCACGCTTGGTATAACAGTAAAGACAGTTCACTGATGTGTGGTGGACAACGAGTCTTTCCCCGTACAGTTAGTCTGCCGCACTCTGAAAATGGCGAGATAATCCACACTGTATTCAGTAGACGACAACTCCGTCTGCTTGTCCAATGGCCGGAACTCAACAGTTTATTTTATTTTAGGTGTATTTCTCTTATAACTTTTGTTTGTCACCTAATCGATACAGATTCCCTGATTCTCTAGGCTCAGTCTACCTTGGTTCTAAGAAAGTGGCAATCACGCTTCATGCTTCGAAACCATAGCCCATCACTAGTGCTCCTAAGGACAACTTAAATAACTGCTTGGTGTGATGAGCGTGACTCAAAAACACGTATGCTAACTCCACAGTCCTAACTGTATTGCGATCAGTACTGCCCTCGAGATACCGATAGCGCTCCCTAAACTATTTTATAACCGGTTTGTTTATAACCGACGCTTATACTGGAGAGTGACTTTTCAAGGTGCTGAGGTTGTCACACCGGTGGGTGAATCCCGTATGCCTCTGGTTCTGAGCCTGTTCAAAAGAAAATCGTGGATTTTGCAGAGCAAGGTGCGACACTATCCGGTGGAAACCATCAAATATTCAGGTGTTTCTTAGGATATGAGAGTACACATAGTGTCCGTCGAAATGTAAACTTTTAGAATCTCGAAAACCTGTCGGTTTCGCGGTACTGGAAACGGTGGACAAGTAAATAGAGCCCGGTCGTTTTTCCAATTAAATCCAAAGACCCGACCAAATCAAACTAACTCTATTAGAAAGCATATAACAACCCATAACTAACTTACTGAATTGAAAGTTTTCTTCTTGGAAAACGTTCCTGAAAACTGGTAGCATACCTCGTAGTAAACCAAAAACAACACTCTGGTTCACTCACAGACTCGTGTTTCGAAAACAAAATCATCTTGGTCACGTCCTGAACAATTTTGTGCAATTCGCTACTCACAATGAAAGTTAAGCTGGGCTACGTAGCAGCACAGAAATTGTAGGGGAAATCGGTTGGGTTTTTTTCACTCTGTTTTGTAAGTCCATACGTTCCAACTAACTGACATGTCACACATTGGAATATTGACGTTAGAACTGATGAAGAAGTGTAAGACAAATGGCCACATAACTTACACTGCATAATATGTACAGATTAAGGAACTGCAGTGTTCTCATTGTACCACAGTTTTTGCATGAACGAAAGCGCACTTTTTCAGTAGTGTGACGCCATTAAGATCTACAAGAAAACACCTTTGCACGCATCGACAGTCGGTGATGTTGCATTTCCGTTTTTTTGTTTTCTTGGTTAGTAAGAAAAAATGACTTGGAGAAAGAAGAACGGGTAGGCCAAAATAGTCCAACAAGCTCATTCGCAGTTTTGATAGAAATATTCAGCGAAAACTGTGGTTTTGTGGCATACTTCCATTTCTGTGAACCTCACTCTGTAGAGCGGTGGAGCTACATTCCCAGTGCTTTTTTTACTCGTTCCAGAAATATTTTCTACTTGAATTTGGTGTCCCACACGCAATTACTGAGGCCAGTCTCGACCGTACAATGAGTGATTAGTTCGTTAGATCGACTTCACTACGATTATACTAGTCCTGCACTTTATAGCTGCTCGTCGTTTGATGTGCCGGTCCAACCTCGTATTGGGATATTACATATGCAATCCACTTCCTTGCTCAGATGACTGGCCAGAGTATCTCCAAATGAAGCATGCAGCTGTGAAAGCACTCAATAGTAATGGCAATAAAAGACACAATCAAGCAGTTCTATGGGTCCAGCTGGAGTGGACATCATGGCAATGGACTCAAAAGCAGTGACTTCATAGAATCGAAAACTAATAAAGTTGTCGGAATCAAAGCGATGGCAGTCAGCTAGTCAGCGATCAAGGCATAAATGGAATCATTTTCCGTACTTCTTGTTCATCTATTCTGAACTATTCCGAACAAAGTAGTTCTTACGGTCCAGTTGTGGAAACGTTTCTTCGGTTATTCAACAGTTTGTAATAAATTTTGGATGGCCCCCAGGGACCTGGTTTCCTGGAGATTTTGGGACAACTGAAATGAGATTTCAACGAGACAGGTGTTCTTCAACTCAGAATTCAGAGGAAAACCAACTTACGCGTTCTAATATTGACGATGTGAAAATTGTAATTTATGAACGATTTTTTCTCAGGAATTGGTGACTGTGATTTTTTTCCTTCCTTGGAAGGTAGAAATTACAGTTCCTTTGAGGTTCCTTTGTATCATATCGCTAAACCATGTGTGATTATTGATTTTTGAACTGACACAAAAGGCCCAAAAAGGACGAAAAAACATCTGGGTATAAATTGTGCCGATAAAATTCGGTTATTTCTCGCGTGCAATTTACACCACATAATTGGAATTTTCCATGCAGGATCACACTTCTCATAAGGTTGTTGATGGCGACCAGTTTTGTCCTTATGTTTTCCTTGGACCCAAATTGGAGTACACTTGTTCGCGAACCAATCTGGTTTAAACTAGAGACCCTACTGGACCTTGGCTAAATCTCTCTTTTATGACATTCAGTTGAGTGTCCCGTTAACATCAACCTAATTTGCAAATGAGTGTGTTTCGCCAATAAATGGAAGTTTTTTTGCGCAACAGTGGACCGGTAATTTATATTGTTGCGCTCACTGTTCGATCATTTGGCCAGGCCTGGACAAGAAAATTCGGCTGTTACAATGGGGCTCGAAGTAACTCAGTGGTTAGCGCTCGAAATTGCTCACCTGAAGGTCCATGGTTCGAGCTCTGTCCTTGCTTCTTTATTGTTCATATCTAGTCCGTGCTTCCTCGTGCTTCCTTCAGGTTGCATGGCAGTTGTACAGCAAACGGTGGACACAGGTGAGCAGACTGCTTTGTAGGAATGGGAGATTTTAAATAAGATGGACAAATTGGTAGAAATGTAGTCGCCAGTTTAAGTTAATGTGGTAAAACTGTTCTGTTCACTCATATTTAACGGAAAGTAATGAGCTTCCTGAAACATGCCCGTCGATGATACACTACACGTATGGATGGTTTTGTCGTTGCTTGCTGTGCCCTACTCAAGTATTATCCCATCATTGTATGAAGTGGGTTTCCATTTAGTAGAGAAACCGAAACGTGTGTAAACATCTGTTACGCCTACGTTAGAAAATCATCTTTTGGCTTGTTTGCTGTCTTAGCTTCCCCCTTCTCTGATTGACGAGCGCGCTGATGACATGGATGTCACTTTCAATCCACATGCAACCACGGCTCGCGTAACATGGGGAGGAAAGCTGGACTTTCTTATGACGTGCATAGGATACGCTGTTGGACTTGGCAACGTATGGCGTTTTCCCTACTTGTGCTACAAAAACGGAGGCGGTAAGTCTTGTATGATTTTATTGGGAACAACAAAGAACGGAAAATCAAAAACACCAACCATGCGAAAGGAAACCACTTCTGCCATAATAACTGCGATAATTAGGGTATGGTGAATAAATCGGCTGATCCTAATGAGTCCTGTACGGAGTTTTAATCAGTGTTGGGTCTGGTTGCTTCACATCAGTCATTTGATTTACGGGCTGTTTGACGATAGAAGTTCTTCTCGGAAATTCTTGTTCGTTACTGGTTTGAGACAGTGTCCCCCTGTTTCGAATTGTCCACCGCGTCTGCTAGTCCAAAGTAAGGTCGAACAGTCACCCCAATGAACCAGTCGAGGTTAATATCTTTGGAGACCCTCACAGCATGCACGACGCTTGTTTGTGTGAAACATTTTGCCCGATAATTCACCGTGGACTTTGTAATCCTATGCGTACGTGTCGGAATCCTTCCACAGATGACTTATTGTTGTCCAAGCACTTAGAATCTATTTTTCTTCAAGAAAAACAAATCGGCTTTTTCGAAGATATAAACTACGATCCAGTAAGTCGCTACTTTGTCGTAGAACAGAAGACGGTTTATGTAAACTGCTTCTCTCCCTGGTACATAGGATTCTTCACTAAATTCTTATATTTTCTGGTGAAAACACAGATAAAGACTACACAGGATACAAGAATATTTGCTCTTTGAAATTCGTGACCCATATGATACAATCCAGTCATCCATGTCATTACCACCGCCTCTCAGGAATCGTCGAGACGTTCCCAAAGTTTGTTTAGCAATATTGAAAGTGAGCAGTTTTGAAAAAAGCTTCACTTAAGTAGACGGTAGCTTCAAGCTGCAACCAACACGCAAGAGAACGGTCACGTGTGCCACGTGATGTGCTTATCTGACTTGGCCCTAGAACTTTGGCCACAGGAACTAACCTTAGACTTGCAACTTCCTTAATTTCACGAAACTTCAGTGTTCATGTATCCGAAAGAAGGGTTAAAAATACTAGTGCCAAGAAAAAAGAGTGGATCATCATCGATTCACCGCAACAAATTAAGCGTATTTGGTTTCGAGCCTGCGTATCACTCACAAAATTAGGTTGTTTTGAGTTCCTGATGGACAGGTAGTTCATCAGGAGCAGATTTCTGTATGCAAATAATTGGGATACAATTTGTTGCAAAACACTATAAAAATCCACTGAACTAATTGCTTTCTCTAAGCGAGTGAGAGAATGTAGAGTGAGTATTTTCACTGCTTTTCTGTACACCGCCTCAAAGTTATGTGAGAACTCGTTTCTTTTTGCTAAGTTTCCGCTCCCAGTCGATTGACCGGCGCAGTTCTATACCAGTGAAGCAGAAAAGAGTTCATCGGATACATTTCAATGAGAGTGACATGATCAAGGAAAGAAATGAGAAACAGAAGCTGTGTCTACTGTATCCAGAGGTTTTATGACTATATGCCTTTAACACTTCTGTCCAACTTTTTTCACCTACTTTAAACTAGTGTCTGGATGTCATCTAGACCGATGGTGGTCCATTTTCCGCGCTTTCTAGCTGCCAATTTACTAAGTTCTGGAGTCAACGTTTAGCACCATTGTACTTTCGGAGTGTTAGTTTGCTCCGGAGATTCCTAACGGCCTTGAGATGACCACTCCAAAACTTTGATGCTATGAAACGGTGGTCAGTCATTTGCGAGATAACATCTATGAATGGCAGTTTGAGGTAACCGAAAACTGCCCAATGTCTTGCTATCCGTATCACAGTTTTAAATATCGCCCTACCTTATTACAGATGCGCAAGCAGCGCAAATTGTCCACTGAAGACCATTTTGTCGGGAAAATATATCGTACCAGTGGCATTTCTATGCACCTGATCTCTCCAAACGAAAGCTTACCCATTGTCTAGGGAGGTAAAGCTACACTGACTATTCTGGATGACACAAGTCCCCGCACAAGTTGAGTAGTGTTGGATCTTAGGCCACTTCATTCCGTTACACTAATTTTGTTCTTCATGAATAAAGTACTTCTGACTGCTGTGTCTATCATTCTAGCAGATGTGCTGGCACCAAATACTGCTTTATCTGTGATGTACCCCTGGTTGAATCTGTTGCAAGAATCTGTTGAATCTGATTGAATCTGGTTGAATCTGTTACAAGGTCCTGCACATTCTTTAAAGCTGTTATACTCGCTATCTAGAGATCACGTTCTAAAGCTTTCCTGGATCTTGTACTAAATAAGATTTGTCTATCCATCTGGATGGAATAACCTGGAGTCACTCATGTTAGTTTCAACGTCTGGAAGACAGAGCCGTGTGAATGTTGCAGCCAAGTTTGGCATGGGCGGTACGCCATTCCTCCGAAAGAGGCGAACATAGAAACCGGTTTATAAAAGACAAGCTGTTGGTCGATACATAAAAAATCACACTTTGTAGGCCTTTCCGTAATGTGATGTCAAGGATTTGTCTTCAAGTTATTCCGGGGCTCTAATCCCATTTGTTATCAGTTCCTAAATGGTTCCTCAGTTTGTAGAACCTATCCCAATCCATGTTGTTCATGAATAGCCCAACACGAACCAGATTGACCCACATGGAGTTCACAGGGTAGTGTTTTCTGTAACATCTCCGGGTTCTTTTATTTACAAGTCTTGCATACTTACTTCACCCAGTCGGTTTCTGCCCGTCATTGCACATACCAAGCATCTAAGTTATGATAAATATTATCGTCGTAAACATTCCCCAACCAATATTTCTCATTGACTACACTGTGTTGTACGACTCAACCTGGGCTAATAAGTAATAATTTAATCACTACCAATCCACTCAGCTTCTACCTTGAGTTTAAAAATACCCATCGTCCGACTCCATGCATGGATACGTTTTTTGTGGTGTTAGGCGCATTCTGTCGCTCCTCACAACTGTCCTTCTGGCGTGTGCCGATGTCCAAATATGCTGACAGTAAAATAGCACTACAGAATTAAATCCATGAATTGCACGATGCTCAATTCTTTCTACCGATCATGTGGATATCCAAGAGTACACTCATATCTAACAACATTGGGTTTTTGATCAATTACTCTGCCGTCAAGTTGTTCTGGGTCATACCATGGGTAAGTGGTGGCAACATCCTCCGTACAGGGATCGATTGGTCCGATCGGCAAGCAACGGTGGTTGGTTGACCGTACCACGGGTACCATTACGCCTTTGGGCCAAAACGGCAAGTATTCTGTTCAAGTTGTGTGTGTTTAGTTCGTGGCTGCGAGTCAGCTGTAAACTTTCATAATTGCAGAACGAAGAATCTTTTGTTTGACTGGGAGATAGAAAGTCACACTTTTCAGGAATTGAAAAATATTATATCCATCAGTTCAGCTGTTTTTGAGCTTGAGTGTTACGATGAGTGGTTCCGTTTCACGTACTCATTGGCGCAAGACAGTGCTGATCAGTTTCTGAGCTTCCTACCAATAGGCTGTGGTCCAAGTCTTCATACGAGTTATGATAATTGGATGAGCGCACGCGTATCGATCGTTCGTGTTTACACCTTCTTTTGTAGCCTAAATCGCCACATTGAGTGTATTAAAAGAGGGACTGATGTTCAACCGCTTGAAAGATTTGTCATCCTGCGTCTTGTCAGTTTTGACTCTTAGGAAATGGATTTCTGTCACAAAAGTTAGCTTACAAAACGTTCCGTTCATTTTCATATGCCTGACGTAGTTGCAAATAGGTCATACAGCCATTCAGTTAGTCTTGGTTTTTGAGGTGACCAGCGACGCAACAGCAAGCGAAATATCGGTCCCTTCATCCCTTATGCTCTACCATTCTGCAGTCTTGATTAAAACACCTATTAAACGCCCTGTCGCTTTATGGCGACGAAACAATAGGCGTCACTCTGTGAGAAAACTAGGACTTAAATCTTGTGGCTCCCAAGACAGAAAGTGCCCAGAATGAATTCTCTCTTCGGAGTGGGTACCATCCCAAAATACCTAGCCTTCTTGACCTGGCCAAGACTTCTAACCAGCAGCAGTCTAACCTTTCGTGTAATGTTTTTTTGTCTCGTAGATCATTTAAGCCTCGTCCACTTTCTTTAAGCCTTGTTTACCCCCAAAATGATTTGTTTCTTTCCCCTTTGGTTGTTATTCTCTTTCCTATTGCGCGTCACACTTTCTAGGTCAACATCATCATGTCCATAAATAAACGGTTGCTTTTCGGTCCATAATATTACCATTTTATGGTTGTTAAACATTTTGGCGAATCTTTCGGATTGGTTGTGGAATCATCAACAAAAAATGAAATTCACAAACGCGACTCGAAGCTTGACAACAAACAGACATGTTTCTGATGTGCAGAGGCGTGTTATAGTCACCTCAGCTGGTGTGCCAAACATGAGTGACGTCAGCTGGACTTCGTGTTTTATGTTGGCCGGTGCAAGTACGATCTACCGACACGAATATGACCTGGTGTTCAACGTGTTGCAGAGTTCGCAAGTTAATTGGATTATGACATGCAACATATCCGAAACTAACAATGATTCTCTGGTACTATGCGAACACGCTTCTGGGGCCACCTTTAACTGCCGGTCTAAACGGTCCAAACCTTTTTTCTCCAACACTTACTACGAATTTTCCTTTGTTTTCAAACGAAGAGATGTGAAATAGTCAGATAAGACCATTATTACGTCAAACTGCTTCTCAATGATCCAAAATCTGTGTTCGTGAGACAAATCTTCTGTGGTTGGTAGATATGAAACAGTGTCATCTTGAAGGTAATTTTTAGGACTGACATAAACATCAGATGGGTGTTTGGTACACTGAAGATGGCTGAACTCTCCAGGGACTGCTGATGTTACACGATGCCAATTGACCTCACTAATGATGGGATGCAGTAGTTTTTCATTCATTTTATGATCCAACATACATTAAGGCTTTAACATTCATTGCGCCACATTTGGCTTTTTTGGTGTTGAACCGTACTAACTGGAATAGTTATGGTTGGCTTGCTTAATCCTCAAGGAGAATTTAAGTGTTGAATTTTGTATGACGTTTAACTCGGTCATGATCTACGAAGCTACGGACTACACCACTACTGAATGTACGGAAGTATGGTGCTGCACCCTTGGTGATGATACAAACTGGTTACTCCCAGTTTTGACGGAACCATAGTTCGCTTATAGTGAATCTCCGTGAGAATTCACAGTTCTATCCATCTTGACGTCGTTTAGTGCTGGGATATGCATGGATTGCGCTTATCCTTGTCAGCATCCTTGATGACAGTACACCAATAACACATACTCTTGTTTAAGTTCTTATGGTTTTCGTCGACGTCACTGCTTGATGTGATCGAAACACTACTTGGCCTTATCTTTTCTTCGGCTGAAGACCACATAACTCGTCAGTTCATCAGTTTGATGATGGCCACCACGTTAGTTAGTTTGGTCTTTATTTTAGCTTCGTTTACATCCTCGTTCTATCACGACTGCTTAGTTTGATATAAGGTGAGCTAGGTTTTTTAAAGCCATTCGATGAATTCACAATCGACCGACTTTGCCCTGGTGTACAGCCCACCATGTAATGGGATACCGTGAACGTCGCTGCTTTGATACAACATTAGGATTCTCAAATTTTGCAGCGCAAGAAATTTCTTGAAAGTACCGATCTGACGCGCTCTCTGTGGGCGCCTCGGTGAATAGCAATGTCAGAGTCTGCAAGTTTCTGTGCGATAGGACTGAACCTGATTGGTAGTGTCCAGAAACGAGGAGTATTCAAGTGGAAGTGAGGCCACTTGCGACAATATCACAAAGAAACTCTAGAAGAAACCGTGTGCGAATTCCGCCCACCGACTACATGAGTGACCGGTACTTGAATCGGATTTTATCGGTCAGCATGGTTACGCCATCGGAGACGCGCGCGTTGTTGGACAGCCACAGACAGTTTGAGGGGCCATATACAAGTCCTTGATGCCGAGGTGGAACCAGTCGAACGATATCGGCAGGCTAGTATACAGGTTTGGATTACCGATGTTCGTTTACTAAATCTATCTCAGCGACTGTCCGCAAAACCCGTCATAACTGTGTGACTTACAGAACTCACGAGTTCCAAAGAATCTTCACTAAAATCTGGGTTAGAGGGTTGCGCTAACACATAAACGTTCATGTGAATATTCAGTTACCTTTGCGTGTTGAATCTGAGGTTACCTGACGATGGCAGCTTTATCCACATTTATGAAAGCATAGATCTTGCCAAAGACTTTCGGTAGGTTTGTTCATTCACTGGTTGCAGAATTCCACTCTACATAGAATGAATAACTGAGTTTCTTGGGCGAATTGTGCCACACTAGATGGGCTGGTCAGTGAGCAACTGCGTACTAGCTTCACGAGTTGCCTGTATACCAGTTCTCCAAACAAGCATCTTCACAAACGTCCAGTACTGGATGAATTAGCCTCAAGAAATCTGAAAATTTCCACTGTAGGATATAGGAACAAAGAATTTACCTCAGTGTGAAGTACCTCTCGATAAGTACTTAAGATCGCTTCACCTTTTGGCTACAATATTGCTTCTGTTAAGTGTTAGGTAACTAGCTCACATGTGCAATTGTCCCAGTGTAGCAACATGCATCTCATGTAAGCCTAGTGCACTGACCCACTGATAGAGATCTGACGAGTCAGATTAAGGCAATTACTTTGCTACCACTGATAAGTTCAATCACTATGCCTTGAACACCGGTCAGTTGCTGCGTTTTTAGGGTAAATCACATTATGCTGTTGGTTGGGGACTTGTCTAGCTAGATAGGTGAGCTGAGTGTGACACTGTCTGCATACTAGACCGCGTGGGAAGTTACCTGATCGTTTGTCTCCTGCAGCATGGCACGGTATCAGTGGCAGTCACATTTGGCCTTCGTAAATGTAGCACCACGCGGCCACTGAATGCAAAAATACGCATCAATTTTTGGTTCACTGTATGTGACGAATCCGTCAAAACTTTCAGGCGATCATGAGCAATTGCCAACATTGCAAGCGGTTAGCCGATCTAACTGCGTGCATCTCATGAACCCGAATAACAGCAAAATATGCAGCAGTTTGTTCTTCTGGACTGATCCTGTAGTACCCGTATGAGATTAGGCATAACTTCAAGCGTTTAAGTTGCTACGATCTATCACTTTCTTTAATAGAGGAAATATTAATTCCCTCTCTAAATTCTTCATCGAAATGGTATTGCCTATTCTTGTACAATGATTTCACAACTGACTAGTAGTTCTCACTTCCGATCGGACGCCCTGAAACGGCCAGAACTTTCATTTTCCATGTCAGAGCAATTACACAACGCCTTCCGTGGAGAATAAACAAATGAATGTGGCGGTTGTGCTTCAGATGAGCGGAGAGCAACAATTCAATTTAGTACTTTAATTTCGCACTCAACAAAATCAACGATGAAGCTGCTGTCTAGTGCATTGTTTGTTACTGGGCTACCAATTCGACAAAGAATAGCTCACTTTCATCCAATGACTCAACAAGTGTCCCTAGCAGCGGATGTGGTCTACAGTTGACGATCACATAGTACTTTCTTAACTGTATTAGTCAATTTATATATCCGTCTTGGACCAAAATCGACATACTTGATGTCTCATCGAAATCTCGTTTTACGGCGAGTATGCATTTCCAATTTCTCCAGGGATCAGTTTTCAGTGAATTTCTACAATAGGGAAATCGTTACAAATCCCAGGGAAAGAAAGCAACCGATCGAGAGGGGATTCGATTGATAATCTGATGGATTTCGAACCAGTTCCTAATCGATTTTTTCCCACTGGGTTGTTCAGAAAAGTCTCCTTGCTTTCTTTGCTCGGAATGATAGAACTGCAATTAGGTTTTCCGTCGCTGTTTAACCTCACTGTTCTATAGCGTTTGACCAGCCTTCCAAAACGGATGAATATGGTGGCATTTGTAATCCGATTTGTGACAATGTGCGTCTATCGGATGACGCACTTTCGCCGTACTCGAATGCGAACTGATTTTGTGCATCAAAAAACCACTGAATAGTAAGTGTACATTAGTCAATCCAAAACCCACCAGATAAAGCCGAAAAACACGACTGTCAATAATAAAGCTGATCCGAAATAAAGACTGATCTCCTCACGCTCAAATGATTGTTTGGTTCATTGTGAATGGATGAGTTCTGTTAACCATATCACAGCCCGGTGACTGCACTTACCTGATGAGGCCCGAGAAGAGCGAGGCCGATAATGGGCCATCAAAGATTTTTCAATATCCTTATCAGTAGTGTTTTATGTCAAGACGACCGCACAACATGCTTACTCTGATGGCTGCCTTGGGAAAGAGGAAGTCGTAGCAAGTACGTCAGTGCGCTATGAAGACACCACGTGACTTTGACCGGTCTTAAGATATCCACATTGATCGGTGCCAATTTACGTGATTTCACATAGCACTACACCTCATGTATTCTGGACCGGTCCTTAACGAGTGGTTCCCTTGTGGATTGAACAATCTCAGGTCGAGGGTAGCCTCTTTTTACCTTTGTCAATTGGCTCAGATGCTTCTTGGATGCTCTTTATATAGATTTTCCTGAAGATACTGCAAAATAAACCCCGCCACATGATTGTTGGAGTACCAGTGTTTTTCATCAGAACTCAAATATTAGTGGATTAAACCGAACGATATTTGGTCAGCAAGTTAGGGTTTCGTTGCGAACGAAATCTAGCACTTCAGGAATATCATTCGAAAGGGAAGGGAATTGAAATCCTCAAATGAATAGGGCGTGAGCGCATCAAAAGAATGATGAGCTCCATACACTCATTTGCATACCAGTTTGGTTTTGCCGGGCGACTCACTTCAAACCAAGCTGAATCTGTCGCCTATGATGTTCTTTAGTAACTGAATGTGCTTCACCAGGTCCCCTCATGCTTCGGTTGGTTCGATATTCAAGATATCGCGATAAATTGTATAGACGTAATGCACTACTCATAAGGTTACTGTCGAAGAGTTTTCAGCAACCTCAGGAGTAGTGCATTACATCTATGATTAGCCCTCTTCAGAATACCCATAAATCACCTTTGCGAGTGTTTGAGTGAAATGTCGGTCCAGATTTCTAGCTCCGCATCTTGTTGAGAGGTTATTGCATGTTGCTGGGACACCTTACTCGAGTTTCCCCTTGGAGCTAGCCAGTAAAGCAACTTGATGCTGCCTGTATGGTAAACGAAAACCTTTCGGAAGTTGCCGCTCAACCCCGTCCTATCGGGTTCTGTCAAGCTTACGCAATATCAGCTTACCCCGATCTTACGTGTAATGTCGCTTTCGAAGGGGAAATGATTTACTACCCTGAACTCGACAGAATGAAGTCCCAAGATAGGCTGTGCGTCATGCAGTTGATTGAATAACATCACGATCGGGAGTTTGATCTGATTGTGTGGTTTATTGAACACCAGTGACTGTCTGAGTAGCCCATATGTCTCTTCCGAAAGCTCAGTAATAAATATACTTTTCACCAGTGGGGGGATGTCCCAAATCAGCGCACGCATCCAGCTTACCAGTGCACAGCAGCTGAACCTTCCTTTCTCGCAAACCCATATTGTAGACACTGAGCGAAAAAAAACCTCAGTAACTGTAGCAAAATTGACAGATAGCAGCCAACTTCCATGCTGACTACCGGTGGTCTGATGTTTAAACGCCCAAGTGCACCCATGTAGTACAGACACCAGGTGAGAAAAATTTAGTCACCTGAAGCAAACTTACAAAATTGAGCGCAACCAATGCACGCACCCGACACTTTCTGATTGCGTGAATTGCAGACAGTGGGGGTGGAGAAGCTTATTCCGTCAATTGGTGCGAAGTGTGCTGTCTGTTTACACACCATAACAGGTGGAAAAAACAGCTGCGAGAGCCCAATTATGAAATCATCAGTCCACAGTTGGTTTTTGAGTTCGACGGGTTTCATGTTGATTTGTTCAGTCACAGGCACAACTCCATCCTTTGCCTGGGGCAGAGAACATGAAGAATGTGCAAAACGGTGATGTTTGAAACTGGGATGCAATCTTGATATGGTACCTCTAGTAAACGATTTATTATCGTCGGAAAACAACGGTATCCAGGCTCAAACATAAAATAAATGTAAAAGACTAAGTACAATCATTTAAGCCTGCCTCCTTAAGAGGTTATTTCCGGATAACTAGGATGCAGTCTCATGAAATTAGGAAACATTGGCAAAAATAATTTCGTTTTTAGAACAAATTATATCTGGGTCCCGAGGACAGCTGTCTTTTCTCCCCATCAATTTGTATCCGCATCTTCCCCTGTTGTTTTCAAGCCGAGTATGTTGTCGGGAGGACATCACGTTGGTCATCGAGAAGAATAGGCCAGCGCGTTCCGAAACATCTGTTATACTACGATACCGTACCGATTTCTGTCGCGATCTGATCGCACTTTATTGATACCGTCCATCAAATCTCAAAGGAACGGACATTTATAAGTACCTACCGAGTTCCTTATTCAGAGTCTCGAATACGACTGTTACCAAGAGCTGTTGATTTGGTACTGCACTTGCCTGACCCTTCGCTGCGTGCGCTGAACAACTTGTGCAAATTCCTCTTTGTCTGACTAGAAATGCGCGTTCGTTTGGGCTTCAAAATCTGCGAAAATGGTGGACGATGAATCGCATTGGTCGTAGTCTGGTATGACCGTCACATTTCCTTTAAGGGACTCTGTTTCAAACACCTAACTGCTCACAGTTCTGTGGGAGCGTGATTGGTTCTGGGAATTTTTGTCTCTGTTCCGAGTCTAGTTTTGTCCCTCGCTTCGCCCGCTGGATTTCTTAGCTGATAGATCTCAACGTTGGACTGCCGAATCGGTAGCGGATGAAATATACAGATTTGTGGACTGTTTGACATTATTTCAACTGAATGGCTGAAGGAATAGCAAAACGTTGGTAACAAAACTTCGGTCTTCGTGATGTAAGAATCATTGGGCACAGACTAAACTATAGTTACAAAACGTCTATCAACATTTGTTGCAGTCCCGTTTTAACTCAGATTCCAGCTTCATAGGTGCGGCGGTAACAAAACAATGGCCAATAAGCTGATGTACAAGTAACAACCTTATCGTCAACTTCGAACAGATACTATGCTCTAGGTTCCTCAGACGTTCAACTCTGGTCAACTTCGCATTCCTGTGGATATCAAAGTTATTGGCAAGGTTTTTGGAGTTACACTTTTACGGCTTTACTTCCACTATGCCTGACAGTTGCGCTGTCTCTATCATCCCTTATTCCTTGAAATTCCCGTTTGTCTAATTTGGACGCACATCTCTATTGTCTCAAACTATTAGTGGGTATTACCAAATTCTATCTGTTGAGAAAATCGGAAAAAAAAGTTGATTCTTTGATGCTCGATTGCCATGGGAGACCGATGGAGGCAGGAAGTCTGCCTGGAAACATCATAAACGAGAGATTCAGCTGGGTTCCAGGTGAGTCTCTCGCAAAACCAAATTTGTTTGCAAATGAGTGTATTTCGCTAAGTCTGCTTTTTCTTCAAGTCTTGGCATCAGACTGTTTCTGATTTCCTCCCAGCAATGAGGATAGCTTGTCGTAAACTGAATAAACTAGGAGCACAGCATTGTAACGAATGGGTATTTTCCGGAGTTTTTGTCCATTATGATGCTGTAAACCATAAAATCTCAAGAACGGATAACTAGTACGGAGCTGTCTTGCAAGAACAGCCCGAACAGCCTGCATGTGGATACATTCTACTATGTGATACTATTAAAAATGGATGGTAAGGGGGGAGAATCTACTGTTGTCGTAGATATGTTACTTGGTTATTATCATAGTGATAAGGTTCTTTCGATCCCACGTATAAAAGATAGATATCCCCAACTGGTTTCGTTGTCTTATGAAAATTTCAATCAGGCTGTAGTCTGTAGTGAATTCTGCGTTGGTGGTTCTTTGAATAATCGAGATCATTGCATTAACACGTTGATTCATTGTCTCATGCAACCTTAGGTCGTACGCCGATGAATGTGATGAATTTCCTGCTTAGTTCGCTCCACTTGTGTATAGAACCACTGAAGATGTCCCGACTGAACCAGATCAGATCAAAGTGGACATCGGCTGGACGATATCCAGTCGAGATAGCTCGAACTTACTGACCGGAAGGTATGTGATTAGAACTCAACCTCAGCATCTCGACCGCTACCGTCTAAACCTGAGCAACCTGGCAGTATCTCAACCCTCGTGCATCCTTCAGGTGGTATGTGATCTAGACACCGAAAGGGTGTTACAACAGGTCGATACAATAAGACACAGTCATATGTGGCCAACAGGTAACATAACCGGCGAGCAAGGGTCCAAGTGGATGCGTCAGTCCCGATGGCCACTGGTTTTACTTGAGTACTTTTTTAATGGATAATCTTTTATTTTTGTAAACATCAGAATCATTCTGGAGTGCGGGAATCCATGCTGTTGAATACTGTGATCTCTTTATTCGTTGTCCTGCTGACTGTTCGTTGTTTGGTTGTGATTAGAGGAAAAACAGTTTCAACTTCACAGTTCATTTAACTGTTATGAACTGATGCTCCATCGGCCGCAAGTAAACAATGCTCAGAATGACAACTTAGTTAGAATATCTGTAGCGTAAAACGGCTGGGCAGCTTAAGTCCGGTTATCTATTTCGTTGGGAGCCACGCTTGGTCAGATGCAAGCTGAAATGTTTGTAATCAGTGGTGATCTTGAATATATGAACTTGAAGTTTATAAGCTATTCCCCTTGTTAAACGGTCAACAACAGACAAACTATTCACGCATACTTCTCATAGCAAAGCAAGCCAGCCCGGGACTCTGTCGCACTTCCCAAAACTGATTTCCAAGGGTCCATGTATCTGGGTTGAATGTTCTCCAATACCGCCCAAGCGCACTGATTTACTGATAACAAACTACGAAGACGACAGAGTAGGTTCTGGCGCAGGCATTAAAAACCAGACGTTGTTTTTCCGGTGGACATTACCGGAGACTATGATTGTAGTTACCTTGGTTTCGGGACAAAGCAGTTTCTGAACCTGGTAGCTAAACTGGACAGAGCTGTATAACGTAAATATACCGTTTTATTACAAGGTAACTGGCAAACACGTCTCCCGCCGATACCAAACCAATTAGAAAGCCTGTTTGTCTGTCTCCAAACTGGTCCATGGTGTGGAAATGGGACGCTTGGTATGCAGTGCAAGATTGGTTCTTACAGCTTATAATTTAGTCGCGTTCAATAATATCACGCATACACAGCCGTCTCTAATGAGCGCACTCCATTGGGAAAGGATGTAACAGTAAGTATAACATTTCTTTCCCCCAAGTTTCCATATATGTGATCATCAACGAAGTCAAGTTAAATCCTTTCTACTGTGTCTGCTAATCAAGTATCCGATTGGTGCTGATATTTAGCGCAGACATTTGTCTCCCTTGTGGTGTGACGAAATGTATACAATCAAAAGGATTTGGAGAGACACTTTGAGAGGGAAAATTCCAAGTTGTTGACAGTGTACTATTGCATTATCACTTAGTGATAATATAAGCAGATGAGAAAACTTCAATCAAGATTTCGTCCCGCAAGTGCAGTCAATCTATGCCAAAAAATAGAGCAGTATGCTAGAGTCTATTCGTCCTCGTTAGGAAGCACTAGTCATGTCTATCACACGAATACCTAGGTTCTTGTCAATTATCTCCTTTCTGAGCTGCTAATGGTTTGTTGTATCCCATCTGACAAGTCATCACCCGGATAGCCAGCTGACACATCATCACTTGATGTGAATTACATGACCAAAGGACGAATGGTGCTGCGTGCAAGTTAATCACACTGCTTTTCAGCAGCTCGTGGCCAAACCAGTTAGACTTCTACTACTACCTAACAGGTCTCGTGCTCGAATCTCCCAGGGAGTTTGTGAGAAGATTACCACAAGCCAATATCTCAGAGCTCCTGCTTCCTTCGGATGGCATGGCAGCTAGGCTAGGCTAGGAAGCCATTTGTTTGCTAAAAAAAACATGCTCAGACAAAGTCTGTATTTGGTCAGTTGTGGTCGGTCGTTGGCTTGTTCGCTGAGCTGGGCAATTTGATTGCAAACGTTTCATCACCAATCGAGGTGACATCATCAGTGCGTTATTGGGGAGCGTAGTGGTGCGTAGCGGTGGGTTGGTGGTTGTGCCAATTGTCTCCATCATAAACATCACAAAATGTCATATCAAGGGTTATTTTGTTTCAATTACAGTCTATAGACATTTGCATCCACCTATTCCAGTCATTTACGCAGTTGTACTGTAGTTGTGTTCCATTCAGAAGTGCTCACAAACGTATTGTCTTTTGTACAACTGAATATAAAAACTTTCATAATACTCTTCGAATTCTTTTGCTTCACAACAGGTTGATTGTTTAAAACCACTTCCTCATGAGCTCGGCTGGTTTTTATGGCTGTGTTGTTTCTGATAACCGATACAAACAATGGTAGAAGGGAAAAACACCATAAGGCGTTAAATACATTTAAAAAATTGTCAAATCTGTCTATAACAAAATACATAGGGCATTTGAAAGTTCTGAAGTTTCCTTTCATGAATTCGAAATATCCCATTCAACCATTAAAACGTTGACACGGAACCCAGGCCATTTCAGATGCATAATTTCTTTCAAGTGTGTCCCCATTTCCGTATCATGTTCCAGCAAATAGTCTCCAACTAGTTCCCACTAAGATAAGCATAACCCGACTTTTTTCAGATCATCACAAGCGATCCGCTCCCAGTAAATGGACAACAGTGTCTCGGTACCTTGGTGGTCCTCCTGCTTGGGAAAAATTTCTAAAACTTGCTTCACGCACATGCTTTTCGCAGTCAAAACTTGTCGAACTGTAACAACACTCCAGCTAATTTATGTCTGATTAGCATCTGCATTGTTTTTGGTTAGTCAGTACACGGACCACCAAACCGTAATATATTACATTTACATCAGAAAGATGAGCAGCTACCGTTGTGGGGTTTTCCGCCACGGATGAGAATTGAATCGCCTAAGTTATCTCGCATTGTGTTCAACGGAAAATAAATCTGCCCTAATTTCCTCCGTCACCTTGCACATTATATATCCTTCCAAATTCATAAGTGCATCACTTTGCAAGCGGATTATGTTTTCCTTTTTCAAAAACAAGTATCATTTGTATCCTGGAAGTCTGTCCAGCCATAACGATTCATACAAAACTGACAGTTGTTAGCAGACACTCTTGATTAGGATTAGTGGACCCAGACAAATTATTATTTTATACTTTGCTTACCATTTTCACTCCTTTTTGTGTCACAGCTGTAGGGAACTTGCAATTCTCTTCTCATGAACACAGGCCACAGGTACGATGACCCGAATCTCACGGTAGTGTTTGCTATCAGATAAGAAATAGGCGGCACTCACGATAAAGGTTAGTAGAGCTGAGCGCAGAATTGGTCTTCCGTTAGATTAGTCGGGGCATGCGACCAAAGGCTTTGCTTGGCACTTTCATTGTCCAGTTATTCGGACCGAAGAACAGTTTTCTATGGCCATCATCTTTTAGGGTAAACGCCAATTTGTGCCCCTTCCATTTTGTGGGTTACCGCATGGTCTCACGCAAACATGAAAACAGTTTGTCACTAGGACCTCTGTGGCCTGTGCAGTTTTCCTAAATAATGGGGATGCCATTCAAATCAGCAGATTATGCTGTCCACGGAGGAATGAAAACAGTGAAAATAGTTGTTACCTAACAACATCTCAAACTAGTCAAGCCAGAATATCGATAGTGTGTGAGTTGGTGGGTGAGCTATGTACGGGATGAAGGAACAATGATGATGTTGGCAACAGGTGCATGTGCGAAGTTTGACGTTGCTAAGGGCATACGATGAAAAGTGCGGTTAAATTTGACTGTAGTTGTCCGTGGTAGGGTGTATTCTTCGGAAACCAACATCGAAGCAAAGAGGCAGGAACATGTACATGCATGGTTGTACCATTTATGTCAAATCAGAAAAACCAAAAGACCTTAATCCATTTTGTCAACATAGAGAGCAGATACGTAGTGGGATAAGCTAAATTTTTCTTTTACAAAACGACCAAACGACAATTGTAAAACGACACTTATTGTCTATGTACAATAGGCCACGTGATCATTGACAGGATAACCACAAAATCTGAGTAAAACTCTTACGCAAATAGCGCCAGCTGATAAGTCCTAAGTGACATAACCCCGGCGATTGGGATTAAGGTTCGGCGGTAAAAATTGGACGCACTTTGCAGTTTGGCCGGCTCCAAAGCTATACCTATTGATTGACGCCTGTGGGGCTCAGCTGGATTTCCGACTAGTGGGATTTGGTTGCGACAACAACCGATTCGGTCACTTCGGTGTGTGCTAAGCGCTCTAGTTGGTAGCCGTCAACCTGTCCTCTCAATATGTCCAGCTGCAGGTGAAGTGATAAACTATGTGGCAGGCAGAAATAGTGAGTGAACTATTGGCTTGCATGTGGATCGCATATCATCTTGTAGTGTGCACGAAACGCAGACGTGCAAAAGGAAAAACTCAATTTGGAGCTGAAGCCTCTTTCTACCCACATATATATATATATATATATATATATATATATATATATATATTCCTCTGTTCTGCTTTCCAACTGTGGGATAAGGTTGTTTTCACTCGCAATCAAGCGGTTGTTTTCCACTACAGTGTCCCTGAATCTGCCTCGTCCGTCCTGCGTGTCCTTTAGTTCTATGGGACAAGGTCATTACCAGGACAGACCTACGTACCATCATTGCAAAGCTGCTGCAACTATTGGCCATCCAAAACACTGTAGTTTTCTGTGCGCATGCCCATAAGGACGAACGGGCTTTGACTTACATTCGCGGGCTAGACATTTGACGATTGTTGTTTTTCTTTCCGTCTTATGAGCCTGGACGTTTAATGTCCCAGACTGAACATTGTGAAGGGAATATTAACGTATCTAAAGTCACTTCCTGTCCTGCCTTGACAAAAGTTTATAGTAAAACTAGGGGAAAATCAGAATTTCCATGTGGATGATTGTGATGGTCTTGGTTAAATCTTCGTTCTAAAATCGATTCCGGATGAAAGTAAAGAGGTCGAATAACCAGTAAGGTCTCCCTCGGCCTACGGACAAGTGCACCAGGTTAAAACAGCAATTACATCGATTAGACTGCTCAGGGAAACATCCTAACGGCTTCACTGTGCTTAAAAAGGCTGGCGAGGTACATGTCTCCAAACGTTGCTCCTGCATACAGCAATATGCACAACACAATGGTGAGAGTTCCATTCCGTAGGTCTCGCAACAATGCCAGAACGATGAGACATTTTATAACAGTGTTTCAGTTTTCACTGTGGAGCATTGATTTCGACTCACTCATGCTTTGTGTAGGGCACTCGCAGACAACGGCCCCGCCACTATCGTGGATGAGTCACTGTGCAATGGAACAGTACGTAGCGGGAGAATGTTTTGTTGGGTTGAATGAATCATCGTCGCCATCCCCTGACCAGCTGCCCACGTACCTGCGTTAACCAAACATCGGAATGGGAAATAGACTTGTGGATTTGCAAGAGAGGGTAGAAAGGAGGATATGGTTACGGATCGATTGACACCACGGTGGTACTTGTCCGATTTTTTTGTTTGCGTACGTTACTTGGATCATGTGACTGCGGGATTTTCCTTCATACACTACACGCAATCGGCGAAGGATATCAAGATTTTTTTTCACTGAAAAAAGATATGAAAGTTAATTACCTTCATTACTTTTAATACGTTTCATTAAAGTCGCCTTTTCCGCAATAACAGACCACAGTCTGGAGCCCTCGTAAGCTACAGCGTTGTCAGGGGAAGCAGTCTGTGTTGTCGCTGAATCTTCGGGCTAACATGTGTCATTCTCCCTTGTATAACGTTACAGACTCCCAAAGTATGAAAAGATAACCTACTGACCAGCAGTAGCATCACCGAGACAAGGAGACACGCGACATCTTTTCTATAAAATGATCTTTGATATTTAAGATAATCTGCATTTGCTCGAAAATTTATCCTGTCGGCCAAACATTCGCTGATTTCTAAGCAATCAGGTCAGCTGGGTTGCGCAGGATCATACTTGGTAGAGGGGTTCGCCGAGTTTCTACTGTCAACTTCTTGCTCCCTGCAACTCCGTTCTGTTTAACTACAAAAGCTGAGTGCTTAGACCATCTAACCTTGCTATACAATGGGTGCGAGTTTACCAAGCCTACTAACTCCTTGCTAGTGAACAGTATGCACGCAAAACAATTTAAAATAATTTAGTAATGCGCAAGATTGCATGCAATCTGCCCAAGCAGCTCACTAATTGTTCCACCTTGTTTGGAGCTCATCAGATAGGTTCAAATCCCAGGATCCACGTAAGTCAGTGACCAACTTGAACAGCAATGTGATCAGGTCAATTTGATTGCAAGGTTTTCACCACCAATCGAGGTAAAATCACCAGTGTGCACTGAGTGTATGCAGTAGAGCGCAGCGCTGGGTCGGTGGTTGTGCGTTGAGTAGTGTTGCGTGTGTGTTAATATACGTGCTTCTAGCCGGTGCTGACCTTCGATCACGATTGGTCATTCAGTAGGGTGGCTCCATTGGTCTCTTATCCTGTGTCCTGATTTATCGATGAGCTCGTGGCCTTTGAGTTTGGCGTCTCCTATCCTGATCAGTGCTGGAGTGATCTCTGTCCTTGACCTCCCTGGTCTGAAGTTTATGAAATTTGTTGCTCGGCGAACAAAACAACGACCATCTATGCTAACTGAACTACCAACGTTCTCCTCAACAGCAAATATGATCAGATTTTGTGCGATTCTCCTTATTCTAAGGACGTCTACACAACAGATTCTTGAGGTACAATGTGTAAAGCATATCATAATCAGAAACATGTGTTGTTTACGGAAGAGGGAATGAAACAGCCACAGACAGAACAACAGCAACTATGCTGCCATTGACCTTTTGTGTGAAGGAAAACATCCCAACAGTAATTTCTGTTGCTAACAGCGAGTACGTGAATGCCTTCTTAAATTGGGCAGATATATGTTGTGTAAAATCGATGCTATTTTCATACCAGAACTAACAGATCAGGGGATAGTGAAGTTTACTGTCACCTGAGGTTGTGTATATAATGAGAACGTATGAAAGAGTGATTGGAAGGACAACAGCCATTAGGATTTGCCGACCATGTCCGTCTAGTATTGCTGGGTAAGTCATTACCAAACCCTGTTCTCGAAGAATAGAATTTAACGGTTTCAAACAACGATGGTACGCAGCACTCTCCCAAAGTTTTGGGATTGTTTTAGTAGATGCGTCCAAAAGGTGTTATGGGTGTCAAACTTTGGCCACCCCAGGTCTCAACTACTCCATGGAAGTCTCACTATCATGCACTCTTGTGTCTATATGTGAGCATTCAAACACACGTCCATATTTGCAGACATCGCGTGGGGCGCACAGACATGACAAAGGGAATAGCACTCGTGTTTTTCCCCCAACAAAGTTATGAGGCTCCATCTACGAATCGTAGAAGCAGCAGTGAACTCGGTTTGGTGTCCACTTCGTTCTTGAATGTGCACGCTGTAAAATAATCCTTAAGTTTCAGAACACTCACCTACTTCATAAACAGGCTCAAAATGGGATTCTAACATTCCGTAGAAATAGATAATTCGTGCTCATGGAAATTTTTCAAAAAGAGTTCCTTTCATAGCTTAAATTGTGGCGCATCATTTCCTCTACACAGCAAGCTCATCTTTTTACAATGTCAGTAACAACATCAAATGTCCTCATATACCAAATACAAGTGACTCCCAGTTATAGAAAGATAGTAGATGTTTTCTACTCAAAAGGTTGCGGAAAACTTTTCGATAGCGTATTCCGTCAGGAAAATATACCACGATATTTCGGATATTGCCCTAAATGAAACACAAGGCAGCCTTTGTACAGCACATTCAGTTGAAGAATATCATAAACCAGGGGTTTAGCTGGGATTCAGTCGGGTTTACCGTTAAACTCAACTTAGTTTTCAAATAAATGTATTTCACCACCGATAGCAGGTAGTTTGCTGTGATTCAAACGAGTGTCGGTTACTAACTCCCTGTGCTTCACAAGGTGGCGGAAAGTTTCACGTCTATCATGACAATCACAGAACAGTGCTGAAAAATGAACAAGTCGCTTACATTAACTAATGTAACCTTGAATTTGGTTATCCGCAAGCCACAAATTTTAGGTAACTGGTCTTTGCTCAGCTGAACGTCAGCGATTTGTCTCACTGTATAGCAACGAAATGAAAGTATGGTAGGAGTCACAGGTTATGATGTCGTCGAAAGTTTATTTTGCTTCATTTAGCCTCTGAAATGTACGGGGTCTGTATGTCTCAGGGAATGGTGACGCAAGAGTGACACTTGTCTAAACTGTCTGAAAAAATGTATATTGTATTGTGGTTTGATCACGTGGCATATCCTAAGGTATAACGGTCTGTTCCCTAGTGGTAGTTTGTACATCCGAATTAACTTGGCTACGGATTTTTTCCACATATTCAGTCTTCGATAACATTTCTCCTCAACTACTCTTGGGATGGAGGATAATTTATACGTTCCGTGGTTAATCACTGTAGTTTACCGTTCTAATTGCAATTTGGAGGTCCAACACCAGGGTTATGCGCAAAACTAAGGCAGGAAGCGTTTCACCGGAATGTTAGTTTGAACGCATTTTACATGTTTAATTTGGAGACCTTCAAACGAACACGACTTTGCCCTCAAACCTTGGATTACTCAATATTTTCCGCGAACAAGTAGTACGCTATACATGCGAATATTTTCCGTCTGGCCGTGTGAGAAAATTTTCCGTACGTAAAATGCGGCACAAGAATTATTGATCAAGTTTTCGGATGCCTTGTTTGCCTGCGGATCAGCTGACCAATTAATGTTGCCATATGAAGTCAGCAAATAACGCATGTCGGTTATCCGAACCTACGACACGTGATGTGGTCACACCAACTAGCTGTTTTCAGGCGGAAGGAATCAGTCTGTGGCGCTAGCCGGAAGAGCCGGCGCTCACGACCTACGTCTGTCACATAACCAAACAGTGCACACAGAATAGCTGGCCTCAAAGTAGAACTCTTATCTGAACTTGTCCAACCTGGGATGACGAAGGCGTTCCACTTTGTTTTTTCTGTCCTGAAATGGATTGCAGTTTATTTTTTTGAAGATAAACATTGCGCTAAAAATGTACTTCACCCAAGTTTGACGTCAACTTCTGTTAACAATACAACACTCATAACACTTCAGGACAAAAATGAATTTGGTTAGTTAGGACAATTTGTTCAGTTCCACTTTCCGCCCGTTTCGTTGGAAAATTCACTGTGTGCACTCATTTACAAATGGTGTGTAACTGATCGTTTTTCTTACATCGTCACCGTTCCAGAGCATCGCCTAACATCATTGTAATATGGCAATCTGCTGAAATTGTGGTATTTTCCCTTACAAGGGAATTTCGTTCCGAACACATTGTTGCTCCGACTAGCAGCCTGTGTACAAGGCCAAAAAATTCCTTAGTGGAATCAAAGTACGAGTGATAACAATAGTCAGACCAGTGTGAGACAAATTTGTCAGCGGGCTCCACACTGTTTTGCACCTTTAGTGGCAATGGACCTGCCCACTCAATGGCCATCATAACGCACTCAGCGCCTTGGCTAACAGAAACCTTGGATTTGACGAGGCAGGAGAAAACGACGCTGGTTTACATCTTACACGAATCGGGGAGCTAATCCCCCAGAAAACACGCAAGTGGTATTTCTTATCACCTGACGTGGTAACTCTCCACCCTCCATCAAACAGGAAATGCCCCACTGAAGATGCCTATCGGTCGAAGAAGTTGAGAAAATGGTAGCTGTCACCAGTACTGACTTGAAAGTAACCTGAGATACAAGTTTAATAAACACCACGTTCAGGCAGTCTTTTTCTCCGTTGTACATGCCAGGTTATTATACATGCTGAGTGCTCATTCCGTTCGAAATGAAACCAGTCAGCATGTCCCAAAACGGTGTTGAATACTCCTTGGTATAAATGAGTTGACCAGTGGGAATCTTGTCATATAAGTGAGACCAATCTAAGATGAATAACTGAGAAATACAGTAAGGTCGTTTCGTCCTTATAGTCAGCAGTGTTCACCTCACGAAACTCTAGTGAGTTTCGAAACCGTGACCTCCCGGCTTATGGTCTGAACAGAACCGTTCAACCAAAAGCAGCTGATCAGCAGTGGCTTTACTCACAAGAAACTGTCCATATTTATCTGGCATTGCAAGAGGATTGACGCTGGTAAAAGTGGCCTTGAGAACGCATCATCGTAGGGAGATATTTCGGTTCCGACGTGATTGACCATGCGATGGTGGACAAACTCCTATGAATGTGTCCACTTTCACATTTGGTTGCCTTTCATTACGTCGGGAAAAGAAGGGGACAAATAAACTACTTCCCCTTTTTAATCAAAAACAGTCAAGAGTACCTAAACTGTTCCATATTTCAATGGGTTCTGTTTACTTGAAGGTGAGAACTGTGATAACTCTATTTTCTTCCATTTATGTTAAGAGTTGGAAAACAGCCATGATGATTAAATTGTACTCTGTTGTCAATGTTTTCGTTAAGTTTAAACAGAATAGTAAATTATTTGCTTGACAGACAGAAGCATTCCCTTGCGTGGTTTACACTCCTCCAGACACTTGTGTTTTCGCTCAATCGTTTTTCACATCCCTGTTCACAGCTATGTGCCCTACCTGACGACAGCCAGCATCCCGCAATCCGCCACCGTGCGTTTCCAAAATACACAAAATTGATCTTTACTGTGGGTGCTATTATCCAGTGCGTAGGTGGATTTATTCATCGGTTCGAAGCGTCGGTAAATGCGCTTAGCAAGCCCGTCCTCTTTCACCAGTTGGCCGAAATGGACTGCTGAGGTGAAACGAGAGTTGTGCATCTTTTGTATAAAGTCATCAGTCAGTGCTTTTACGGTTTATAAAAAGACTGAGAACATATACTGTACAACATAGGCAATGAAATAATGGATAGGGAAGATGATCTATAAAACACATAGCTGGCTTAACATGAATTCAAATGTTCTAACATTGTAATGGATACATTCTTGCAGGAGAATGCTGTGCCGCATGTCCGCTACTTGTCGTCTAATTGTCTGTACAACAAGTAGCCTTACTAAGTGAAACCGCTACGCGGTGACCGTATGGTCGCCCTGAAAAAAACTTCCCTTAGGAAAGGGTACACTGTCCTATTAACGCATAGTGGACGCCCTATGGGGAGGGTACCACTGTGTCTCTATTTCATGCGGTCCACGTATAATGCAGATAAAAGTTAGGAACAACTGACAGGTTCAAAGAGAGTCGATGCATTTACAGAAGGTCTCAATACGGTACGCAGTACTTCCTGCATTTAATGGTGCTGCATCTAACTCATCTCTTTTAATGACGGCCTCTCTTGATAAGCAATTTATTTGATCACCAGCCCATCTGAAATTCTCAGAATTCTATCCAAATCCACCCTACTATTTTCACTTCATCTCACAATACAGGTGCCTTCCTCATACCCTACACGTTGATGCTGCTGTTGCTCGGACTCCCCCTTTTCTTCCTCGAATTTGCATTTGGACAATTCGCCAGTTTGGGACCAATTTCGGTGTGGAATGTCAGCCCGCTTTTCAAAGGTAAGCATACTTCCCCCAAAACGCTATCTGTATTGATTGGTCTCGCGTTTAAAACGTTACTTTTTGAGGAACTAGCCGGTTATTGTTATTATTCCTTTGGACAGCTGTTATGACTTATCTTTCTAACTTTAGAACGTCCTTCGCCTTTTTGAACTGGTCACATGAGTAGCATTGTCTAAGTGTTAAGCAGCTAGAAAACGCTTCATGTCCTGTTGCTTCCGGCTATTCGCTTTATTCGTTCGTCCTCGATGTCTCTCGAAGATTTCCAATCAGATGCTATGAGTGTGTGTACAAGAAACAATGTTACTCTTGTCAAGAGGTATTAGAACAGCCATTCTATAGCACTGCCGCCACGTCGCTTTTAAGTGTACTTTAAACGTGTATGTCGAGAAGATCTTGATCAATTTTCACGCACTCTTGGCTGAGAAAACGCGTCAGCTAAGTTGTGCCGTTATAGCTCTAGCATTTTTGCACGCTTGACACCCTAGAATAGCCCAGAGGTTCATCAGGAGAGTTGAGTTTGGGACTGCGAGCTTGCCGCTCCAATATCCTAGTATAGTGAAGCAGAAACCAGCCGTTTGTGGGGTAAAAGCTGCGTACTTATTTGTTATCGTGTTGAAATATGACAACCTCCTGTTTACAGGTAGCAACTGAAGGTAACAATAATCGATCCAATGTTTTGATGCACTCAGGTACATCCAGATGAATCCTAGAAGACACCCATAGATAGCACAAAGCTTCATGAACTGAAATCAATTCTCTTTGTACGAATTTCATCATCTAGTTCAGTTAAATCGAACCTTTCGTCATACAAGTTTTAACTACTGGATTGACGCATCTGAGTGCCAAGTACCCGCTCAAGGTGAGCGGTGCTTAATCTGAGGCTATGAGATTCAAATGCATTACTTCAGTTCCCTATACTTAAAGTCGTGTAAATTTAAACTTACACAAACTACTGCTATCAGATCTGATGCTCTCACAGCCGAATTCGAGGCAAAACCTACAGCTTTTTATCCCGTACACTAAGGTAAGCTTCACGGAAGAACGGCATATTCCTGAGGCTAACTTGAGCGGTCCGGGTGATCTTAGAAGTTTGCTGAGTCAAGACTAACATGGACGGCTCTGACAACCACTGGTCTGAGAATCTATTATCTCAACCAATCAGTTCCTACGACCGCTACTGCTATCCTGGTTAGGCTGAACGAACGTGTGTGATTGTATGTTCACGGCTTGATGAACCAAAGTAGCCTTGTTATTTGCCGATGTGCTTCTGAACATTTCAGGCGCCCATCCATTTGCTTTTCGGTCTGTGAAGCCAAAATTTGTACAGTAGGTTTCAACTTACATTTCTTACGATGTCTCCAAGTTCGAAACAAAAACGCTATCCTAATAAATCGAGGTAGTTCTGTAGCGGGGTGTGTGTTGTGTGTCAGGATAATTTGCAAGCCAGTCGCCAACCAGGACGGACTGCTCTTGATATACTCGATATGCCTCAAATTCCCACAGTAGTTACTAGTACGGACGCCGATGTTCCTACCAACGCGGATGAATCGGTCCAACGTAACTGGAATCCTGCTTCCAATCCATACCTCATAAATTCTCTGAATGCATCTCATAAAATGTAACGCAGTTTGGGCGAGGTTGTCTCCAGCGTTTTTTTCTGAATCCTGGCTTGATTCTGCGAGTGAGGTGACTTTTCCAGTGAATGGCTGAGTTCAACTGTATAAATGTTTCAAACCGGTTAAATTATCATCAGTAAACACTGATGACTAGTCTTAACAAATACGGAGTAGCCGTGCAGAGCCTCTTCGCCTTTCGGACGAATCCGACCTTACTTGAAAGATCAAAGCCACGGAATTTTGGTGGTCTGATTCCTTAGAGCTTGCCATATGAGGCCATTCGTCCTTAAGGGCAATAATCAGGTAGATTTGGAATGGGTCGGTCACATGATTTTTTGTTCAACAGTCCCAGGCCGTGCACCTGTTGACCCAGGCCAAGCAGCTAGTGTTGAGTGCACATAAGTTAGCTACTCAGAACACCTGTGTGATGTGTCAGTTACCCTCTCCTGCATTACGTTTTCTTCACTGCCGCTGCTATGCTTTTCACGATTGTGACCGCGTGCCTGTCAGTCCGTCCAACTCATACCAAAATGATCGCAATTTCATTTCCAGAGTACTGACACTTTTTTGAATTTGTATGATGAACGATGAATTCAATGGCAATGTCTCTAAGGTAACGATGACTTCAGCTGGTAAATTTTGGTCGCGCACGACCTCAAGCAAGTCACAAACCGGAAAAAAAATTGAAATATAACCGCAACGAAATTCTGTGCCTGCCCTCGTTTCCGACCGCGCATGCTTTACTTTCGTTCAGAAAATACGTTTTATTTATTTATAGATCGACACTGAAGTGGAGCATCAGACTTCACATCAAACTATGTTTCGGTTAGCAGCTTTCCTATCGACTTACACACTCCGGCCTGGATCTATGCACCACGATATTAGCTCAGTTAACATGTTTCTCTCGGGTAACATGGCTGAAATACACTTCAGACTGAGGTCTCATACTGCAAAAAGCGCTGTACTGTTGCTTCATTCTTGTTGCAAATGACTTGCAGATTCGAGACAGGTGTATTTCAGTTGGGTTAATCAGCAGAGGGGTAACCCCCACTCGGACGGCCTACAGTGCCACACACTCTTCAGCTGGCTGGATCACTTCCTGTGACATAGCATGCAGTGTTTCCTCGGGTGAGTAGGAAATTCCAGGATAAAGACTAAGGTGATCTATGAGATGTTTTGGTTTCTGACCAGGGAACTTGCCGATTTTGGATGCTGCTTGTCGAACTTGTCTGTTCTTCGCAAACCGTAACTCAGGCGAAAAATCATCGGGCAGCTTGTTTCCATCACAATTTGCTGTTATCTTGTTCATTAAAAACGGTTTTCAGTCTCTGCTTGAAACTGGAATTTGAACTGAAGATTCCTATTGTCCCTTTTGAATACAGCGTATTTCATCCTCAGTTAGGGGAGAAGATTAATGGATGGAGATGTGACGTATCAGTTGCAAAGCTCCATAGGCGGTACAGTTGCCCACACGTTGTGAATCACATTAGTTGAGTGGCTTGCTACTCATTTGTACTCTCCCAGCTAGTAACTGAATTAACCAAAGGAAAATATCAGGTTTCGGAGCTTAAAAATTCTACATACTCATGGAAATTTTGCTATCCTCTGTGGCCTAGGTGTAATATGTTACGTTTTCCTTTGCTTTGTCCAAAGCCATTACTCCATGTTGTCACCATTCTTGAAGTGGGTTTTATAGTGAACCATCAATCAGTCGGCACCGATTTCTGAGGGTGACATACTCACCTTCCACCTGAATCTACATACCGCTGATCAAGGGAAGGTTTGTTAGAAACGTTCTAGTCGACTAGTAGCTAATGAAAGTGATCGAACGATAGGCTTCTACCCAAACACAGCCAGCAGTTTAGCCGGTCCCCTTATCTTACCTATAAATCCCGCCTTATTTATCTTCGGGTTACACGTATTACCAGATCCTCACATTGGGTAAACTAAAGCCAACGCCGCGTTTCTGAATTGTCCCTCTCCAAGATTACTTCCGAAACTGCTCCCGGTTCACAACACATAATATACTGAAAGCTATCGGTTATTACAACCAACCCGGGTCTTCCTCAAATAGCTTTCCTGTCGACTTCTTTTTTTCTTTTTAGACGATACACCGGACGATGTTCTACTAAACTGCTGTTTGTCCAGTCCAAATTGATTTTCTTTGCTCCAAAACAGACTCACCAAACTGCAAAATCGGTCCACCTCCCAGTCTCTTCGACCGAATATCCCTAAGTGCCTTTAGTTTACCTTAAGCCGCATACACTACGAGACTTTTTTAATGATCGTCGCAGCTTTTCTGCTGATAAGCAAATGATCCCCAAGCAGCACTGTTAAATACAACTCCTCTCGCACTAGGCACGACGAGAGTGCATTGAATCGATCAAAGGATCTTTATTTTTGTCCACTGGAACTCGGAAATTTTTTCATTCCCCATAACGTCATTTCATCTTTTGTCACTGCCTGAGTCATACCCTAACGGGTTTTCTCCTGGTCTTGTAGAAAAAACTACTTTTCGATCGTGCAATTACTTAAGCCTTTATCAGAATGCTTTGGGTTGACCAGAAGATTTCTAGCCAAATTCAAATTTTGCAATTACTTTGACTTAGCTAAAATCAACTCGCCCTTTGTATACAGCATCGATTAGAACCAGTTCACACCTTCGCACGCTCCAAATTCAAACTACGCATACGTTGATCGTTAGAAGCGATCCGATCCAGTTTACATTGCTCGCAAAATGGGAGTTTATTATCGCTGCTCTCAAAGATCGTCGCTTTCGTGAGATCCATCTTGTGACTTCGTTCTGATAATATTTTATTGACCAACAATATTTTCTAATAACCAACAGTTGCAGCACCTTCCATGTCTCTGAAAATGTATCCCATTGGAGCATAAACCCATCGTTGATCTGATTTGGCTCATGATATAAAACGCGATCTTTCCGGGAAACATAACCTTGATGATAAAGCAATCTAACCATTTAGTTCAAATAGGGCACAGAAACAACTACGATGCCCGGTAAAAAGTTCCTTGAGTTATGATTGGTCACCGATACATTCAGACAAACTGGGCATATCTTTCTGATTGTAACACAGTGGGTGTGGCTAGAAGCGTCAGTCACGTGACTGCCTGTTCGTCTGAGGACCATGTGACCAAGAGGGCACTACTAATTTAATGGGTTGGACTTACAAGGTGTGCTTTGTTCTCGGTCGCTGTTGCCTTTTCGGGTGACTTGACTGTAGGGAATAGTCAGGTTTTTTAACACCGTAATAACTTTATCCATTTGGGTAACACAGAAAGAGGACAAAAGCTGTGAGACAGAATAATTTCACACAGGTTCATAAGTTACGATGCACTTACCACAATGAAAAGTAACGAAGAGAGGCAGTCAGAGGGGTTTCAGAAGTCGGACACAATGCTGAGTTAGGTTCATCCATTCGCATAAACCAGCCAAGCTTTATGCAATCACCAACCAATGGTGTTTGCTGCTTAATAGGCGATAAAGCTCCATCGAGTTTCAAAGCTAACGATTATGCCGCATCAGAATGGAAAACGTTGATATGGACGAAACGGATGTGTGTAGTAACCAACAGGGACGCCGTTCGATCAGTTGCTTTGTCTACTCACTAACTACGTATGGAGGTGCTACCGAGTCCTGGCACAGTGTACGGAGAAACTGAATCCCACTGTGTTAAAAATTGCTGACTTACTTGAAGCGGCTGTTCACAGGTGACGTTTTCACAAAACAAGTAAAAACCAGCCTGCAAACCTACCTAAATGGAACATATTATGTAGTGTAATCCAGAATGGTCTTGCACACACAATTCACGCAACTGCTGACACACAAAAGGGGTCCACCTGTTCTCTCAACCTGCCACGTTATCTGTTTACACTATATCATATATTTATATATTTATATAAATTTATCACACCTTGCCTGAAGGTCGAGTGAATCTAACTTGGGACTAAAGAACAGAACCCCTATTCTTAAGGGAGATTTCGTCCTGTAAGTGAAGACAGTCTATGCTGAAAACCGATAATCACTGTACAGCTGTTTCATTCGTATTGAGAAGTATTAGCAGTGCGCATCACACGAAATTCCAGGGAGTCTCGAACCCGTGACCTCCCGGCTAGTAGTTTGGACGCTTAAACGTTTATGTCCCAATGGTTAAGTGTTTGAACTACAAGCCAGAAGATCGCGCATTCGAGACCCCCTGGATTTTCCTGAGGTGTGCACCGCTGATTTTTTCCAATAGGGTGAAACAACTCTACAGTTATTTTCGGCTTTTCAGCATAGATTGGCCTCATTTAAAGGACGACATCTCTATTGGAATTCAAAAATCTCCTCACGCTGCCAACAGAACGCCTAACGTCGAGTCTCAGGCGCACCTCTACTTGTGTTTGTTGAATAAGACCACTAGGCCAATAAGTGACCAATCCTCACCATTGTCGATTGTCGAAAATGGCCAGTTTGTTGAGCTAGACCAAGACTTCATCCCGTAAATTAAGCCAGTCTATGCTGCTGAGAAGTACTGTATAGTCGTTTCCTTCTTGCTCGGAAGCATCAGCAGTGCACGTCGCAAGAATCTCTGGGGAGGCCCACTCCCGCGATTTGCTAGCTCGTAGCTGATGACCGTGATGTTCGGTAGTGGGTCTCACTCCCTCAGGCAGGATATAGCACCACTCATCCTTCATTTAAGCAATTCACACGACGTGTTCGCATGCTGACCCACTTCTCTAGCGACGACTTCTCAGACTAAAAGCTCATGTAACTTGTGAGATTTCTTACCTTTCTTAACAAGATACTTGAGGCTCGCTCTTAGTATGAAGAGATTTTGTTCTGCAAGTTAAGTCAGTCTATACCGAAATGCCGGCAAACACAGTAGGACTGTTTTATCCTTGATGAGAACCATCAACATCGTGCGTCTCACAAATCTCTACTGTCCGTAGTTTTAGTAGTTGACTACTTTTACTCAACCGATATGCACCACTATAAGTACGGTTACAGGCTTTGGCGCCATTATCTCGGAATCACGCTTTTCGAATCAGGCGGACTGATTTGGCACACCGAGTGCGACCACTAAGAGTAATTTCCGTGGCTTCTTTTCTATATACATCACCTATTGTTACAAGAGAAAGGGAACGGTTTGGAGTTCCACCCAGGATGTCATCCTCCAAGTAATGCACAAATGACCACGCATGATTGATGAGCATTCACGGGGGCTTGGAATTTAATCATCTTGACCAACGACGGACGTGTTTTCTGTGCTTGCGTGGCTTTGGGACGAGTTGGTCACAGCGTCAGTCAAGGGTCCGACCCCCTAACCCTATCCGATTTCAAAGCAAGTCTGAACATATCAACGGAAAGCCACTAGAGCAAATCAGTTCCTAAAACAAACCACTTAGTCTTGCCCAGAACTCAGAAAGGGCGACAAACTTACCTTAACGTCAGGCTGTTTTTGAGGCCTGTGAAAACTGGCAAATGGGTTTTCAAATTAGTTCATGTTCAACCTATCTTCCAACAGCCCTTTACTTCTAATTTTTCACATGAATTCCTCCCTCCAATCAGGTATTGGCTATGCAATGGTTCTGGTCTCCTGGATTTTGGTCATCTACTACCAGATTGTTATAGCACATTCACTCTATTTCCTAATCAGCAGCTTCACTTCTGTTCTTCCATGGACCTATTGTGGGAATGACTGGAATGAGCCGGGATGTGTGGACGGGACGAGTAAGTTTCCGAGACTCATTTCATTTCACTTTCGTTTCTATGTGCGTCTTGCAATTAGTGGTCTTATTACAAACTGGGTGACTTTTGGTAGACATTTCATTCGGTTCTGATATTCATTCACCGGAAGATTTTGTTTAAAATGGCCTAATAATTGACGGTTACATTTACCAGTCCTGCTTTGCGTGCCTGAACAAAGGTGGAAAATAATGCCATTTGATTGTTCTGCCCTCCTTTACGGTTCATAATTGCATTGCCACTCGGGACTAGACAGGGGCTATCAAATCTCAGTGTAAAATTTGAACAGCAAGCCTGTAAATCCGAAGATTGCACTTCAATGCCTGGCCCATACGGAGCTTAGCACTGTACACGATACGGCGTTATTGTTCTTCAGGCGCACATTACCTATCCTCCCACCATAAATGGTTCTTCGAGTTTACTATCCTGAGCACAGACGAAAGTTTTTTTTTCAGTACATGAAGGAAAAATAGAATAGAAAAATAAATAGAAATAGAGCAGAAATGCCTCGCATCTAGCTTGAAAGAAACCTCTCTCTGGTAATTCGAAAACTGATGATCAGTCCTCACAGGAACAACGATTGTAACCATTTGCGGGTTGCAATCGTTGCGGAAGCATGAGGAATTTGACCGACACTTTTAACTTCTCATGCTCAGTGTGAATACCATGCCTTATTCGTTTCGTTCACCTTAACCCGTTTTTTGTACACCCACTGAAACCTTCTCTCAGAAGTGAAGGTGGGCAAAAGTCTATTTTCATTCTCCCCATCACAGTATCCTTATTATTGTGCCTGATCAGTATTTCGGTGTACCGTTGATCACCTGATTCAACATTTTCAGCCGAGTGAAGTCAATAAATGCTGAAAAACCAGGAACCACTATGCGGCTATTTCATCCTTATTAGGAATCATTGACAGCGCGCATCATAAGAATCTTCCATAGGCACGATCTCGCGACCTCCCGGCTAGTAGTTGAAGAGTGAAGCGTTCTGTAGCGAGCTGCTGATGAGCAATGTGATTTACCCACACCTAGACAATATACGGTGCCACTCATCCCCTAATCACGCAATTCTTATTACGTGGTGGCCTGTTGACCAGTTCTTTGAGTAAAGACTTCTCATGTGGAATGTCCACTCGTCGTAAAAATCATTCTTCCTTCGTAGTTGCTTGTAGCATGTTGATAGTATGGTCAGTCAGCGAGTGCAGTCATTCACTTACAGTCATTACATTTGTAAAAATCAGAATAAACTTTCGACACCGTTACGTTGTCCAGACTACGAACAACAGCCAGCTTTTGCAATGCAACCGATTCGAAAGTACGTACCCAAACGATGCTGACTGATAACTTGGTGTTGATGCACTAATAGAATGACCGACAGACTTACAATTCAACATTTGTCGTTGAAGTAATACTACTTGCAATTCTTAGTTGCAGACTCCTCATTCAAACAAACTATATATTCGGGAATCGATAAGTGATTGTTTCAAAATCTGTTCTCTAAGTTTGCTTGCCCACATCGGACCGAATCCCCCGGGCGTTATTCTCTCGCGGATGTATGCTGTAAGTATGACCAGGCCGTACAAGGCAGTGTAACAACCTCTTCAAAAATATATTATTTCAACTTCGTCATATCCTTTCTATTCACTCTGAATTGTTAATCAGCTCGTCGAGGCTGTTCCTTTTTTCATTCGGTTCTATCTTATTCAAAACTGAGAAAAATAGGGCTCAAGCGAGTTATTCATCACTTGTTCTCTCGACAATACGAGTTTTTACCATCTTTGTCTGAACAGGCCTGCCTATTCTCGCAGCCAAAAATTTTCATTGGTTCGAAATCTGTCCTCACCCAATCTTATACATTGGCTGTGAAGGCCGTCTGGCCACATGGATGGGGTCCTAAAAGGGATTCAACCATATTTAATTTTATTCGGACCATCCAGTTCGACTTTATCTTATGCGTGTATACTGTTTTAGCAGTGGAAAGTTTGTGTAATCGTGTTGTAGCTAATCACGGTCGCATGTGGTAGTTGGGTGTGTAATTGCGACATTACAGAGCATTCAGCTACGTCCTTAAGTACTGAACTTTTCTTTTAGTTGCTATGTTGACTTCAGGTTACAATGATCTTAGCATCCATAGCAGCTATGCGCCCATAGCGCCTGCCTCTGATCTCTGATGACATTAGGGCGCTCCTTCACTCTATTAGGAGCAGCTGAACATCCAGTACAACATCGCCCTCGAAATGTCCGACAGCATAGTTGAAGGATTAACCTAAATGTTCTTCAAGAAATACACTCATTTGCAAATCAATTTGGTTTTGCGAGAGACTCACCTGGAACCCAGCTGAATCTCTCGTTTGTGATGTTTCCATGCAACTGAATGTGCTGCACCAGGCCGCCTCATGTTCCAGTTGCTACGATATTCGAGA
>SJOL01006946.1:76994-115308 GCA_004794785.1 Opisthorchis felineus | reverse complement strand
TATCGTACATGAGGTAACCCAACATGTTTCCGCCTCAGAACGAAGCACGAAAAAACCGGATGAAAAAAATGTCAGACTGAAAATTTCTAGACTCTTTTCAAGTTTTATCATATTAGAACCTTCTTTTGCGTACTGACTACTTGTTCGTTTCCTAATGAAAGAATCCAATGACTACTGAGTTCAAGTTCAGAGTATTTATGAATAGTCGATGCATCAATCACTAGTGGATGTGTGTTCCATCTTGAGCAGTCAGCTGGGATCCGATCACGCATGAATTTGTGCTTATTTTATTCTAATGATAAATAATAATAGTCGTTCAGCTGTAACGCCCATTCGGCGCCCAGCTGCCATGCCACCCACAGGAGACACGAGGGCTGTGATACTAACAGGTTTCGCAAGCTCAGATCGGAGCAGCCATGTTGCCGCGGATGGGATCTAATTATGGACCTTTCGGACAGTATGTTCCCGTCTGAGCCACTTAGCTATCTCGAGCTCACCTCATCCAGCATTGGTGAAAAATTGGTCACAATCTGTATTCAAATCACGCTCATTTTATTAGCGCTGTGCGATCATTCCGGTTAGCCCACATCAATTTGGATAAGTACAACTGTCGAGTTCTTTTTCACAGTAGAGCTCGCTATCAGTGCAACTGCACGGTCGTAGATGCCTCTGTGCATTCGAGCCCAGTACCCATCGATGCACGCTGAACGCACTGCGGATAGAGTCTCACAGGAGTGTAAAGCAACTTCAGTGCTTTTTTCATGTGGCTCAATCAGAATAATTGTTTAACTAAGAGTTGTGAATGCATATTCATACAGGTTCTGTGAATCCCGCAACCATCCACAACTACTTGTCACAGCACATCAACTGGATACATGCTGGGATTTTCTATGGCAATATAAACTGCATGTAAAATGAATTCTCGGTACCAAAAGAACTTCGTCTTAGTGTGCCTAATCTCCTTACTAGGGAAATGCCGCCTAGTTCCTGCTGACTTTCAGTATTCTGAAAGTCCAAAAAGACCGTAGTGAAATTTACAAGTAGTCTATAAGGAGGTTATGAGCACGGCAAGGCAAACTAGGCAAAAAGCCTACTAGGCCGATAACACCCACAACATTTTCTCACGTTTTCTACTTCACTTGTCAAGACCTCGGGGCCATGTGTAAGAGTAGCCCAATTTGTTCTTCTCCCGCGGCTGTTCTGTGGGACATATTGAAGGGGAAAATCAGGTCCCAGTGAACACGTTCAAACGCCTGAAGGAAAAGATACTTGGACATATTTGCATTTCTACTACAAGTCCATAATTCTTAGCAGTTCTTCTTTTTTAAACGGGGATAAAAGTTTGGTCCGTGTCCTTACGAGGCTCTCGTAATCCTCATTTAAAGTGAACTGAAATCACATGAATGGTACGCTTTCTACTAGTAACTCCGGCTTCAGGAAACTCTGACACCCTCAAGGGACTATCAGCGTGGGATCATGGAGTCAGTATGCACAAACAAACATTCAAACAGAACTGTCAGCTTTGGTTCCGGCGAAATGCTTATCGATTGCAGGTTCACTCTGCCTTAATTTCGCAGATGCTTGAGCAGTGTGGGTATGTGCTCAGTGAAATCACTGAACACTCCCTCACATCTAGTGAAGTTTGCTAAGGAGGCTGGTTCTTCTTGTTTGTCACAACTTCTTGGTGGACGAAACTGTGAAAACTATTCGGAGGCTCCAGATCCGCGCGCATAGAGTTTGTTCCTACTGGGATTCACACCAGTGTCTCATCTTTCATACGGGAACTGCTGACTGTTTTGAGATAAGAACAACTCCTTGTGGAATACTCTTTTCACCCTCACGGAGAACATCTATGCTTCGAGGGTGGAATGAAATGTTGAGGCTTTATGTACCAGGCGACTTGACAATTTTACCTCCGGAATAACCTACGGAATAATAAGAGTACAACCTGCGGTCGTAGGAGGTCATTAATTCAAAACCACTTCGGGCAACCGTCTAAGGCCGTTTTCATTTGATTGGTCCTCGACCAGTGCTTGCAAGTGGATCAATCTTGGAAGAACATATGCGCGGTCGGTTATCGGCCGTCGTGTTCCTCTTCATCTGGCTTCGAACAAGCTATTAGGCCAAGTAAGTGAGAAGCTTAGTATCGGGTGGGTGATCCTCGCAATGAGTTTTACTTGCGAAGCCTACCCAAAGGACAATCAATGAAACGGCAGTACACTGACGCTCTGCTGTTGATCACTCTACTTAGACGTGTCACCTGCTGTCTACTGAACTTCAGATCACTCCACGGGATATGGCAGTCTGACGCAGTCACTAGCTAGCTTGTGTTTGCAGGCCCGAGGGTTCACAATCGAAAGTTTCACTCTCCATCCTCTTTCTTGTCTTCGGCCTCTTCCTCATCTGACCCATTCGTCTGACACACTACATCTCGTTCACAGTAATTTAAATCGATATCAAAACAACTTTGTTGTCAGACGTGGTTCTACACAAAATGTTGGCAAATTGTGGTCAAGGAGGTTTCATTGCACTATCGCCTTCGTAGGGTTCTTCAGAAGAGCATACTTTCAATTCTATTTTCCTGGCAACTGATCTCGCGTTTCGGTTAGACTGCATTACGTAACTCTTGCATGAAACCTGAATGACTAAGCAGGGAGTTTTAGCTGTTAAGGTGTATTGTCATTGGCGTGTCCCTTGTATCCAGCCCCCTACATCTGTTAAACACCAAAATAAGGTGACTTTAGCCTTTAAAAATGCAGCCGTTTTGGCTTAACACATTGTTTTCTTGGCAGGTCTAGCTCACACGTTTTCCAAATACATGGAACTGACGAGGATGACGCTGGATGGAGGTTGCTCCATAGGGTGGTCATCTAATAACGTTTGGATGCTTATAACTACTGTCGTTTGAGGTCAGAAACGATAGAATCAAAGTCCCGAAATTACTGTTCTTCAAGCAGTGAACAAAACACTGCAGCCGTTGCTAAGTTGATGCGATCCTCCATTTGTCTGGTCGGTAATATTAACAATAGGCAGTTGCGAGCCTCGTATAACGTGGAGTTGATGACGGTGGGGTGAAAAATCCTACCTAGTTCAGTTTGCCGCTTTTCTGAAATTGTCAGGCTAGCTATACAGAGCTAGCTACTCACATCACTGAGTAGAATCACTTGCTGATATTTATTCCTAACCTTTTATAACTCAATCTTGTTTAGTTCTATATTCGGAAACTGGGTGGTTCTTATTGAACGATATGATGCTCACAATGCCATTTCACAACAAACCCGCTGGATGGTTATTTTGATGTTTCAGTGAACAAAAATGTACGTTGAAAGTCAAGGTGAAATTGGAAAAAATCCGCAGATGTTGAGCAGTCTCTCAACAATTTCTACTGAGTACGACTCTGACACTTTGAATATATTCAGAAACGAATACAGAATTAGCCGTCTGACTGCATACTCAGTTAACCGACACCACTCGTCTGTTCGGTTTGCCAGTCAGGAAATTCCCCAAACTCTAATCACTTTTCTTTCAGGACAGAAATAGTAGATTGTATTGTTCGAACTATGTGCCCACTCAGAATTCGTTATAGTAAATCAGATATGGAAATGGCCGTTGAGAGAGAATTTTTTTCAAGTAGGATTGCATAAGAACTTTGAATAAAAAGCTATTTTCGGGTGATGACGTGGTCAGTTCTAATCAGATTTGGGCAGTTTAAGTACGCATAAGCTTATGAATCAAAACCACTATAAATGTTAGTAAAAAGTAGCCGAGAGCAGAAAAGCTGCGATTGAAGCTGGAAACCTTGACTTCACTCGATCACCTTTATTTCAAGCATCTACGCAAAGGATATTTGATGCCATGAATTGCCGCGATCGTCTACTGACGGTCTGAAGCGAGTTTTACACTCATGGAGTTCTAGTTATAGTCCAACTGATGAGCACGACCATAGACCCAAGCAGTTCATATCTCCTTTGACATCACTGACCTGTTTTTAGCCGACTCGACCATCGAGGTTTACGTTGATGGTGCTAGCCCTTGAATGCATGTAAAGCAGTGATTATTTAAAATTTTATCAGTGCACCCCATAACCAAATCGAAGGTATGCCTGTTTCGTTTTGAAGTCAGTCTTCGCTAGATTACCTTCTAGTCTGGAATGCACTCGATGATACTCCGTGGTCATCATTATTGCCCCACTTGAAGCAAACCAAGAAATGTTGAATTTTCCAGTCGTGGTTAGACTGTCATGAAGTCGAGGTTTCTTGGATGGCACGGAGCCGTACAGATGAAGGGCAAAATATGAGATTTGCTGCCTCGTCGGAACAGAAACAATCCACCATTCTGAGGAACCTTGTCGTAGCAGATATCATTTACTATCACGCAGAGGATCAAGCATAGGGTAACTAGGCCTTTGTGATCCTGCTTCTATCCAACGTGTGAATCTCAATATGTAGGCTTGAGGTCCTTTCAGCGCGTCTTGTTTAAGTATGTTGTGCTATAGTTCTCTGGATCCTTCTAACGTTGCTACCCATCCAGAGCTGCTCTTTAGCACAACGCCACCTTGTTTCAAAAGCCCTTTCCTTCAGCCTATGCGAGTTCCAAATCATTAAGTAATATGCATTCTTGTAGTAACGGCTGCTGAGAAACGTACTAAAGTGCACTCTCGTAAGCATGTGGATACAGTCATAAAAACTGACGCTACAACCTACTGTAGGAATTTCACGTCGTAGGAACTTTCTTTTTTTCATCCTGTTCGCCATGAGAACCGAATGATGTCGGTATGGGCTTACCGCATCGGCGTAACCCTTATCGCAAGTCGATGGTATGACTAGATCAGAAAATCTACAGAGCTTCGACATCCCTGAAAATGAAAGGTCGGTGGTGGTTAAACTTAATAGCAGGAGTTTAATCACCACACCCAGTAACGTTGTATTGCGTAGTAATGAGGGCTGATCCCAGGCATGATCTCGTAAAGAGACTTTTTTCGTTGCCTTTGCGAGGTTCTGTTTACTAATGCACAGTCATGTCCTCTGAACTCATTGCCATCCTCCAGTGTTAAAGTCCAGATCAGGAGTAAACGGAATTCTCTCGACGGATAAAAATCTGATAACTAGGGGCCAATCGCAACTACTGTGATGTGACCGCATTTTGTTGTCAGTCTTGACCCTACTTCTGCGATATCGTGTGAAGGTGTAGGCTTTTTCTCTCTTTTCTTTCTTGCCGCACGCTTCTGCCGTAGTGGCATACTTCTATCGAACTTGGTGAAAGTAAGTAGTAAGTAATAATACTAATAAGTAATAATAAGTAAGTAATAATATGTGATAGTTTGTATGACCTATTCCACTTAGTTTGACAAATCCCGCTTTAAAATCATTTTCCATCTTCAGCAACCATGTGCTTGAAGCAACCTCGGGTATAGAAGTATTTGGTACCCCATCCTGGAAGCTCACGCTTTGTCTTTTCGCCTGCTGGGTCATTTGTTGCCTGGCTGTCATCAAAGGTGTACAATCTCTGGGCAAGGTAGGTACAGTACAGAACACTCGTTCATTTAACCAAAAAACACCATCCCTTCAATCATACTGTGTGAAAATAACTTTGTCTCAAGTGTTTGGAGTTTGACCAATGGAGTTTTTCAAGAGTGATGCTGCTAAACATGACCGTTTCTATGATACCATCTAAATAACCCACTTACTGCGTCATCTGATTCATCTATCAGCCCAACTCATAGACCACGTTTTCACACTGGCTATAGCTGTGGTGCTCTCAAGCGACGGAGCAGAGTTGACACTTCCGGATCAGTAAAACCCTTAATAAGAAGTCACAGAATGAGCGTAGCTGCATTTTGAACAAATTCAAACATTCAACAAATGCACCCATTTGTATATCGATTTGGTTTTCACAGGAGACTTAACCGGATCTCTCGTTTACGATATTCTTCAACTGAATGTGCTGCACAAAGGTCGCCTCATGTTTCGGCTGATACGATTTTCAAGGTATCGCAATAGATCGTATAGAAGTAGCACACTAATCATGAGGTTGCTGAAAACTCTTCGGCAGCCCATGACGGGTTCACCTTTCTTAGGGCTCGTCAGTTGAGTCCTCACATTATTCATAGTTGCTCCCTAACCATTCAGCTGATCCCGAATTTTTGCTGACAGTTCCCCACAACACGCGCATATGGGATGACTTTTAATCGACTTTGTGTCACATGAGGTCTAGACAGTTCAGGTTTCAGTTTAGACGATTTTTGGACTACCAAGAATTTTTGCCGTGCCTATAAGGCTGATATGACCCCAGCGATCAGTGATGTTTCTTGTTGTTATGTTTTTCTGTTCAACTTGAATATTCAGATTTTGTACACATCACCAGAAGCAACTATTCAATGGATTTATTGTCAATTTTCATTTGGTTTGTACAGAACACTTATGGGGTCATATTTTGTGCTAATATGGTGCGAATCGCTATTAAAGTCCCTTCTCCGATCTGCACTTGAAACGCACCATTCTCAGCGGTTCAGTCGGTGTTGCTTTCAAGTTATAAATGCCGTAATTGTTCCTCATACTCTATGGTGAACGTTGCCCTCAATATGAGCAGCCTAGTCGTTCAGGCTAGCCACCGGAAGGAATGCACCTAAATCGTCCGAACTATTTATGGAAAGAGAAATTCTTCGCGCTCAGGAATGCTCGGATCGCTTGATCAACAATCAGGGTTAATGAATATTCTCAAAAAAATATAGGTAGATCTTCAAGGAAAATAGGGTTTTGTTGTACAATTTGTGCGGTCATGCGAAGCAAAGGTTACTGTCGGCTGTGAATAGACAGACAAGAATTGTCTGGTAGATGAAACAGGCCTTCCGAATTGCATTTGTCGTTAAGCCGAGTCTAGCAAACGTTTGAAACAGACAAGAATGGGAGAACCTTGTTTGTTTACTACTGTCCAGTAGAAGTACTGGGTCCAGTTGACAGAAGGATGGAGATCACAAATGGAAGAAGGTGGTGTTCAGTGGTGAGAAAAAGTGCGAGCTTAACAGTCCAGAGTCTGTTAGTGACTTGGTACAGCAAATAAAGGAGAGAATTCAGGGAGTAGTAGCTGCTATAGTTTAGAAGTTAATTTTGTGGCTAAGTTACGTCGCATGTTCAATTCATGCAGAAATATCCAACGTAACCTAACAATCCCAGCAACTTTTTAGGAATTTCTGTAAGATTCATGTTTGAAAATTATATTACAACATAGCAATACCTGTATGCATACCGGCCTATTGATCAGATGTAATTCTCTCTAACTCGAAAATTGGGCTGTCAGTCTGCCTTGCGCGCAGATAAGGACACATGGCCATCCAACAACGAGTGGGGATAATAAGAATTCTGTGTGCAGCTTTTCAAGGTAGCAGATGGGCTGAGGAGAGGGATGGTAAGTACATAGTATTCACCAAGAGCAACATTTCCGCATAATTTATTGATAAGTCTGAAAAAGCGCTGCATTATAATAACGAGTAACAAATATAGTCGAATATACAGAAATGCGCTAGTTTCCACAATGCATTCCTAACTGCCTTGGTATCTTCCTACAATACTCACCAATGTTTTTGAAAATTTCTACGTACTCGTTTTGTCCGAATTGGCGGGTGTCATAAAGACTCCCTCTTCACTGCCTCGGCTCAATTCTCACTCTGGTAAACTAACCATCCACTGCCCATCTCTCTAACACGTTTTCTAACAGACCGTTCGAGTTTGTTCCTCCGTCACGTGCCACTCAGACCAGTGTTCAAATTATGAGCTCTAAATACAATCACATACGTCGGGAATTATGTTCCACGAAAAAAGTTCTTCTGTGCTGCTTACCAGGCAGCTGAACAGCAGTCATCTTTTCTGGCAAATTCAACCTCAACTTAACAACAAACTTCCTCAACAGCTTGATGAAATTAATCTAGTTTCCTCTTATCTTCATCCCGCACAGGTTTCCTACTTTACCGCAGTATTCCCCTACATTTTGCTCACTATCCTACTCATCCGAAGTCTCCTTTTGCCCGGCGCGTTCAAAGGTGTCCTGTTCTACTTGAAACCCGAATTCTCGCGCCTTTTGGATCCGCGCGTTTGGGTTGATGCTGCCACGCAAATATTCTTCTCACTGAGCTGTTGCAACGGCGGTCTAATTGCCATATCAAGCTTTAACAAATTCAAGAATAATTGCTGCCGGTAAGCTAACCTTCCTGGTTTAGCCCCTCGCCCAGTTGTGGACAAATGTCTCGTATAGTGTGGCACGTGAAGTTCATGTGAGCGTGAATTATCCTATGCCTAGGCTGTGAGGAGCGGAAAGGATTCTGGATAAGTACTGTGGCAAATAAACATGGTATCACTATCCAGTGAAATCACTTCCCCATCATCAAAGTTACGACGAAACGAAACTCACTTAATGCAGCCGAAAGGAGGGATTGCGATATTCTTCAGATTCACACCATTCCTGTGTGATTAGTCTTCTGACGATTTTATGGGAGAAAAGGCCATCAGGCTTTACGAGAACAGTTTACTCCGCAAGGGAACATTATACCGAAATTTTATCTGACCTGTCAACTGAAGCTAACAAGGCGCAGCTAAAAAAATCAGTAAGGCTGCTTATCAGGTTTCGTGCCTAGCCGAACTTTATGGCTTCTTTCCATACCTCGTTCGTCTTGTCTGTGTGCCTGTTCTATCCACTGATGACCTTCTAAGGAATGGACACTTAGAAAACAACAACCGAAGTAGTTTCTCCCTCGAAAATATTCTCTCTTGTGAGTTACACACATTCACCCGCTAAGGATTCAAGCACTCAGAGCAAAGCTCATGAAGATACCGACTGTTATTCCCAACAATTACAACCGTTGTACCACAGAAACTTGGTCACAGGTCTTACAGTGCTTGAGTCCATCGGTTCTGTAATAAAACGAAGCCTAGTTACTTTGCAAGCCATCTTGAGACTGATCAAAACGTTAGCTGTGTATTCGGTGTCAAGAAGGTGGGCCGAGCCCTTAGTATCTATTAGTATCTGTTATACTATCGTCCCCTCAACACTACGGATTGTCAACAGCCCCGTAGTCCCGGGTTGTTGTGTTCACCGCAGTAGGTAGATGCACACAGACTGCGGTGTTTTGACGGGACTGCTGTCCGATAATTGGATACCTGGTGAAACCCGATCATACCACGAGGTTTCTAATGGGGGTAGGACAATTCCCATTTTGGGAAACGGTCTACTCTGCCTTCTCCCATGCCTGTGGTATCTTCTGAAGTCCTCGTCACACACATGGGCGATAAACTTTGGAAGGACATTATCAATCTTCATGTCTTATCAATTTTATCATTGGTGAAGTACGGTTTGCTGTAAAATTCGATTGTTTGGGTATACAGTGGCTGCGCCCCGGCCCCAGTTTTCTCATCTTATCTAAACAAGTGGGACCTTCACTGACATCTAAAAGCTACTGCGATGGTTTCGAAAGTTCAAGGGTGCAATCGAAATGCAGCTGCTACTTGGTGTGAAAACATTGTGTAGGCTCAATTCCAGAATGACGTGTAACTAAATAAACGGTGTCATACGTGTCAACATTTTGTGCAAAGTATCATGTACATGGGTTGGTATGCAGGAACGTTTTCTCGGATATTCGAGGATTGATTGATGATGAAACGCAAAGCTACCATTGGAAGAGTTTCATTCGAATAGATACAACCTAAAACAAGGTTATCATTTACTTGACTAATTATTTAACGATCAAATGAACGTATGAGAAACTGAATGGGTGAATGTTTGGTAATCGTGTATAATATTCGTGAAATCCGAGTACAGCGTAAGGACCATGTGCGCCACAGTACATGGCTTCAAAATTTACTAAGTAGTAATAATAGTATATGAGAATGATTTAATGATTTGTTTCAAAGTCATAACATGTGCCTCACAGGTTATGAGTCTATCATTTCGAAAGACTCTGTTGTCGACTGTAGGCTTGGAGGAACCACCTTTAGGGGTTCGCGTCACGCTATTTTCTGACGTCTAAGCTGGCTTCTCGAACAAAACATGGCAAGACAGTCTGCTACGTGGCACTCGCAGCACACGTACCAACCAGTGGAGTTAGTGCCTCATCACAACAGCACTAAGATGACGAGATTGCTATCCACTACCGAACCTTCGGTACTGGAAGCTGTTCCCACAACGAGCAGTGATCGAAACTTCCCGACTGTCTTCAGCCTGTCAATTCACACTTCGAAATCATAGAACAGAACGGCATGTAGGAAGCACTGTGTAGACTTTCTCTAAGAGCTCAGCTGATGTCTCGGTGTCACCCAAGATGATGGAGTCCTGACAATCCAGTGACTTCTTTCGTCTTTGATGGTACTTCTGCTAAAGCAGCTGTTAATGTAGACATATTCGCCCACCAGAGGGGTTAAGACCTTGCTGCAGGTGAAAGCATATTTGATTTGACCACTTTGATATCATCACTTCACACTTATGTGAAGACAAGTCCAACTTGAATCGACAGATGAAGTTTGGCAATCGGTTGATCACCATGCACATAATCCTCAACCAGCACCATCTCATTTACGAATTATGGCCCACAAGGTGGTTCTCCTGACGACAGATCGCCACCACTGCGTTTTGAAGTCATCCTGGAAGGAATAAAATAGGAATGGAGTTGTTCGGCATTGTAAGAGAGGGGTGATCGCTCGTCATGGACATCAAGCGTTCCCAAGATGTTAACGGATTTTTCCGGTGCTCGGATCTACCCTGAGTTGTCCCAAAACCACAGTTTCGTCGATGGCGCCAAATGCAAGAGAGGTAAGAAGAGCTACGCTGCCGAGCAGATGTACTAGTTGTTGTGAGGCGACCAAGTACCCAACGGAATTTTGACACGGGATTAAACTGCACAGACCGAATGTCCTTTTACAGTGTTTAGGTAGCAAAGAATAAACGCTACTAGGATTTTTGACTCAATTTTGGTCGACTTACTACGACAGTGGTTATTGCGTTTGGCACGCTAACCCTATCTATTAATGTTACTGGCTACCCGGGCCCATGGGCTTTTTATCTTCTTACAGAGTCTACCTCTGTAGCGACCCCGTTATTAGTTAGTGAAGCCTTGTTCACTAGCTACTGTGTACAAACTGGGTGTTGGGCCCTTTTGCCGACGCAAAGGGGAAGTTAATCCGTCGTCCGAAATACTCCACTCAAAGCTTAATGGGTCCTGGATGTTTTGCTACTGTTTCGCCGCTTTCCTCTGGCCATTCTGGTTTACCTTGGTTTTTCTGGTCCCTGGTGTGAGTTCGACTAGTCTGTGTGAAGTTCCAGCGTCTGATTCCGTTTCTGTCAGTTGAATTTCAGCTAATTACAGTTATAGCTGTATTCATGGCATGCCGTGAAACTTTGGCGTGAACCCAGTATTTCGACGGAGCCTGATGGCATCCACCTGGTATGCATGGGTAAGTAGTAAAGTCACATGCGTAGTCTCTCAGAATCCACGGTTAATTGTGAGACCGTGAACACCATGGGACACTTCGGCAGATTTTACTTGATTCTAAACATGAACAGCCTTGTGTCTAAACAGCCGTAGCTAGCGTCCCACACTGTCAGTACCATGGGTACCAGCATGTCGACCTTCTGGACTTATCGTCATGCCAAAGACCGTCAACCTGAGCGTTCATGTCTCGAAAAACGTCTGCGGTATCGATTCTTCCCATCATTTGATATTTTATTCATCTGATCATTCTTCAATGAGTCTGGGTTGAGGTTAGTTAGGGGGATAACAAATTATCATTTTTATTTTAAGTGTCGGCTAGAATTCTCCAGTGCACCGTTGAAATTCATAGCCTTATGTCTATGGTTAACTTCGATCTAGGTACTTACAGCGGCTTCAGTGGGTAGGCCAGATGGTATGTTAACAACTTTATGTCCAGATGCTGCCTTCTCTGGGTCTGTTTAGGCTTATTAGTGTTACTAGGTGTGCCAAGTTTCTAGTGTAGGGTGACTAGTGCGCTTGAATTCTGCTTTCTGGTTCCTGAAGGTTAGGATGTGTCAGTACGGGGAGCACTGAGCGGGTGGTTTTGGACAGGATTTGTCTTTTGCTGTGCCACATGGTGAAGGATCTTTTCCGCGGTAGCGTAATTTTTTGGAGTAGTGGCATATAAATGGTGAATTACTTGAGGATTAATGGGCGTTCCGGTGAGGACATAGTTTTAAATGAAGTTAATAATGTAATAATCGTTCAGCTGTATCACCCTTCTGATACCTAGCTCCAAAGCCACCCGAAGGTAGCACGAGGGCTTCCAGGTTGCCAAAGCCTGGACAAGAGCAGTCGAGATGCAGAGGTCAGGTTCGAAACTCGCGCTTTAACCACTGAGCCATCTCGGGCTCTTCAAATAAAGTTACGGTGTTTCAATGTAGAAGAGTGGATTTTCAGAGAAGACCTCAAACATCTGAACCCCAATCGGGTGAGGATAATTAGCAAAAGGCAGAGAATCTGAGGAATTTGTTTTAAGTTCGTGCATCTGCACAGGCAGGTTAAGTCCTGGTTACCCAGTTCGAGGAGGAGGCCCCAACTGAAACCTTTGCCTTAGGAGAAATTTTACACGACAGATAGTCAGACAACTGTAGAGTTATTGAATATTCTGGGAGTTTGTGTCTGGTCTCCGGTTCCTACGCTCTGGTTCTTTGTCCAATCACTCAGGATTTCCAGTACACTCAATAGCCTGCATTTTCGTTGGTGAGCCGCATCTTTTATGACATTCGCCTTTGGTCTCAGGGCAAGAGTGCTTCAATGACTATCCGTTTTTCGTTTGCCAACTTTCCTGTGGAAATAACTAGAAGTCCCTCAACCCGACCAAAGTATCTGAAACGACTCCTTCACGAGAAGGCAATGAAAATGACCTCAGTGTAGGCTGAAGGAGTACCATTTCTTGAGGAATTGATAATGACCAGGCTGACACCATCTTCTGGCACCCATCCGTGAGTATATAGAAACCTCAGATCCTGTATCTTCTGAATTAATGAAGTGGATACCGCTAGGCTGTCCAATGTCATAATTCGTTTTCATATTGACATTACTTGGGGAATTAATGATACTCAGGTGTTTGCCCTAAGCTAATTCTTTGCATAAAAGTCAACATTTAAACAGGACGAAGAGTCCTATTCAATAAACAGAAATATTGGTTTTGTAATTGAAATTTCGTCCCGTAGGTGAAGCCAATTTATATGGAGAAGCATTGTGCATAGCACCTCTTTCCTTTACAGTGTAGATTGGTTTCACTCAAAGGATGAAATCTCCATTGGAAATTATTCCCAAATCTCCTCACGCTAACAACAGAGTGATTTCTATCACGTTAAAAGTTTCTGCCTCAATTTTAGGACCTGCTTCGAAAGCCTGCCAAGTCATACCATGATGTGATAATCCAACTGAACAGAATTCGTTTTCAGGCCACCTGGCTACACGCCCGCGTTCACCGCGTCCACGTTTGCGCAAGCCACGACAGATTGTATGTCCTATAACGAGGTCAATCACGTTGAGATCACAGCACCTGCACTCAGACATGTGTCATGACGCTTATCAGGCAGTTGATGGAATTAATTTTACAATCGACCTCCGTGAAAACTGAATAAAATTTTGGCAGAAAAAGCTCATTGTGATACGAAGGTTCCAAGATTTGACGCGATCGGTTTAAATAGGTATCGTCAAACTGGACCAGAGTGTCTGCTCCGTAACGTTTCAATACCCACTATGCTACATCAGTTTGCAAGGCATTTTCGGTCTAAATTGCTCGTTGAATTTTTGGGGAGGGTGTGTTTTGCGGTAGGACTATTTTCAGGAACGACACGAGATATTGAGTATTTCCGTTTTAAGGACAAACACATGATTTCGATGGTTTCGGTCGCATCTCACCAGGCAAATACAGCGATAAAATAGAAAACCAGGCTAAAATGCTACGCAATGATGCTATACTATTGGTATGTGAACAGGTTTATAAAGAGCGAAACCACTCAGCTATGGAGGTTTGATTGGTGGATCAAGGCACTGTCAGAGTTTCTACGTGATTCTTTTGCTGGCAATGAAGGGGGTCATCTCTCTGAACGTTGGTCGCTTCAGCCGAATCAAACATTTGTTAGCGAGTAATTTTCGATCGATTTTTTTGTACGCGATAAATTACGCTGGGTGAGTCAGTTCGATTGATCCGGCTGTCCGTATCGATCCGGTGGTTCACGGTAGCGCTTGTCACATGTTTGGCTGCTCCAGTTTTCCGGCTAATCCATAAGTCGTTGCGGGATCTGTATTATTCACGTTCACGTCACTCGTTGGAACACTCCCTCTCCTGCCTTGGCGAAATTATCCTGGTGATTCCACATCAAATGGGGCAAGCACTGGACTGGAGTTTTGCCCTTACTAGAGTTCATCAGCAATACATATCCTTGGCCGTGTCGGAGTTCGAACTCCGGACATCTGACATTCGAGGCGAGCGAGTTACCAGCATTCCACCAACGCACGCTGGACGCATCTAAATTTTCACGTCTGAACGGGCGGACGTGCTCACACTTGTTTTGAGCGATGTGACTGGTTAGTCCGATGGCTTGAACGACAGCCCAGCAGCTGTCCTGGTTGTGTCGATCGATTGACCCGCCTGTAAGGATTGCTCAGTCAGATACCGCCAAGGACGCTTGAAGCCTGCTGGACAAATTTCGATTAGTTGTACGTATTTTCCAGTGGGAAATCTCAGGTAAGCTCAGCGGTTTCGAAAAGGCATGCATTAGTAAACGGAGACAGGACATGTGTCTGTTGGTGGCACGCGCATGTTGAATACATCCAAAGAACTTGTATATGTCCCGTAGGCTGCGCGTGCGCACAAAAGTTTGCGGGCAGAATCAAGTCACTCTTTTGACCAGCAGACAAAAGCACGGTAAGGTGAGCTACTCATATCAAATATTGCGCGTGCGGGACAGTTGCCCTTATGTATTTTTGGCTCATATATAGTGGGGATGATCCGGTCGATGGGTTTCAGCGAGTCGTACTGCGCTTTTGTAATATGGCAATCATCTCAGACACTTTAAACACATGGCTACTTGTGCTCCTATTTTCATTATCTCCAAAGCCCATACCACAACCCTAGAAGAAGGAACCGCTTTTAACTCTCGAAACATACTCATTTGCCTTCCACGGGAGCCTTCGCCGAATTCCAGCTGAATATTTCGTTTATTGTGTTCTTTAGTGATTTAGCTGGGACTCAGATGAGTCTCCCATCAAAACCAAATTACTTTGCAAATGAGTGTATTTCACGAGTAGCACACAAATTAGGCTCAATAAGAGCACAAATTCGACGGAAACTTGGGAACTGCGCCCACATGGTGAACCTCAAGAAGGGCGAAGCTGGTCTTGCGTTGCCGAAGCCTTTCTAGTAACCTTATGATCGGTGTTCTTTCAAACTTTTCACTCTACCCATGCTGCACTGCAGCATGGGAGTTAGCAAAAACTGTTTGTTGTTCTTGGGTTGTGGTGTAGTGGGATTCGGATACGATAAAAAATATCATCTGTGTATCAATTTTAAAGTGGTGATTGTCCCATAGTTGCTCTAATAAATCCTGTTTGAGATTGCACCTAAAAATATAAGCTAATTTGGCATCTAGTAGAGAGTCCATCGCAAATGTAGCAACACTGTATAGTAGTTTAACCTAGTTTTCTCGTTTATCACTGTATTACCCCAGTGATATGCGATTGAAGGTGATTGTTCGCAATCGTATGTGTTACGTGGAGTGTGCTATCAGGAACGATTTGACGATTTGAGTAGTGTTCAGTTAAGATAAGAGAGCTTCCGAGTTCTTCTATAAGGTTCATTCCGGTAGTCAGTTATCCACCATTTTCAGCAGTCCCACCATATCGCCTGCCAATTAGAAAGTGGATGGTTGGATTATCGTCCCAATTGAGGTCGATGTAGTGTTGGGCAGAATATCAGATTCGAAATACTGGTTTCGTTTTCACGTTTCCGCCATGCGTGCAGCATGTAACCGAGTGATTTATTCAACGTACTAACGAACTGGTGTTTAATTTGAACAGAAGACTGTTTGATATTCAGGGACCATCTCCACCGACGAGCGCAGAACACCAATAATGAGTCGTTCTCAAATTTTGATTATTTGCTTTCTGTAATAAATCCAAACCTTCTTTTCCATGTAGGAGGGTGTTTGGAACCAATGGAGAACTGATCGTTTCAGAAAAGTTGGAATAATCCACTGGGTGTTTTTCTGAATTTTCTGAAATGATTTGTTTTCCACTTATCGTATTTTTTACTTTTGGACCTGGTCATCCCTCCTATGCATTCTAATCCGCTTTTTAAAGTCCCAGGCGTCCTATCGGGATCGCGTTGGCAACAACGCTTTATTCTCCAAAAATATGCGACAATTTCGCCATTTTCTGATTTATGTAACAAACGTTGAGCGAAATGAGGCAGCAGTGCAAACAAAGCATGACTATGTCACAAGAGAAACATCCTCTTCATGTCATAGAGTTGGTGATTTCACCACCGGAGTGCAACCGTTTCTGTCAGAATCTTCCTAACCGTCAACAAGCGGTTTGGTTTATGGAACTGGCGTACTCCTGTGTAATCCATGCGGTATCTCACGTGACCCAAAGAAGCGAACTATACAACGGTTGCGATTGGTGGACCGATTTAGCTTTGTCCATCAACATGATGAAACCTTGTGTTTACTTTTTATGTGCGGCTAGTTGTTCACTCCCTTTATGGTCATTTTGAGTGTGTACTTGGGAGAATTCCACACCAAATCCGTCGTCCCAGTTTTTATGAATTTACCAATTACGATAATAATCGGATGCACGTTTAAAAAAGTGCGCACCGTTTGATGAAAATCCATTATATAATCTGGGGTCGGCTTATTAGGGTATTTTGTGTAAATGCATCACTTCCAGTCTTTCTGTAACACGTCTGATGCCCGAATGCCTTTTTTATCCTAAATTTGGAGCTTACTAGTTGAGCTGAACCAAGATTCGAACTCCGGTCATTGTTCCGACAACATAAGCAGGTTTCACCTCCATTCAAAAAATGATGTTGGGTTCACCCGAATAACTATATCTGCACAGGTGATCTGACTTTTAGTTATCCTGATTTTTTCAGTCGATTTGACATGACTGTTCTGGTCTGGTTGACCAACTGGAGCTAGTTTTTGTGCCAGAATAGCAATGCCAGTTGTGTATGTGTACAAGTTCGTCGATAGAAATTACCTAAATGTACTGGAGTAGTTGCAGTAACTTTGACCAACACTTTCCGTTGAGCAGAGGGCTGGAGTACAGTACGGTCACGCTTCTGGCGCGACCGAAACCATGCCCTTTCCCAAACGCAGCCCAAGCCATAGTTTTGCGGCATTTTCTGTACGGTTGACGTGGCTACTAACTCGAATGGGCGAAAACGCGCTGAAGCATTTTTTGGCACATCAGCCGGAAGTAAAGCAAGATGTTGCCATTGTGGTGAACGCGTGACAGAAGAAAATCTAGTGCCTCGGTCATCAAATGTTTTGTTATCACTTCGGTTGAAGTTAGTTGCGTTCGAACCATGCAGAAGAAACAAAAAAGTTCAGGGAGCACCAACTGAAAAATACTGAAATCCTTTAGCATACGCTTTTGCTTGTAACTTTTAGGACTGCGCATGTCTGCGCAGTCAACCGCTTCGGGCTGGTCAGAGCCGATTCTGAAACATATAAACCCGTCTATCATTCAAAATCTATATTCTCTGGAAACAGATGAACCTTTCCCATAGGCACATTGTCCTTGTGTAGTCAATCCTGCAGTGCACCGGAAGCTAGAAGAAAGTCATAAATTTCGAAAGGATCTCAAAATAATTTTTATTACGACTGCGTTCCAAGGTCATCTGAGCCACGGTTCAGTTTTGGTTTCCGAGCAGGGAAGGTGTATCTGAACTGTGGTGTTCTACCAAACAAAATAATCTTGGTTCCCTTCTGTGCGTTTTGCATTCTCGGTTTTGCAAGATGGATATTTTTTGTCGTCAATACTTGTACCATGGAATCTATAGTGTGTCCCTGCATTGAACCGGTGGCATTCGGATCGAGGTTTTCAAATGGATTGTTGTGCTATATTAACAAAGACGTAACTGGTGAACCACATTCAGCTGCACATTACTTTGGTGTCAGGAGCAGACTTTACTAAATACATCGTTTGTGACATCTCTCATTAACTTTGTACACTTCGGTGTTCAATCGAAAACTCAGGAACTTCGCCTACTAGATGAGTCCCAAGAAGGGTGATCCGGTAGTCGGCTGTCGAAGGGTTTTCGGCAACCCTATGAATAGTAAGTTATGCGAAGACAGAAACGCAGTTTTTAGAATGGGATGGCTGTTCATAGGATAGTTTTCGACCTGGTATCTCTGTTCTCGATGAGCCCACTCCTGCGCAGCACCTTTTGCAATGCAAAAGGAACCAAACCATTTTGCTCTCTTCTTGCTCACACAATCTGTCTGGGTCACTCACCTTGGAGACAGTACCGCTTATCACTGTGTCCATTGTCCACGGGTTCCGCCGCCCCAAGCAAAAATCCTGTATCGGTTGTTCGCCATATTGCCAACCACTTTACGCGTGTCCTCGTTTTGTCGTGAAAATACAAAGGATTGTTGAAAGCCATCTACCTATCCACCATGCCTCCTTTCTTTTATTTGCCTTATTTCCAAGAGATGCCGTCATTGTTGCTTTCATCAACTGCGCCACGTCTGTCTACGCTGGATTCGTCATATTTGCCAACCTCGGTTTCATGGCCGACGCAAAAAATACGACGGTCGACGCTGTGGCAAAATCGGGTAGGTTTTGAAATACACTGAATAGCAGTATGACTAAGAGGCTTATTGGTGTTCTGTAACTGTTAATCAACCATTCGAATAAACATATTATTGTTGTCTTTTTATCAGAGCAATTTTTCGGATTTATTAGATTTCGCACTTAAATTATGGACTCGCTCCAACACGGTCATTGGACGGAAGTGACTGGAGTGTTGACTCTATCCGAAATTCGCATGTGGTGTCTGAAATTTTGACATCTTTTTCAACTGAAGGTTGTTGACTTTCCAGAAGAATCTCACCATGACATGCCATCGAGGTTGAGAGGTATGCTGTAACGTAGGTTCCAACTGATGTGATTATGGTCTGCAATGTTGAATGTGTGTAAATGGGGTAGATGACTTGCTGAGCAACTGTGCCCTGATTACTCAGGCGAGAGCATATAAGGTCGAAAATGTTTCCTGCAGATTGTGTCGGCAATTCTTGAGTTTAAGGATGTGAAATATAGGGTTCGTAAGGTTGGGTTTGTCCCAATGATGGACCAAGACCGTTAAGTGCTGCCTCTGAGTATTTTACCCTGACAGTACTGGAAGTGGAATCATAGCTGGAATTTATAACGATCTTGAACGCGTGAAAAAAGATAAACAATTCGCTTGTTGGCTTTTCCACTCTGGAAGAAAATCAGCTGGAAGTTCATAGTCTCTCAGCGCATCACAAACTCAGAACGAGGGAGGCTGACGACAGAAAATCAGCTTGGAAGATTGCCGTCACTTAGCGGCTTGGACAACGTCACTAGAGTGGCTGCGTTGTGAATAAATATCAACGGGCCAAGTTGGACACCCGTTTCCAGTTAACGTACCCCTCATAAGGCTTAAATCCTGGTCTAATTTGTCATCCGTGGCGATGTATGTCAAACAGAGTCCGTAAGTGTGCATTTGTGTCCAAGAGCAGGAGACTTTGGAATGAATATTAGGCCTAATCCACTACGAATTTTTGCCTAACCCTCACAATAGTGATATATGTAATCGTCCAGTCAGACTGAAATCTAGAAAAGATATGCTGTTAGGTCTTTCAGTCTGTACCGTGGGTGCTATTGAGTGACCCGTGGATTTCATGAATTTGGTCACGCTTTCAACAAGTCGCAGTGATGTCATCTTTGTAGCGTTTCGAAACCACGAGTTCCTGAATCTCTGCCGATGGTCGCTGTTCTATGTTACTCATGAATAGATGTGTTCGGATGTCTGGAAACCTAGCGATAACGGCTGCATCAACTGAGGTAAGGGCTATCCGTATCACACTGAAACACAGATCCTCAATTCTACTTGTGTTCGTCCAGCCATTAAACCAGGTGTATATGAACAGGCGATCTGCAACACGATTTTCTCTGTTCCTAATAGACCCTCAGAATGTGATAGGGGCCTCGGAAACGGTAGTCACTTTGTAAAAACACCGATCAGTTTGGTAGAGCAGCTCTAGCAGAGTCCGGTGATTAAAATTTCCGTGTGCTGTGTGTAGGAAGGATGAGCGAAGCCCAGTCAGACTGTTTTGCTTTAAACTACCAAAAAACCGGTCACCTGACAGATTCTTGTTCGTTGGTAGTATGAGATCCCGAAATTTCAAGTGAGATTTCGTCTTAAACTGTATGACGGATTCCACACTACCAGCTTTCGCTGCTAATCGACCTCAGGCACTGTAGAGAAATCTCTGCTTGGGACATTGGATAGTATTGACAGAGACGACAAAACTGTGGCAAACTGCAGTTTGGGCAGAATGAACCACGGGTATGATTCTACAACAGGTCAGATCAAGTACATCATAAAACGAACATACGATCAGTAATAGCAAAGTGTAGGAATTCAGAGAGCTGAAGAGAACAGTCATATCAGTTACGTAGTGCTCTCTGGAACGATCAAGAAGGTGTATAGAGGGAGCATAGGACGGAGAGGGACCTGGGTACTGTCAGACTATGAGGGGGATCAATCAAACAGTTGCCGAACGGATAGAAAAAATTGCAGATAAAGGGCGGTCAGCAGGGGCACACCTTGCCGCGAATTCCACGGTTCAAAGTGCGCATCGTTTCGCGTACAATCACACCGCCAATACGTACGCGAACTGCGAGCCACATGTTAACAAGACCTCACATTCGCAGTGGAACGACCTTGAACACGCGCCTCGTAACCAAATGGATAGCAGGTTCAAATTACATCCTGATCGTCCTTGTTCACGTCCACGCCAGACCAACATCATCGCACATAAAAGTGGAAAACTGACGGTTGGGACGACAACTTGGCACAGCCATTTAAGTGTCTGTCTCAGAAATCCCAAATCGAAGTTTACATTGGACGGAATAGTGGAACCCGGAAAGACCTGACTACTTAGCCGTAGCCTGAGATAACGTAAAGTTTTGTCATTTTGATTCCTTTAAGTAATCGACGCTTCATAAGTGAAACCAGTCTGTGCTGTAAAGCCGAGAAGCACTGTACAGCGTTGCCTTCTTACTGGGAGTCATCATCAGTGCTCATCTCACGGATCTTCTGGGTGATTCGAACCAGCGGCCTTCAGTTTACTAGCTGAGCGCTATGGCATTCGAACACGAGTGGCTGATCAGTGATGCGGTTAACCCATACTCGGTCAAGATATACTTCCATGCATCCCTCAGTCACTCGATTCTCATCTCATAGTCACGTGTTGATTAGCTTCTCGAATGACGAGATTTCAGACAAAACGTTTATTTGAACCGTAGGAGTTTTTTTTCCTTTCTGAGCCGACTGGTTGGCAGTGGGATATATATTTCATGGGACTGAATAAATTTGAAGGGTTTCTTCCACGAGTCTGAGAGTCATGCCAGACAACAGTAGTAAAAACAAGGATGGAATGTAAGAACAAAATTAGTGCCAGAGCACATGACACGGTTGAGTTCATCCACCAGGAATATGGATCACTTAACGAATCACTCCACCTATATGTTTTCAACTCAGCTAATGGTTCTGGAAACTCAGTCAAATTTGAGCCCACTCTCAAGGAGTGAAAATCAGTAGATTTTCCAGGTGGATCTTGTTTGAAACGGGGTTCTTCATTTCAGATATTCTGTCGCGAGATGGAAAACGTATTTGAGTTGGGAGGAGCAAATTTCGCTCTTAATATAAGGCCCCATAAAGATCATGTTGAAAGGTTGTCAAACCGTTCAGTATCCATTCACACACCCCATCATTTTTGTAGTCTCTTGGTTTCCGGCCCATCTAGTGCCAACGGAGTTGATGTCTGTTAGCTCCATTATTTAACTGTTTGTATGGCTTACACACAGCCCACTTTGATAGCAGCTAGATAGGCGAACAGGCGTGTGCTAGCGGGGACCAAACTGATATCATCATCATCATCATCAGCAGCAGCAGGGGCAGCAACACCTGTGTTGACATTGAGGCCTCACTACCGTAAAACCACAAAGTTTATCTAATTATGACAAATACACTCATTTGCATATCAATTTGGTTTTCACGGGAGACTCAATTGAATCTCTCGTTTATGATATTATATGATGTTATGATAATAAATTTGAAACCACAGAGTGAAAATAAGAAAAATGGGTGGGTGAGGGAAAGGACCTGGTCCTAGTCTATCGCAAGCATTCTGAGGTGCCTACACCTCCGAGCGCTCAATCAGACATCTGAAAAGAAACTGAGAGCACGAACGCCACTGATATTGATTAGCCGCCAGTCCTTGCAAGTGCTGGGAGGGCCACTGTTACAAACTGAACTGGTGCGATCAACCACTAGACGCGACTTGAGAACGAGCTCACAAATCCCGGGCTATGATGCGAACCCAACCACTCCTAGCGCAGCCAGAAGAAGAAGAAAACGGGACCTTCGGAGGAGAGCTTTTACTGCCTCAACCAAAGGCAAAGTAGCGCTGAAGCAGTGTCGATTAAATGTACTTTGAACGATCTTGGAGAACGATCAATGCGTTAGCACACACAAAGTACAGCTAGCCAAAAGCAAACAAGCGCGGTCTTTTGGAAAAATATGCAACATGACGAAAATAGTGCGGTAATTCGAAATTTAATTTTTAGAAAATAACTTTGGCAATAATTCAGCAAGTAAACGGTTTGGGGGGATAGTGATATTCCCACAGGTCACCGGGATCCCAAACTGGAAGGCCGACCGCAACACCAATACCCAAGAACTGCATAATCTTATTCAAAATTGTGCCAAGTCATACATTGTCCACCTCGCCGTTTGCGCAATTTTGAAGGATGCACGGAGAACAACGCTTGTCTCGGTAGATGGTTTTTTGGCATGCGTAACACAAGATCGAACCACTGCAGTTGATTGTGCATTATGTTTTCCGCGATTGAAGTAACCACCGCACAAAAATCCCCTTTTCCTAATTACCTCGTTACGAGTTCGTTGACGCATTCGACACCAGCAACGCTTCTGAGGTATCAGTGGTCAAAAACCTGAAGATGCCTCACATCTTCTGTCCGCAGAGGCCATGTCTCGCAGCCATACAAAAACACAGCCCTTACTGTAGCTTGGTGCACTCGACCATTGTGACCAGCGATATACCTTTTGACGCCACAAGTCACACAAATTAGCGAACGTGATTCTGGCTCTTGAGGTTATAGCAGTGACTTCTTAAAACACACTTCCGTCAGGGCTAATACGGCCACCGACGTATTTAAAATTCTCCACAACATCCAGTGATTCTGCTTGAATTATAAAGGCCATTTTCAGAGACTGCACGTTGTGAAGCATGACTTTGCAGTTTGACGGTGCAAGGCGCATGCCGAATGATGTTATGATGGTAGTCAATGTATTCAAAAGGGCTTGTGCTTTGCTTTCGTCTTCAATGGTGAGGACGGTATCGTCTACGTACTCCAGATCCACAAGATCCTCACCAGCAACAATCGGAACACCGGGGTTTTGAAGACTTCCAGCGTTCGCTTCATTATTCATTCATTCAATGCGAAGGCCCTGTTTGAAAATTGGCAACACTATACATTAACCCTGGTTGTTTGAGACGGTTTTTTTCCCCAGGTAGATGAACATAGGCTAGACAGGCACCGACTGAGGACTTCACCGTCATCCTTGAACACAGAAAGTGGAAGTTCGTCAGCATCAGCAGCACGATGACTTGAGTAGAGGTATACAATCGGATAATTCTGAGGCTGAAGGAGCTACATATTCACATTCCACCTTTGTGTTGAAGGCCGGTATTTTGGACTAGAAGTATCAGGTAGCCAACTGAATTGTTGTTTGAAGCACTGTGTGCAAGGGTCCAAACGTTCTCCCTTGTCTAGATATCAGAGAACCATCCAGGCCTTTGATATTTGCGCTGACAAGACGCTTCGGAGGACCAGTCAAGCGAATCAAGTGGAACAGCCTGCGGACGTTTCCAGCACTTTTCATACCTTCTATTTCTTCAGCCTTCCGCGTCCACCAAGTTTCTCGGTCCGCACGGACGCTCAGCTTAAACTGGAATCGGATGATGCATCGAACTGGATTGCGGTAACAGCCAGGAGGAATCTGTCACCGGGCATCTGGCAAAGCGACTGCCCTATCAGAGGTCCAATGTTCGAATGAGGTTGACTGGGTTGTATCGCAGACAGAAGTTCCGGCCTTGAGTAGCACTTTGGATAGTTGTTCTCAATGGTCGGAAATATCCGACATCGGACCATCCGGCGGGCGCTCGGGGAGCCGGTGTAGGTTTGTTTGATTCCCGGATCCATGAGGTTCTCAGTAGCTAAGCAGGGTATGCGCGTTGTGCGTAGACCTGAAACACGCTATGAAAAGTAGCGGCGCATAAGTGCATGGTCGGAGTCCATGCAGCCACTCCAAAAGGAGCGGCAGACAGGGGCCTACTCTCGCCACCGGTAAGTGATTGTAATGTGGTCTGTTTGGATCCGGTAATGTTTGCTTTGCTGGGCACTACGTTTTCAAGCGATTTCCACTGTTCCAGAAATTGGTATTGCAAAGGAACAGTTTGTGATCGGCACACATTTGCAGCGAGCTCTTTCCGTGCGTAGCATATCCAACCCAAGATGACCACGCAGTCGGGCCTCAACAGCGTCACCCAACTGATAATCTAAGTTTTAACATTCCTTAAATGAATGTATTGCACAAAGGCCGTATCATGTTTCGGCTGGAATGATATTCAATGAAATGATGATGAAAAGTTTTGGACGGAAGTAGGAGTTTTCGTCAACCGTATATCATGGGAAAATTCAGTGAATTTTTTTTAAATATCGTTCGAAACGAAGCATAGGGCTTTCTTTGCGCCTCACATTTATTCGAGGAATATTATATGCGCGGGTATCCTTGACTGTCTCGTTAGTGCCACCTTTATTGCAAACGAGGGCATCGGTCTACCCTATATGGAGAACAGGTGGGAAATAAAATTGATGAAAATGAGCCCCAAATGTAAGGAACCAGTGATCAGCCTCCTCACAGATCTTATCCCCCTTATAAGTAGCATCTCCTCGTTGTACTCGCTTTAACTGACGTAGAACCACCGAGTTTTTAAATAATCCTGAGTAGAAAGCCAAGTATACATAATGCAGAATAAAAGACAAATGTCTGCTACAGCATCATCGACAGCTCGTTGCCGGTATTGAAGCCAGATAATATTTATCCTCCACAGAGAGCGTAGATACTGTAAGCAAAGCGGTAGTGGTTCACACCACGTGACTTTGCCACCTTCCACCCGGTGAACATGCAGAAAGAAAACAACAACTTCGAAAAAAGGATCCACTCTGTGTCCGCTGGGTTGTTCACACTGCGGCCATGTATAGATGTATGGATAAGCAAACGGTAATCCAATGCTCGCCGAAAGATATCTAATTCGACCAACTGGACTATGGCCTGGCTATCTTCTATACGCAGTGGCATTGTGGATGCGGTACAACATGGTGTGCAGGCAGAAAAATAGTTTGTGTGGTATTCGGTCATTTTTATATTTACCTCATATGATGGCTAAACTTATATGATCAAATGCTTGGTCATCTAAACCGACTTGTTTCTTCGTTGTTACGTTGAACAGGGACGGCAATCAACGGCATTTAACCAGACATTTGGAACTGGATTGCAGCACCAGCAGTTTTCTTTCAATGGGTAATCGGGGATTCGAAGTGAAAAGTCTGCGCATACATTGTAATTGTTGTAACTCCTCTTCGGGGGGCTGTTCGCACGAACGCATTTCAGCTAAACACTTTTTCACCTTGCAGAAGCGGTGTATTTCAATACATGTGCTGCGACGGCTGCCACTGTTTTTATTCCATGGGAACCGTACATTGCCTATCGACCATCTCCCGAACCTTCTAACCCAAACCACAAAAATAAATCATGCACTAGATAAACAAAAACATGGAATCGCTTTTCCCGTTTGTGGGATATATATGTGGAATAAGGAGGTATTTTTTGTGCTTTTCGACAAAAAAAAGCTGCTTAGTTATGTGCGTGTTTTTGGGAAGCTTCTGGGGGATTGGTGTACGGTATTCCTGTAAACAATATGGCGATCTCCTTTGGTTTTGTTTTGTGCTTTTTATGAGAGTGGAGAATGGAACGTACTGGTTAAGAGAATCAATTTGTTAGCGTCTGCAAGGAGTTGAGAAAGCGCTTCATGCTTTTGAAAACTCGAATTTAATACCACAACCTAATAAGGACGAGCCATCATACCTAGGAATTTGTACCTCCGGTAGCCTTGAAGCTTAAGGCGTCCCTTGAAGTATCCAAAGTCGGCATTATTGGCTTTCGCCTCCGGTTGTTGTCGTTCACTTTGACGATTGCAAGCCGTCAATCAGACTTCAGAAGGTACATTGCTCGATGTAGATAACAATGTACGTGATTTTGTAAAAAGACTATTTACCTAAATACTTCATTGCTTTGGCCGATCCAAACAGTTTTTCTCGTACATCAAACCAGTGAACGGGTATGGATGGGCAACCGGATGGTCAGCCGGACGATCGATAACCTATTCGGAATACGAATTCGTGCTGACTAAGGAAATTTAGCACTGGTAACTGCCACTCATGGACAGTCTGGTTACACCACGAACACGAGAGATGCAGCCATCGGATGGACATTCATCAGCCTCTACTCTGGGTTCACAGTTTTTTTTGCTCATGATACACGAACTTCCCCCATCAGTTATCATCAGTCTATTCCGAATAAGCTCCCTCTCCTTCTCTGAAAATTTCATCGCTATTAGACAGTTGCGTGCCAAAATTCCAGCTAGTTTTAAAGCCCTAATCCAAACGGTCATTGCATAATACCCATAACTACCGTTCGTGATCCGTTCACGTATTTTTAAAAACAGCCGCCGGTAAGTTCGACGTTGACTAATACCCAACTATTCCATGCAGATAAACAAACGATACGGTTGACTGATCACTTTTCGATTCTCAAACATCCTGAATTGAAAATTTGCAGGATGGTGGACTAAAACTGGGGGGATTCAACATCTTGATTGATTTATTCATTTCGCATGGACTCAAACATACCTAGCTACCTTGATTATTTCTTGCATTGTTTCACTGAATAGTCTGGACCAATAATGAAACGACTCACCTTCACTGAATAGTTCCGCTGTGTACGTTTACCGGGGTTCGAACCACGGGCGAATATATTAATAAACCCAGGTATTCCAGTACCAAATTCATTGTGCTGTTATATCATCGTGACCTTGGAAGTAGCGAAGTAATTCAGTTTGTTCCCCCGATGTTATACAGTTGGCTATTATTTAATAGAGATTTCACCACATAAGTGAAGCCAATCTGTGCTGGAAAGCCTAAAAACATTGTACAGCTGTTTCATTCTCATTGAGAATCATCAACAGTGCGTATCTCATGAAACTCCATAGGGTCTTGAACCCGAGACCTCTCGACCAGGGCTGAACACTTGACCTCTTGGCCAAGAGCGACTGATCAGCATTGTGATTAGCTTGCACTCAAACAAGATATAGCGCCACTCACCCTTCAGTGACAGAATCCACATCAAGCTACTCCTGCACATTCAGCTGGGAGGTCACTTGTTCGAGACTCCCAGAAGTTTCGTGAGATACCCACTGTTGAGGATTTTTGTCAAATACCTTTTCGGACAGACTAGTTACGTTCGCATTTGGAGCTCGTCATCTTGCAGTGACTACAGTTTGTTCCCATCCTCTTGACTAGGGATTGCGTTTAATCTATCCTATATGGTTACGTTAGTGTCATCTATTGGAGCTCTATTCCACACATCCACTATCCTCTTGCACAACAAGACTACTGTCCATTCCCGCCGAATTTTAGAAGCCTTCAGATACGCCCTTCAGTGATTGTGCCATTCACCGGTACAAAGCATCTGAGCAACACTTCATCAAGTTTTCTCTGGAGGATACGTCATGTGCGGATACGATCACCACTAGGCAACCGAAACAGATCATCCCACGTTGTACTAATTTGTTTATCAAGATGATGGTCTATGCGTCTGTCATCTCTGGCGTCAACGGCGTTCTCGTTACTTTTAGTCCTGTTGTACGTTATGATGGCACTTACTTTGCTGCTGCACCACTTATGATATACGTATTGCATTTAGATGTGCCTAAAAGATGCCAAAGTGAGTATATTGTTTGATATACTCGGCCTTCGGATCTTTGGGGACCGCGGGAGAAAATGTGCAAGTGTCCTGGAGAAACCACTGCAAGAGCGATTCTTTTGAAGCGCGCACACAGGGTACAGTCTTTCAAACTGACACCTGCGGAATCCCACCGGTGCTCCGAGCATCAGTAGCGTGCAGTGTCTTAATAATCCATTTTTTCGGAAGACATTTCTCATGAACGACGGTTCAAAAGTGTTTGTTTTAGTGCCAGTTGACTTTTTTGGAATTAGCTCACTGAACAGTTAACTAAAGGTCTTTTTCACGACACCTCATCTCACGCTTACGCCTATTATCATATTTCAGGACCTGGCCTTGCCTTTGTTGTCTACCCGGAAGCGCTGACAAACATGCCGATGCCAGCTATTTGGTCGGTATTCTTCTTCTTCATGATGTGCACCCTTGGATTTGGGTCGCAGTTCTCCATCTTGGAAGCTGTTATCTCTGGTTTGCAAGATGAATTGCGGCGCTTTGGCTACATTCAATCCAATCTCAAACAGATCATATTTAGGTGAGATGGCCGATCGAAAAAGCTCATTCCGCAGTAATACCTTACATTCTTCTCATGTTAGACCACTTGTCTGCTCAGTGTTTCATCATTTTTGCAATAGGTTGAGTCGATATCTTTCCATTACCAAATTGGGTTACTGTTGCCGCGTTATCCCTGTAGGTTGCATCAATGGTCCAGGGGCGTTATAGTTTTTATTCGTTCTCGATTGCCGTAGTAACTCTTATACTGCCGCATTGCTCGTTCAAACAGCTTAAGAAGTCTTGTTGCTATGATGGTGGGATCGCAAATGTGCCGTCAACGCTGTGGGCGGCCAAAGTTACGTAGGCCTCGGTTCAAACTTCATGTACGTGTCGCTTTCCCATGGGTGACAGTGACAGATCACACAGAAACATTTTGAACGGTGAAATAAGTGAGAATTGAACGCAGCTGAACACCATTAATGTCAGGAAGGGTTAACGGTGTTCTCAGCGTTAGTGACCTATCGCCACGAAAAATGAAGAGGAGAAATGTTCAGCAGTCGTTAAATGGCGTACTAATATAGAGACGTTACTTCGCAAGCGGCTGCTACCTCATCACCGTAAATATGGGTAGATTGAAGAACTAGTTGTAAACATTTGGGGGATTTTGGAAATTCAAAAATCGTGCTTGTCACTACCTGACTGGGTGGTCCTGTTGGGTGGGTCAGTAAATCGACACAACCAGGACAGTCATTGAGTCGTCGTTCGAGACGTGGGGCAAACCAATCACATCGCTCAAGTGTGCTCGCCTGTTCGAACATGGAAATTCAGATGCGTCAAGCGTGCGCTTGTGCAGCAGTGGTAACACGCTTGACTCGCATGTCAGGTGCCCGGAGTTCAAACCCCGCGAGGGCAAGGATCTGCACTGCTGATGAGCTCGAGTCCAGTTCTTCTCCTTTTGCTGTGGGCTCACTAGAATAATTGCGCCAGGACAGGAGGACTGTTTATAAGCGAGTGACATGAATGTGAATTCATCACATCCCACAACCTCCGACGATGAAGTCAGAAAGGCAATTGACGGAATTCTACCTAATTTACACAAGCAGCTGATAATGCGGCTTGAACAAGCTGCCCGGTTATTTGTGTAGTTTGCAGGTTGTGCGAGTAGTATGATCCGCAACAAGGCGTACGGTAGTGCTTGTTTTGGCAACCCCTAGAAACTCTCTGGTTCATTGAGTCTTTGCTCAAATATATAGCACCCTGTTTGACCGGATCTGGGTTTTAGCCACCTTTTGGACCTGATGACTCCAAGATGGATCTTTTTATGGGATTAAGCTTCCTTCTGAGTTTCAGTCATCTCCTTGGGGTGAAGGTATTTGTAATACTACTGTTCAGAATCGTGTAGGCATATATATAAGTTATGTCCACACCACTCTTGTCAAAACAAAAACATGTCCTGGTGCAAAGCATAGAAGTACTGGCTTCTAGTTTCGTTCTCATTAGAGCTCATTGATGAGAAACTCTGTTCGGAAGTGGGTGCCGAATAGAGAATGCCAGAGCCTTTGACGGAAATGCAGCTAATCGGAAGGTCCAGTCGGAATGTGTGTATCTGTCGAGGGAACTGACAGGAACCTCAAGAACCCAAACGTGCTACTGAAGATGCCAACGAAATCTTCCTAACCTGAAGTGATCTCTAAATGGTATAATTAGGCATTTCCTACCAGAATTCGGCTTCACTGGGTGTTCGTTTCATCTACTCACCACGAAGCAGGCATATGACAACGATGCTGGGAGAGCATTGAATTTTACCCTGACGAACATGCCTAGCTGGATATCGTTGAGTGAGTTAACACCCCATAGACAAGAGAACGTTTATTCTCGACGCAGCAAAGTGCTAAGCGATTACCGTCTCGTTTGACTGACGGCGGCATTGCCAGACTACATAAATTAAGATTGATTGTGGGGTTTAGAACAGAGTCAAATAGAATTCCAATCTGAGGGAACGTTTCGGTTTCACCTGAATTACTACAGTGAAAAAAAAACTGAAATAGTGGAAAGCTGTTATCGACTGTAACCGCCGATAAAAGAATTTGATTTATTTGTGAGTAGAAATACTCACATCGGCAGGAACACTACGTCTTCCCTAGTGGGGCGTCACCCGTTGCTAATTAGATCCAAGCAGCTTAGGTTGTTCCAAGCTACGCTCCTCACTGTAGAACAGACAGATTAGTTAGGTTACCACTTCCGTTTCTGATGTTTTTCAAAAGCATGAATGAACATCAACCTATTTTTCGACGAAACAACATTCAACTTTGCTTTGGAAGATCCTTGTGCATCCGGACTTTTGAGAAACTACTTGCTACCTTCCTTAAGTAAACGATTCCGACCAAATTGCTCAACTGCTTTGGCTAATTGCTTCCGAGAATGCAACGTATCTCGTCGTTACCCCCGGCATCCAGACATAAGCATGAAACCCATGGGGAATAGGTGGAATCATTCTTCAGGCAACAATTCTATTGTCCTATTGTATGAATTTCACTCAACGATCTGTCTACCGAAGGAATTTGTTGTCTTCACTTGACGTATGGTTTACATATAGATATAATCGCCAGACTGGTCAACTTTCGAAAATGAGAAGTATTGTTGAAGAATTTTAAGACATTTTCACGTAGGTCGTCATGTGACCCGTTCGGATACATTTACACTAATCAAAATCAATCCTGAACTCAAAAATAAAAAAGACATAGCGATCAACTCTTGTTATTTAGTTCGGATATTCTCATGTTTGCAACATGAACACATCGGCGTTTTCGGGGTATCATCGTCAAGTCACTACATATCTACTAACCAAGGCTGTCAACCCGACAACACTGATGTTCGTCACTGTATTTCTGTCATTTTGTCGGTAGCGTAAAATTTGATAGAGCAGGAAGGACATAGGATTGACGGAAACCCGGGTACTACGCCTACATTATAGGTTGAAGACGGGTAAAACTGTTTGTGGGCTGTTGATGAGTTTTCAGCTAACCAATGAGTGGTTGGCTCCGTCACGAAAATAGACTGCAATGTCTCGAATATCGTATCACGTGAAACAGGTAGCAGCCTTTTTACAACACATTGATTTGAGAAATTAAATTGAGTCTTTTGTTAACCTCAATGTAATCTGCAAATGATCGTGTTTCGTCAAATCCGCTTAATTTTGCGGAGCTCTAGCTGGTTTGGTAGCAGCCGACCTTGCCTTCTTTAAGTTTGAGGGTAACTATACGATCTGATGTCGACGAAAGCAGTGGTATCTTCCCGCAGATCACATGGCTGGACATCTCTGGTAGTTGACAAACGAAACTTAAGCTGTGCCTAGTATTCTACTCCCACAATATCACCGCGTGGTAATGGCTATCTTTTTCTCAAGACGAGTTGAAAGCCAACCGAATTCCATTTTTGTCAGGTGTCCTACCGATTCGTAAGAGTGACTTTTGGGTCTCCAATAAATATTTTAGTAAGCATTATGAAAACAATTGGCAGCGTCGCCAAAACCTGGGTGCTTGTAAGCAACTTCAGTAAAATTCTCTTATTGTATACCAGTTCTATTGTCATAGCCTCAAAAAGTTAGCCTAATGTTGAGATAATTGGAACGTCCAAAATGTTCCTCTGCACATAATGCCGCCTCGTTCACTGGTGATTTCCCAATTATCCCTTATTGTGCTCGAAACTGTGAAACTCCAAGACATTATCGGTTGGATTTCACCGATGTAACATTCTTTATCTTGTCTTCATATTGACAAATCTTGCAACCACAGTACAAACGTAAGAACTATTGGGCATCTTGACAAGCTGACCCCGACCTGAAGAGGAACCTGAATTATGGCTTTGTCTACACAATACCAAACGAAAAAAACTTTTATTTGGGTTTGCTAACATGACTTTCCATTCTACTCGTTGCCACCGCGAAATGAACTCCGTATATCCCAGCTTCGAACTCACCAAAGCCATTCGGTGAGCCGCAGCAAACGCTCCGAGTAAGTATTATGATGTGTGGATACTTGATCGCGGACCTTTGTCCTCTGTTGTAGGTGAATATGCTCATGCAGACGCATGACGTATATTTCGTCTACATTTTTTACCTTAACAAGGCCGTCATACACACACTGGAAGAACCAGCTCCACCTCGATGATACTGACCAGCAGGGTTTCGGAATTTCCCCTATTTCCTTCAACCGTTTTAGGCGCAAAATCTGCAATTTTTTTCACTGCATATTTTGAAAACTGCTGATTTCAGTTAAATTGAGGTTCACATTTGTTCATTTTCAATTAGGAAAATGGTTTTACTATAGTCATACATGCTAGTATGTTAGAAAATATAAAAACGAAAGGCCTAAAGATTTTTTGGGTGCCAGCTTTTTGTGTATTACAAGTGTCAAGGTGGTAGACTTGTCAACTGGTTTATATCCAGTTTATTTGGAGAATACAGGGGATCAGACGATGGTAAGGTGAAGAGCAGTACGTTGAAAAGATGACCGATTATGGACCCCAGCTGCTCTGGTTAGGTTTATAATCCTGCACTCGTTTGTAAAGGAAACTAGATACTACTGCGTCGTTCACGTTCATTCGGTTAGTTGGGAAGAGATGAACTGTGGCTGTTCACTTCACGCTTGACGTCGTACGCATTTCCCTTCATTATTTATAGAAGCCACTTCATAAAGGCGTGTAAGAATAGTTTCTAGAGTGTTGGGTGCTGCAGGTGGTGTCTGTACTGATAACAATGGTCTCGGGAATCAACAATGGTACGAAAGTTGTCTGGGATCACGAGAATATCTTAGATAAATCCAGAGCGAGGCACGGGAACGGAAGGAAGTGAACTGGGTCCTACTTTGGACAAAGAAACCAGCCTGAGTGGCAGAGGTACGAGCCACTTCAGTCCAGAAGAGCTGTTCAACAAAAGTCCAGGCATTATGGGAACTAGGCCGAATACAATAGACGGAACCAGGAGGGACCTCGTTTGTTCCGTAAGGTGCATAATATAAACACATTTGATGCCCATTCTAGATTGTGTATTCCTCAACACGGTAGTAATCGCAGTCTGTTTCCGTGTCAAAATAGTGTCCAAGTAAGTTTATCAAATTGTACTAAGTGGAAAGACTTTTTCGAATAGCAGTGTCTGGTCTATTGCTTGGTTAGTGGTTTGTCCAAACATTTTGTTCAGTGGACCGTTGTGTGCATCAGTATAAGACGAGAACAAAGAGAGATTATTATCACATATGAGCCATTGTCTCCATGTCGCCGATCGACAGCTCATAGTCCTTGTTTTATCACGTGTTTCCAGCTCTTCTAGTTCCGACTAGTCTTTGTTCTCTTCTTCATCTCATTGTTCTCCTTTTCTGTCGTCTCTGTGTATGTAACGCAGGTGCCTCATTTGTCTGATCAACTTCTTGCTCGGTATTCCCATGGTCTGTGGAGGTGGTTACTATCTTTTCTATCTGATCGACAATTATCTCTCCGGATATCCGCTCCTGTTCATTGCCATCGCTGAGACAGTTGTGATTTGCTATATATACGGTGAGCTATGTACTGCCTTACTGCCCCTTCTATACCGTTTTTGTAAACATCTTATTATGCATCTGCCAGTGGTCTCTGCTTCTGTGAGTTGGTAACAGCGATATTCACTATGAGGTGATTTGTGGCATCAAACTGCTCAATGACTAGCCTGAAAACGAATGCAGAGAGCTCGAGTTGGCTCATTGGCACAAACTTACCGACCGAACGGTTCGTGGTTCGAAACTGACCCGACATCTCGACTGCTCCTGTCCAGGTCTGGGCAACCTGGCAATATCTCAGGCCTCGTGCTTCCTTCTGGTGGCATGGAAGCCATGCACCAAAATGGTATTAAAGCTGAATGATCATTATTTATTGTAGACAAATGTAGGTAGGACATTTGTAAGGCGATTTGAACCTTTGTACCGAGAGCCATACTACGTGTACCTTTGAATCGCGACCTCTGATGTGTACTGATGTGAGTTCATCATACTCTTTCCTAGACAATTTCTGTGTTCTTTCCCGCTGTATCAGTCAATGCATCTTTGCAAACTTGACAGGTGCGGTCACCAGCCGCTACCTTAGATGGCTCTTGAATACACAGGAACATCTTGTCCGGCAAAAAACTCTGTCACCAAGAAATTGCCCCAAAAGGAAAGACACCATTTTCAGAGACATTGGTGACTGAGAAATTTACTTTCGGTCACGAACGACCGAGGATGCGATTCTTCCTGCTTGACTGGACCCGAGTTGGCTTGACCGATAAGTTAGCTTAGAGTACGTACTCGGCGATACTCGCTGTCACACGAATTGGAGGTAATTAGACCGAAACATTAGTTGCAACGGCGCACGGCAACTAGAGGTTCACCGATTTCTGGATGAAATCGTCGCATTCGTGACTATACTGGCACGCATCTTCGTGACAAACTGTATCTTTGTAGTCCTTGTTAGATTTGAGCTACGTGTTTCATAGACAACGGAGATTCAACACGTCTGGCAGGTGCTGAGTCGTCTCAAATGAAACGTCTCAAGTGTCTTGGATATTTGAGAGATTCATAAACTACAGAAAAGATTGCATCTCAACCTCACGAAGACTGTTTTCAACCCCGTACAGTCAACCGCGATACGTTTCTTGTCAGGCAGTGATGTCAGGAAACAACAGCTCTGTCAGACAAATATTTTGGTGTCCCTCGAAGGTGTTTATTCAGATGGATATACTGTGCTGCACAGGTGCCCACGACCTAGAAAGATAGATGAGTCTAAGTTGGCGAAGGATCCATCCTTGTAAGACTATCAAGTGAACTTTCAGTCTACATTTATCCGAAACACCATCGACGTACTGTGAGCGTACTGTTGAGACATAGTAACCTGAATTAAAATAATCAGTCAGAAAGTACAGTGGATTAAGTTTGGTGTCTCAACAACCGTGCCTTGAATGTGCACATTTTATAGTGTAACAAGTTTGAAACCGAACTCCAGTGAAAAATTAAAGCAAGGTGCACCATCCGAAATCAGTTCAGATATTGTTCGAACGAGCAACACATCTTCACCGGTATATCGGTGGTTTAGCAGTCTACGTGGATTTTTAAGTTAATTGGAAGAGAGTAGATATAGTAGGGGAGATAGCAGTTCTCGGTAGTAACTTCGTTCCCAAACAAACGCGGCATCGCGACCCTTTGATCAAATGATAATCGCATGGATGAGCCAACGCAGATGGCACCATGTACCTTGCTGTGCGTCCTACGCGCAAGAGATTTTACGCCAACTGTGGGTGCCCACACCTCCAGCACTGTAAGATAATCTGGATATAAGCTGACAGCATGAATGTCACCGAAATCGGTTAGCCGCCATATCGTTCAGTGTCTCCATCCAAGTGCTGGGAGGGTCACGTGGACACCACTCTGAAAAGCGAACAGCAGTAACAACATCCAAACGTTTCCCAACATCCTTCATTCCATTCTGACGTCAACTCCTGTCCATCTTTAGGTTTTCGGCAGTCTGAATTAGGCATGTAAAACAGCATTCGTCTCGGCAGCTGGTAACTTGGCATGCATCACACATGGTCCAGCCCTTTTAGCTTTCATTGCCGAATGTATTATTTGAGAGAAGTATCCTCTGACTCAACAAAGATCCGTCTCCCGATAACCTCATTCTGAATTCGCAGGATCCAGCTGATTACAACTATACTTATGGGAAATCGGTGCTCAAAGACCTGAAGTTGTCTCAGATCCTCCACCCGAAGCGGTCAAGTCTCGCAGCCCTACAGCAATACAGCCCGCACTATAGTCGGATACACATGTCGTGTGAGACCCAGCAATGTACGTTTTCAATGCCATAAATGGCGCAAATTAGCTAACGCAATCCTGGCGTTTGAGAATCGTGCGTTTAATTCGTCGGTCAGACAGCGTTCCACAACTTCCATTGTCACTCCTTGAATTCTGGGAGACATCTTCAAAGATTGTACTTCCCGCAGCATGACTTTGCACTTTGTGGGCGCCAAGCAAATGCCCGAAGGATTGAATGAGCTTGGTCAGCTTTTTAAATAATGCTTGCGCTTCCTGTCCTTTCCAAAAATGAGAACGGATTTTTCGGATGTTGAAGGTAGCATGAACTCCTATGAGACCATGAGCAGAACAGTTCTTCACTGTCTCCAGCAACAAAGGAGAAACGGGCCGTAAAGCGAGTCAGAAGATGACGGGAGAAAGTTTCGTTCGGAAGCGATAAATGACCGAACAAAGTGAGTGCCGTGAACAAACTGGTTCCGAATCAACTGTGGACGTCCATGCTAGACGTACTCCTATGGATTCACAAGGCCATGTTTGGACAAGACCGTCGGAAGGCGAGCGTCGTCCCAGCATAGATACTAAAAGGCTGCATAAGAAACCAGTCACTCATCTGTTCCACCATTCACGCCTTTTTGCTGTTTATTAGGATTTAAAGTTTTACCACTAATTCGGCTCTCATTTTTCTCTTTCAACTACTTCTAGCTAACTGGTCTGAGGCGAAAACATAGGGTGTCACCGGAAGACATTACAAAATCGGTCATGGTTTACGAGATCACGGACCAAGTGGGAAATCACATAACTCCGAGACCCTGTAGTCTTACAAATAAAAGTGTGTACTTGGATCACCCGGGCGATCTGACGTTCCATCTGTCACTTGAATCTGATGATAACTAGACATCTATCGACCGACAAGTCGTGCGGGAGAAACCCTACGGATATTCAGAAGAATTGCATAGGTAGACCACTCGTTGATTGTGTTAAGGTTCTCGAAATGGTGGTGACACGTTATTCGCAGTTTGCTTTGATATGACAGGATCTCAACAAAAAGACGTATACTGTGATATTTTAAAGTTTTTTTGGTCTTTTCAGTTGCGGACGCAAAACACGACTGAACAAAACACTTAGTGAAATCCCAAAATCTTCACTGCATAAACGGTTTGTTGATGATGACGTTTTCGTTGTTACTGATATAGAGAATTTCCAGTCCCTCCTAGGCACCCTTGATTCCACCCCCAATAGTCTTCGCGTTACATCTGATTATGAACCGAATGACAGCCTACCTTGAATGGATATACTTATTTGCAAGCCTACCGACGGGTCGCCGCCTTGTTCTATGTACCATAAAAACACATGAAACAGTTAATGTTTACAGTTCTCCGGTTACACCCCAATAGAGCATAAGCACGGACTGGCAGGGAATTTATTCTACGGAGACTATGATGCCTAAATGAAATAGTACAAACGAGAAGTTGATAAAGTAAACCGTGCTGCAGAACATTTATCCAGAGTGTTTCGTTGTAATCCACAAGAGAACCGGAACACAAACGGCCTCTGTTCATTCGGCCGGCAAGGTATATATATATATATATATATATATATATATATATATATACGTCA
>SJOL01006946.1:35011-53047 GCA_004794785.1 Opisthorchis felineus | reverse complement strand
TCAGTGCTTCTGAGGCAGATGGGATCCAAAATGATAGATCGCATGTCGAATCGAACGAGCCCAGTGGAAGATAGGTGCACAGAAGCGAGCGCCAATCAATCTGCCCTTCCAAATATTCCGCCCGGTGTTCTAAAGACTGGCTTTTATCAGGTAGCAGATTTCCAATACCTCTGTGATTAGTTCACTAGTCTCTCAGGTCCAGTTTTCAAATCAGCTAAGCGAAGCTCCCGTACACTCCTGACTCCTCAACTTTTCTTACCTTCCGGTCCCGATATGCGTTTCTAGTCCAGATATACACAGTAATTCACACGTCTTTCTGTTTGGGTCATAAACTGAATTTGACATGGTCTGTTTCGAATCGCACTCTCTCAGAATTTTATCATTCCGTCTGAATTTCGGCTTGATGTTCCTCAACGTAACTGCTGATAATCCCCTACTTTGAACTCACAGCATAATAAACCGGGTGAACCAACATTTCGTTTTGCAATTGATGTCCATCGATGTCAAAATATTTCGAAACACTATAAAGGCGTTTCGGCCTTGTTGGAAATCCGCGTTCGAATTACCGTCATCTGAACAGTCCTGCTCCTGTACAAGCGAAATTATTCTGGTGAATCCACATCAAAGGGTCTATTGCGGACTCGAGTTTCGCCTTTATTGGAGTTCATTAGCAGCGTATGTCCTTGCCGGTATTTTAACTACAGATATCTGACGTGCGACGCGAGTGTTACCACTGCTCCACCGGGCGGATCAAGCCAGTGCCGGGATAGTTAGTGCATCCTCCTTCAGGCCGTCTGGCAAACCAGTCACTTCGCTCGAGCGCAAACGTGTTCACCTGTTCAGACGTGATAATTCGGCGTCCAACGTGCGCTGGTTGAATAGTGATAAGACGCTCACCTCGCATGTCACATGTCCGGAGTTCGAACCCCGGCACGGCTAAGGATAAGGACTACTGATGAGTTCCAATAGGAGCGAAACTCGAGTTCAGTGCTTCCTCCCTTTGGTGTGGCCAGAACGGAAGGAAGACTGCTCAAACGACAGTGATGTGAACGCGAATTCCCGCAAGCATCTACAATTTGCTGGGAGCCGTCACGACTCTACAGGGTACCGTGAGCACACGACCTTCAGTTTAGTAACTGAACGTTATTCCATTCGGCCACGAGTGGCTGAACAACAGTGTGATTAACTCCCACCTAGACAGGTTATAGCACTAGTCATCCTTCAATCAAGTAGTTGACACTACGTGGTCACATGCTGACTCGCTTCTCTTAGATGGGTGTTTCACACATGGTGTGAATGTAGTCTTTCTGGGAGCTGCTTATAGATGGTTGGTTGTGCGAGAAGATTTGAGATTTCCAGTGGAGATTTGGTCCTGTAAATGAAGCTACTGTATGCTGAAAAGCCGAAAAGCACTGTAGAGCTGTTTCATCCTTATCAAGAATCACCAGCAGTGCGCATCTCACGAAAGTCCATTAGGGATTCTCGAACCCGGGACCCACTGCTAACTTTCGCCTGGAAACAGTAGTCGAGAAGATGCTTTCTGCAGTGTTTATGCGATCATCTGTCCAGATGAGTAAAGATATGTCGTGAGTTCAACTAAAGTATGTGTGATCGAAAATTTGAATTAGCGACACTATATTTAAACACAGTAACGCGCCTTTTATGGGCGCGAGTTGAATCGCGCTTGTACTGAGTGTATTCGGCTTTGGAAGTCACTGCAGCTGTTTCATCTGACTGATGTCCCCGCTCCAGCTCCTTATTGCCAGAAAAATACCCGCCGGCAAGGAAGACAACAGCTTTATTGCAAATAAGCGGGTGCGAAAGTACAACGGCCTCGCGCTACATGCTGAAGGGCACCGTTTGACCTTGATCCAAGGCTGTCTGATCGGATTTTTATTGGAGTTTGCGGTTCTCAGTAGGTTTCAGGTATTCTGGGATAATATTCAGGAATCTGTCCTTCCTGACGGCAGTCCGACAGACCTTTCACTGCTTGGTTGTTGGTCTGTTCGCCGAGCTTGGCAGTTGGATTGCAAACGTTTCATCACCAATCGAGATGACATTGTCAGTGCGGGGTTGAGTGGGTCTCACTTTCAGCTCTGCACTGACCGTCACCTCGATTGGTGATGAAACGTTTGCGATCCAACTACCAAACTCGGCGAACAGGCCAACAACCCAGCAGCGCACTTGAGCTACTTACGTTCCACAACATTGCCAGGCTTTTCACTGTCTTCTTTTTGCTGTGCGAAACCTGAGTGACCAAAGTTTATACTCTGGATTCAGTCAAGGCCTGCTTCTTGTGGAGTTTATTACATCATTGCAGCCTCTCGACCCAATAGGTTGCAATGGTCTTCAAGAGACCTGAATAGAAAACGGTACACAGTGTTAAAAACCTACGAACCACGACTACTGCGAGGAAGATGATCAAACATTAATATCACACCAGTACGAATGGAAGACTCATGTCGCCGAAGGTTAACGTTTCCTGTAGTCACCTCATGAGGATCATAAATAAAAAAATAGTTAGCAACGACACCGGATGGACAGATGTGTATGTATAATAATAGCTGATGTTATGTAATCGGAACCACGGCAATCAGATGTATTGCTTAAAGACTGGCTGATGAACAAAACCTCAAAATTTCCATTCATCGGAACAGAATAGCCATTCAGTCACCTTTTTCCAGGCATCTCCTCACAAAACTAACTCGCTCCAAAATCCCTCTTTACCATTCCAACTTTAGCTCTTGCGGGAATTTGTCAAACCCGTTCAAGAGTGGGGCCCCGCGCGAGATGAACACCGTGCCGAATTTATCAGTATGATCCGGTCGAACGAATCTTTGAAGCGGTCGCGACTCAATAACGCAAGCGCATCCATACTGCCAACCACTGCTGTAATGAACACTGGTAGTCAGTTACAAGTTGGCTACGGATTGGGTGGTTCCGTAATCAGCGGGCTTGCTGGAACCGGCATAATCGATGATACAGGATTCTTTCAAAGTAAACTCAGTGTTGCCGAGAAATTGACGCAGGCACACACGAAGGAGGTGATGAAGCGAGTTACGAGCACCGCAGATTTGGGTTCAACTGATGCCTTAGGCATTCTCACTGCTAGTCAGACGGTAAGTGTCCCCTATTATTAATCAATGACCGGGACCAAATCCAGGGGTTCCCTTGAGCAGTGTACTTTTGGCTCCAGTTGAAAAGTAGTTCGCTATCACTCTTAGGAAGTCGAAGGTCTTCCCATTCAGTTTCACTATTTCATATTCATATAGTGTTTCCAACAATGCGTGCGAGAATGACCGTCATTATAAATTACCCAAGGAGTTTCCTCAGTAAATCGGCGATACCGCACTCATGGGATTTAACATGAAGGTTGATGAAAGTAATCCAGGTGTGAGATCATCCACCTTCACCGAATAAAATGCAAGAAACTCATAGCTAAATAATGCACCGTTTCCAATGCTACTGTAAATTGGTTTAAAACCTGAAGACTGTTGGACGAGGAATACTCCATTGAGTCCTACTGTAGTTTTATTGGGTCGTATAAGTGTAGTTCTTCCTCAGAGGTATATTTGTTAAAAGGATCCTCAGTGGGACGAGCATGCTAACTCGACCTCCACACAATGCCCCACAAATTCATCGTGGTCAGCTGGTCGCTAGACCAAATTATCGCTCGGTCAATTTCTCGTTTCTCGTACAACAACTCCACCTGGCAACTCAGCGTGCGATGACCGCATGAGCGGAACTCTCAGAACCTGGTCTATGAAAACGCTCAAGCCCACGAATCACCAAATGGCAATCTAAATGGTTAACTGCATTGCAGGTCTAATTCAAACAAAACAGTATCCTTAAGTATCGAAAGCAGGAGGCAGAAAATCCGAATAAGTTATGAATTTACTGTGGCCGGTGAGGTTGATGTGCTCATTACAAAAAAACTATCAGCTTCTGCTTGTTACAGCGTCAGAAAAAATGTTATTTACATCCGAATGGCCGTGTACACATGGCGACTTTAAGAGTAGGTTTGCCTAAGGGCCTATCTGGTAACTGATCAGGGAACAGTATAAATTGGCTTGTTGCAGTATGTTCGGCGGCAATTCGTACTCAAGCGAATAAACTAATTAGTAAACTAATGAGTCAGAATCGCTAGAACAGCAACCAAGACATATGCACACTCATTCATCGTCTAAAAAAGATAGTACTTTGAATTCCTGTTGACTAAAGGTTCGTGGGGTCGGGTACTGTTATGGCAACACGAAATGAACTTGGTTACAAATAAAATGATTGCTGTAGGATCGTCGTGTTTCCTTGGCCGAGGTACATTTGACTGAAAGTGGCTAGAAACTAGCAGCTGATCCTAGTGCCAAGCATGTTGCCGCTGCCCAACGGAATGTTCATCTAACGCTTTCCCAGTCGTTGGGTAAGGTCCGCATATGGTGTTTGGTCAGTCCCTTTGATGATGTCTTACTACGAAATGGTGCCTCGAAGTTAGCGGTTCATTGATGTTGACGCGTGCCAGAATCTTGTTCTTGGTCCTTTCACCTGAGCATATAAGGCTTTCATCTAGTAAGTCCCTAAACTTTCCACTTCCTGATACACTAGCAGGACGTTCTTTCTTAATGGGACTTCAGCGACAGTGTAGCGATATGACTGCTACAAAGTCCAGTAGTGACTTGATAGGGATGACCAGATAAGCGAAGGCCTGTTTGTCGATTGAAAAATAAAAGTAAAGAAACAAGGAAAGAAGGCTCTGATGATGAGTGACGGTGGAATAAGTGGAGCATGCTCTACATCCCAACGATGAAATAGCGTTTGTGTGCAACCGGTTAGTGTGGAGCGTGCGGTTTTTGTTAGATGAAATCAAGGAGAAAAACGGAGAGAGAACCAGCTCCACCCAAAACATGACTACGCCGTTCTGGGATGCTCTGGCAAAGTTTGGTTGAAATAGTCGCGTGCAAAGAAGTCTACGTCCCGAGCAATTCGACTCATGGGTACCAGGATAAGTTGTAGGCTTAAAAAGGGGGTGGGCAATAAACAACAAGGAACGATCGTAGATCTCACTACTAGATTTAAGCGAGGAATAAGTAGACGAAGGAGGGGCATGGGTGGATTAAACTTTGTTCAATTCGATGACCTTTCGAGGCTGATGGCAAGTAATGGCTTGTACCCGGTCATGGCACAGCTGGAATGAGGCGGATCGTTCAACGTGGTGCTTGAACAGAAATGCAGAGTAGCCTCATCTGCAAAGGCGAGAATAGAAAAGGTGACAGACGATAACACTTTCCTAATTAAGAAGGAATAGTGTGTGGGGGGGGGGAGGAGGGTTCCGGAATCTGAGAGACAACGTTGTCCATTCGTGCTGACATACAGCAGCTATACAGGAAGCTTCTGGTCCAAGTGATCAATTCCGCATGCAGCCCACATATGAGAGGCTTGGCCGAAACGTCCGCGTATCAGACCTTGTCAAATGACTTTAACCACATTAGTTCCACCAAAATGGTCCTGAGCATGGGACAGCATGTAAGTCAGCATACCACACACGGTGGCGTCTGAGCACTTATTGGTGATCCCTCAACAGAACATTGTCTTCAACACCAACAGTTTAGGGCAGTAGTTGTTGTGGTCAGAACGGAGACTGCAGTCAGAAATGAGAAGCACAAGTGGACTACTGCAACCCTCAGGCAAAAACATCAGCTGATACAGCTAGACGAAAGAGCTTCCAGATGGTCGAGGTAGAGTTGGGAGCTCAGTTACAAAATAGAACGGCAGGAACATTATTTCAACCAAGTGATCTGGAAATGTTTATATCTGACAACAGTAGGCTAACATTCACGGCAGTAATAAATGATAAAGGCACCTGGGTTAGAAGCTGGGTAAAGTCGTGCAAAGTTGCTAGGAGAACAAAAATTCCTGCTTCTGCTAAAGCGACGAAGTTCGAACTTCCAGATAGGTCCATTATAGAAAGGAATGAGGTACAAAAAAGTAGCGACAGACTACGACAAATACACTCATTCGCAAGTCAATTTGGTTTTCACGGGAGACTCAGCTGAATCTCTCGTGGGCTGTCGAAGAGTTTTCAGTGACCTTGTGAGTAGTTTCCTTGATGAAAGTATAGCAACAGACTTCACTCAAAAGTTCAAAGAGCTGATCCCCAGTAGGTGCTTTCGGTAGTTGGGCTATCTTTCTTTCAGTTAATTTAACTTTGACGTAGGGTCAGCTATTGTGTAAGGAAATGCAGTCGGAGCGTGTCGAGAAACAGGGGTGCATTCACCACACAATCCCACATAATCCGCTTTACTTCTTAATCACCTACAGATGTGCATGGCTGGACCAGGTTTTTAAAAAGCAGATAGTGCAAACCCCTATATTTTCCAGAAAAACTGAAGGATTGCCCGGGACACAGCATTCCAAGGGATACTTGTTGACTTACGCTACCTCAATCAGCGGTGTGCCGCCAGAATATACCCCCTTTAAGAGAAATGGGTTTAGGGGAGATAGCGGATGGGGGAATTGGCAAGATGAGAGACTAAGGGACAGGGGATATGGAGAGTTGCAACGCAATCTGATGTATGGGAAATTAAAGCGCAAAAAAGGGTTGAGAAGTATGATTGTCATGGTGAGGAACCCGACCTTACGACTTGCAGGATCATTGTGGAAAGAAAACGAAACCCACTTCTCATTGTGGATGCTGAAGTCACTGAGAATACACACTTTTGAAGTGGAAACAAACTGAAATATATGTCCACAGTCGGCGTTTCGGGAATTGATAAGCACGGCAAAAGTGTTCCAGGTGTCCGAGGGGACCAAATTTAAGCCAGAATAGTTGGAAATCAAGGGTGCATGAGACAATGGCAAGAAGCTGTGTTACAAATAGAGAACGTTATGTGTAGGCACACACGCAATAATTAAAAAGGAAACAGCAGGAGAGTATTTAGTTGGGAAGTTGCAGACAGTGTAGGTTATCAGATCCGGAGATCCACATCTTGGTGCAGAAGGGTACAGAAGTTGAAGACAAGAGATGCTGGACCGGATCAGTACCACTGTGGACAGCTTAACATTCGCTTCACCTCCTTCGGAGCTCATCAGGTAAGCCCAGTCTCTGGATTTCCATCAGTCCCATTTTCGCCCTTAGATACCAAGTTTCACATAGGCTGTGATAAGCACTTGTTTGCAAATTACCTATGCATTCGTAGAGGGCTCAACATTCATCCAAAGCTCTCTAATGTTCTTCATCTGAATTTGCTGTTTGTATTTTGATGTCCGTTTGGTGAGAGAAGGACAGGCAACCCAACTCAGAGACTTGGAGTAGAGAACAATTTAAGGCTCCCATAAGTTGGATTGTGGTACCTCCCAAGGTGAGATACCTTACAAGTGCTAGCTGTGCGGACAATGAGTGAAGTGAGAGCAAACCGTTAATCTCATATTCATGGGCGTCGAGTGCTCGTCTCCTACTTTTGGCGTCATCCCCAGCATACAGCCAGAATATCCGCTGCGGCGACTTCTAGGGCAGTGACTCTCAACCATAGGGATTTCATGCACCAAGATGGGAGGAAAAGAAATCAGCGGTTCTCCGACTCAGGTATCGGTAATATTGATTGTGAGTTCTTTCTGCCATGTATTCAGGGCAGGCGACATTCACCCTGCCCGTTTTCAAGACCATTTTTGGCATACTGATCATTTTCGAATTCTCACTACCATTCGGCCCAAGGTGACATGCCTGTCGGTCAGAATGTACAAATGACATAACATAACATATCTTGGACCTCAGTCAGAACGGTAGGCATTACTAGAAAGTTTGGAAACCAATGTTTGCAGAATTGAGGGCTTCTAGAAGGTATTCGCGGCTTTTCGAGCATTTCCTGCAAGCATAGCTCAGATAGCCACGGCAAGATGAGCGCTCAACTTCTGAATTGTCCTAACATCTACGTGAACTAAACCCTAATCTCTACAGGTTGTGAAGAGGAAAAATACAGAAGATTGATCTCAATTCAAATGTTGCTCTTTTCAATCATGAATCAGGATTCGAAAGTTATTGGATATTTCTTGGGAGGCTCTTAAAAACTTAGCCCTGTATTGTTCTTATCATTTCTAGGCACTGGCAGCAGCAGCAGCAAGTTCAGCAGCCCTGTATGGCTTTGGCATCGGTCAGCCCTCTGGACTACAAGAACACACCGACGTCGGCGGGATGGAATCGGATGAGTGTACAGAAAATAAACCAGCTGCCACCTTCATCTTGCCTGAGGTGACAGTGTCTAGTGAGCGAATAGACGAAGAAACCAACATAGCTCCAGCCAACAACTCATCGGCACCCACCAAAGCACAATCAACGAAAACTGGCCAATCAGAATCCAGAGGGAGTTGACCAATCCTGTCCGCTCACAGTGCTTTCACATTTTGCCATTAGAGCTGTTCGAAGATGACACTAGGTTCCGTAGCTCTGTTTTCACCGTCCAGTCACTTTTACTATTACACTTCCTTTCTGTCGTTTTCTCCCCCGCCCCACTCCAACCAGTGACACTAACAAATGCTCATCTTTAGAGGCTGCTAAATTTCAGGTTATATGAGGGTTGCCGTGAGAAAGGTGGAAGGTGAATTTATGTAGAAGCCAGATCTACCAACCACCTTTCCCCTCATGCTCCTCAACAGCCCCTCAGCATCCTCAGTTCCCCGAACCTCTCATTCTTACACAAACATTCACAAGAAACACATTGCATATACTAACGTCCGTTTTCAACACTAGTCCGACATATTACTAATGAAAACAAAAACTTTATACAACATTTCGTATTAAAGTCGCTGTGACAACACACTGTTGCCTAAACCCACGTCACCATGATTTTTTTTTCATAATATATGAATTTGATCGGCAGGAGACTTTGATAGTAATGAAGGGGCAGAAGCTGTATGACGGCCCGATGCTCTTCGTTCGCGACTATCGACTAGTCGACTAACCTGGAGACGGTACAAGAACGCTTTCTAATTTAGCCTCAAACTGTGTCGCGTTCTGAATGTAAAAGGAAGGTTCGGACCGTTTCTAGGTGACCTTTCAGGGCGACACCACGCCAGCTGAATCGCCTGCTCCATTGGTTTGCGTAGCTGAAACTATCTGAGCTTTGGGACTGGCACTAAACAGGTTTTTCGCCTAGCCTTAAATTGATGAAGTATTCGATAATTAAGCTCAAACTCCACATTATACCCAAAAAAACACGCAGCATTCGCATACGCATGGAGGTGTACTGCGAGCGTGACCATATATCTGACCGATGGCTTCCCAGCGCCTTCTCTATCCAGACAGCCTGTGCCTTCAAATGACAGGCCCCAAAGCATATCAGTTTATGTGTGCAACATCTCCCTCAGCCCACCGTCCAAACCCAAATTCGTGTGCGCCCTGTAATCATGCGACTTAACTGCACTTTATCATTCGAGGTCACATCGAAGATAGGTAGCAAACTGTTGTATCGTGGGTGGCCGTCTATTGGTTACGCCTGAACCGAGCCCGTCAGACTACGCGATAGGGAGAGGACAGAGCATCCAGGACACGGCTGTACTGTCAGGACAAACACACAGAGCTTCTGCGTAAATATATAGGATGACTAAAGGTCCAAATATGGTTGTTCACTTGTTTGTTCTGTACAGCCAATGGCGACGTTCCTGGCGTGAACAAACTCACACCCACTCCGCTGGTCACATGCTGCTAAGCCGTGCCTGGTGAGCTCCGCCAACGCGCCTGCTATGCCGAACATGTGGGACCGATGGAGACTTTGGCGACGCGTCGTTCTCTGCACATGTACTTTTTCATGTCTGGAAGCGTCCCGGCACAAACCAATAAGGTGAGGAGCAAACTTCACCATGAAGCATGAAAACTGCACTAACAACCGATCATCTGTATCCGATCTGCTGCCGAAATCACCCGATGGTCAATGCACGCACCAGCCATACATGCCACGGGTAGTAAGTCAACGGCTACGCTAGCTTCAGTGAACGAGCACGAATGAAAGACAACAGTGAGGCATGTTGAAGCCATCGATTCAATTCAGTGACGGAACTGGGCGCGGTAGCTCCGAGCTCAACTCATGCTGTTGCTTAGGTGGTCAAAGAAGCGGCAGAAACCACAGCTCACCGTAGATGAACTAGTAGGTGGACCTCAATCACTCGATTTGCACCCTGTGGTTTGTGCTCAAAAACAGGGTCCAGCAATGGAATCCCTTAATATCCCTGGCTATGATGAGGATTTTGTGATATATTTCGAACAGAGAGCCTTAGTCGGATTTCCTGTACTCATCGAAGATGTTCTGGCTTTATGCAGATGCCACCTTTGATGTGATTGAACGAGATAATGTTGATAGATTTTTCACTTGCTTTAAAAAACGAAGCCCCACATCAAATTTATTATGTGAACAGAATCAAGCTCGGGTGTACTATCATTTTTGGGCTCCTGGCAAACTGAAAACCACAGTATACCAGAATTCATATGTCACCGGGGCAATTTTGAACTAGTCGTTGGCCCACCTCAAGGAGATATTCGTGAACATCACATTGTCACTGTTTGACTGAGTACAGTTTTGTGTACAGAAGTTGATCGGACAGATGCTTAAAGTGAAGTAAACAGCAAGATTCTAGGTAGCGGATGTCCAGCTATTTTGTTTAAAATAAGGGTATCGGACTCGGCAAAACTCAACAGGAAATGGTTGAGGACTGCTTCTATTCCATTTAAACGAGGGACGTCTGAAGTCATTCGAAGTGTTCTGAAAACGGCTAACTTAAAGGAAGCTTTTCGGAACGGAAACACTGTGATCTGCATGGGTGCGATTGAATGACTGTTCCCCTGTAGATAGAACCAAGGGCTCGGTTTACAAAATCAAATACGACTGCAGTGGCATCTACATAGGATATACGACTAGAGAACTTTACACCGGAACCCTTGAGCACTAGAGAAAAATAAGCAAGCCACAGGAAATTCAGATGAATACTGAGCCCTAGCCCAGGGCACAACAATGGTGGGACATGTACTAAACAGGGGACAAAGTTGATTTAGAAATTGTTGAGGTTTTGAGGCAGAGACTAAGATTCACACCACAGCGACTGAGGTCCGAGGTGATGGACATCGCCAGGTATTCAGGCGTAAAAAGAACGGTTCTCGATCAATCAAGCCGACACGCGGCCATATGCGGTGATCAGTGAAGAGGAGTGATCAACAGAAATAGCTTAGATCTGACCCAAGAGGACCAAGAGTTCGCATAAACAAACTATCAGCACTTACAAACCCATAAATGCCAGAAAAATTTGCAAATGATACCCAAAAAGAATGAATCATCAGCTGAAGTGGCCTGAACCGGAAAAGCAAGGACCAAAACCCATTCCAAGTGACTTTAGACATCCCAACTCACCAACTGTAGGACTTAGGCACCAGCACTAACCGACAGGACGTCTTAGCCGATATTCAGTACTGATCTAGCACGCTAGCCGAGAGAGATCTTGCTGATTAGTTACGTATTTAATTTAAAACTCGGCCAGCTTAGTAACCTACTCACCCGGTATAGCAAAGATTCCGTATCAAAAACGAAACGACACCCAGATATATCTCCATCGATAGTTTAACAAGACTTTCTGAAATGTAAGATGAACATGTTTCTGCCTCAGCGCCCACGATTTGTAAATACAAGTTGTCTGGGACCCCGACGTTACTGAAGACCTCCGTGAAAAAGTCCGTGAGGTAATCGACCAGAATGTTCATAAGAGCTTGTACCGCTTACTGAAATTTAACGTTTCGTATAAACCCCTCCACCATCCTGTAATGATCGCGGCGATCAAATTTGAAAGCTTGTATCGCAAGAGTAAAAATTTTAAGCAGTCGTGAATGAAGCCGCTTTAGACCAGATCCCCATACTGAGGCCACGCACCCAATCGTAGACCCATTTTGCAAGACATTTGCGAATCATGTGCTTTTATCGTAAGCCGATTATCAGACGACTCGCCGAAAATGGAGAGAAAAGAATGAAAAACCACATCATCTATCGAATACCCTTCCATCTAGCGATTACCTCCTTCTAAAACTACCAAATGGAAGGCACTGTTACCCTCAGGTAATTCAGTCCCTCCACATTCGGTCTTATTGGATCCGAATTCGCGTAGCATTTCTAAGTCGTAAGAGAGACGTTATACTTTCGAACGTTTTCCTGGAAAATCTCTCCTGTCTTGACAGGAGCCTTTGGTTGACCACAGATGGTAGTGGTGTTGGAGAAGAATCTGTGAAGCTTGTGAACAGTTTTACCCCGCTAGCACCGTCAGATGAGCCATACATATAACTAGAAGACATTTTTTATCCTCTGGAAAAATAGACGGTCGTTTCTTCATTACTTGGGAATGTCTTTATAGCTTCCTACTCCACTCAGTACGGTATAGCAAAATGCAAAGTAGTTTGAGACAACTCTTTATGGGGATAAAGGACGAATATTGCAACTGTATTTATGGGATTATCACCGAACGTTTCATAAGGTAACACCCGAATCTTCGTGAGGGGGCGAGAAGGGCCGAACTACAAATGCTCGACCTGGGTTGGCAAACATTCTGACCATTCAAGGCATGCCTTCGTTTGGTCCGTAGCCCGCACGTGACACGTCCGTCCAATGAACGTGATGTTCGGTTAAGAGCGGCTGGCTTCTGGACAGAGCCTGAAAGCAACTATTCAGTCAGTCATCAACACCCCCCTATGGGCACCATCCGCCATCGCTCAACTTCGAACTCGGGTGATCCACCTCTCGCCATTATTGGAATTAGCACAAACAGACAGCATGCAAACACACAGCATGCCTGTGTGTCCGTGCGACAGTTTTTCCATCATGAGGATGCCTACTAGCACCCGGTCGCCTGTCCGTATGAGTTATTATCCGGAACTGTATTCGTATGTCCCAATGGAAAGCTGTATCCGTTGCCTCGGTCAGCTGGTGCTGATTGTTCGCCTGACTGACTACAAGTCAACGTGATGCACGGAACAGGGCGTTTTACCAAGGAAAACAACGACTAACTGTGGACAAAAAATCCCGGGGGATCAAAATGGTTTTCTGGGGCTTTACCGTATGCATTCACTGAATCTGCACAAGTTTTCAAAGAAAATTCAGAAGCCAGACTCAGGCATTCACACTTGCATCACCCTGATAAACACAGCCAACAGATACACCCGTCCTGCCAACAAATACAATCAACCCAATCTGCGAAATACATACGTCTCAAGATAGCTCGGTGACTGAGGCGCCAGATTACTGACCGGAAGGTCTGTGGTTCGAATCCACCCTCAACATCTCGGCTGCTCCTGTCTAGGCTTGGGCAACCTGGCAGTATATCAGCCTTCGAGCCTCCTTCAAGCGGCATCTCAGCTAGGCATCGAAAGGATGTTACAGCTGAACGATCGTTGTTGACTGTTGAGCATTTTCCGTGTTGGCGAATTAGACTCCCAACCCTACCAGATAACTCAAATGGAATCGGCCAAGTCGGACAACCAAATGGTAATCGTATGACCAATGTGACATAGAGGTCATCAATAAGGGGGAGCGGAAAATGACTTCTTCGGAGCTTGGGCGTTTTCAATGTTGAGACAGCTGTGATATGTTTAGTCTGATTACAAGTTCCGATGGTTTATTGTTGGAAGTGGTTTTTTCAAGTGTGTGGCCTTTCAAGTTCACCAAACACCTCGAATTAGAGATTCCTTCGTTATTATCAAGCTAAACTTACGCAACATGTCAAAACCAGAAGATAAGTGACGAAATATTTTCTTCCAATGGGAAAAGACAGTTGTGAAGTTTTCGACGCTTGTGGTAGCCTGGAATTCATAAATTGCTAAACGCCAGTGCTTAAAAAATCGGGTGAATGCACATACGTTTGCGCTGCGAAATTTTAATCTTCAGTGCACTCAGTGATAATACGAACGCAGCTCTAAAGTTGCGTCGTAAGCAAGCACCACTGTAAAACAGGCAATTCTACGCACAAAACTGTGGTGCATGCACATCCAGGTCCTGAAGTAAACCACGGACATACATTTATGCTTTATATCGACGAACGAGAAAGAATCTTAAATTTCTCCAAGTACTCTCGTTTGTACACCAGGTTGATCTAGGCTCTTCTTCAAACGAATGTGCTGAACAGGGCAGCTGCTTGTTTTATTTAGTTCAATAGTCTAGGTGCCGCAGTACAGTGTCCAGATGAAACACATTACCCATTAGTTTGCTGAAAACTCTTCGACAGTCCAAGACGAACAAACAAAAATTCGAACACAAAGCGGCAGATGTTCGAGTCTGAGCAACGTCGGCATGTGCAATACTTGGTCAACATCGTTCGAAGAAGTTCGATAACAAGAAAACACGAAGTCACCGTGTCATTTCGGTAACTTATCTCTACAGGTTGGTGTAAATGAGAGAAAAATCTCTCGACTGTGGGACATCCCCACGATGGGCCTTTGGAGCATTCACTTATCCACTCAATTATTGTAAGTAGCCCCTTGTTGACAAGCGACATTCCGCCATTGGTGACTGTTGTACCGGAACACGACCATCCCTCAAACAAATTGTCGTAGCACTCACAAGATCACACAGACCAACAAAATCTACCGGTGGCACCCAAGGTGAATCATCAATTGAAGCAGCTTGAAGTGGAAGACTAAGGAACTACACTCGATCAAAAATAATTTGAAACTCTCCCAACCCATCAACCGCAAGATTTAGGCAACCACACTAACCGCCAAGACGTTTTAACTAACATTCAACGCTGATCTAGTGTGCTAATCTGAACAGGTCTTACTGATTGGCTCTCCGTCTGCCTTGAAAGCTGGCCAAATTGGTGACTTGCTCACTTGGGCTGATGAAGCTTTTGTATCAAAAGCGAAACGCTGCCCAGTTAAAAACTACCGGTTGCTTACCAAGCCCTTCTGAAATGATGGCTTCTCAATCGGTTCCAAACTTTTTCCAATTGATTGAAAACAACTACGGATTATGTGTCCGCAAATTGTCAGTGACTACGTTAGATTGGCAAGTCTAGAGGCAAACTGGGAGAACCACCGCATACTCAATAAAAGATGCCTGAAGCACACCTTAATCCCCACATCTTTACTGGTTAGGCCACCGGACACGTCACACGTTTCTGCCCGATTAGCATTCTCAGCGGCCAAGTCATTCCTCAAACAGAGGATCTACTTGGATACTTGGCGTTTATGTGACATTCGTCACCACGCATGTCGGCTCAACCAAGATATTCAGATCGTGCTCTTTCCTCCACGGACTTCCAGTTACTCAAAACCAAAGCGACAGAAGTGAAAGCCATCCAAGGACAATAGTGCAAAGAGAGACAACTAAGTAAATATGGAAACTTACTTTCTGAAACTTAGCTTTTTAGTGAGTCCATGATTAAGCCTGAGCTGCCTACTAGTTATTGTAGCGTGGTAAATTTATCAAATAGACCGCTAAGTGAAGAGGAGCGTTGTCCGTTAGAAAAAGGCTTGAATTTTGCAGTAGGCAAAAGGGTGGTAAGGGTGGAGGGAATAATTCCTAGAGTTGAATCTTTGTTTCAAAAACTATTGCCAATGAAGGCAGAGAAGCTACGGATACAGCTGGTCGCAGTCCTAAAGTCCCAGCAGCCAGGAGCTTCAAATATTACACCAGCAGAGCGAAGAGCAGTAAACACCTCAAAACAAGTGAACAACATAGTGTTTACGAAGGCGGATAAGGGTAAGGCCACTGTTGTCATGAGCAATAATTATTATCTACAGAAGGTCAAGCGACACCTAGCTGAAGGTCCTTACCGGCAGATCGATCGTTGGAATATTACATCTATAATGAATAAGATTAAGGTTGAAGTTGGCAGATATTTGCGATCCGTGATAAATCACTTAGAGCAAGGTAATTGGTATCGATTGTATCCCAAAAATGCTTTACGGCCTACCAAAAATCCACAAACCAGATGTCCCGGTGAGACCAATAGTAGACGGAATAGGTTCCCCACCCTATGAGCTTGCCAGATTCTTGGCAGGTGTTTTAAAACCCCTCGCCGGGAAGTCTAGTACTTACATTAAGAATTCATGACTTTGCCAACAAAGTAGCGGGTGCCACCGTGGAACCAGGTGACATCCTTGTACATTTCGATGTCGATTCGTTATATACGAATGTGTCAAAAGGGGACTCTTTGGAAATAGCTAAGAGATTGCTACTATCAGATGCTACCCTTTCAGAACGGACACAGCTTACGGTAGACGAAATAGTGGAAGGTATAAAAGCATTCCTGAACCTCACCCACTTCCTTTTTGACTCCCTGGTTTACACTCAAGAACAAGGTCTAGCAATGGGATCTTCAATATCCCCGGTTTTGGCAAATATTTTTATGGAAGATTTGGAACAGAAAGCCTTAGCCGGGTTTTCGTATCCACCCAAGATAATCGGGCGTTATGTAGATGAGACTTTCGTCGTGATGAAATGAGACAAGGTCAGTGAGTTTTACAACTATCTGAATTACCTGAATCCACACGTTAAATTTAGTATGGAGATGGAGTCGACTTTGGGTACACTGGCCTTCTTAGACTGTATGACACATAAGGTTGGGGGAAAACTAAAGACCACAGTGTACGAGAAGCCAACTGACACTGGGGCAATTTTGAACTACTCGTCTGCCCATCCGAATTCGGCATCCATTAGTATTTCCTCATCAATGTTTAGGCGTGTAAGGGCCCTGCACAGAAGAAGTTGATCGGACAGCGGCCCAAACTGAAGTAAAAAACAAACTTCGGGGTGGTGGATATCCAGCTAGTTTGATTAGGTGTCAACTGCGAAGGGTGTTGGTACCGGTGGCGAAACCCAACAGGAATTGAATGGGACTGCCGGTATATAGGACAGACGGCCAGGGAACTCCACTCCAGAATCGGAGAGCACAGGGCACAACGGTGCTAACGCCTACACACCGATACATCGCTAAGCTGACGCCACTGGACTATCGGCTAGTGACGATATGTGGCAGCCGGACTGTCTAGTTCAACGTACAGAAGATAAACCATCTATACGACCTGGGCTACCGAAATTCCATCCAACATATGACTTTTTCAACCAATGGCTTGTGAGTGACAGCTACGATGCACGGTGAAAATGAAGTGAAGTTGTCCACTTTGTCCATTTGACCGTTCAAAGGAATCTAGAGGACAGCACCAATATATTTACGAATTCAAAGTCGAATTGGGTTCAAGAGAACGATGATCACCGACGAAGGACTGACAAGTAAGAAGGGAAAGAAGCTTTTCTGAGATAATACATTGCGAACGAAGCGGTTTAAATAGAAAACTGATTGCAAAGCTACTCGCCTCATTGAAAGACGCGCGAGGACTTGGTCAGAGTGGTCTTTTTTCAAATGTGAAACCCGTATTCAGAGGGGACGTCAACAAGATCATGGGGGGTCAGAATGAACTGGGGACAAATATCAGATATTTGAATATATCCACTACATCTCTCTGGGTTTCTTATTGTTAATTGATTACTTAAACCCGTTTGAGGTGTAGTGTTCACACAATACATGAGACCAAAATGATCATTTCTCCAGAAATATCATTCACTTAAACAGATATTGTGCTATCCTTTCCGTACTCCTGAAATATGTCTATCGCCCTCTGTCAGGCTCCGTTGCGGTCTTCTGAGTGGTTGGTGGCAGATTTTGTCCATCACATCAAGAACAACACTCCTGAAATACTGCTAAACCGAACTTTGTAAGCTGGTCACTCATTCTACTTTTTGTAGTCCAGCCTGAAACGTAGTCGAACAGTGGAACTAGCACACACATTGTAGTCGCGTTGCTGATGGACCTCACATTCGGGGCTCCGGAATGAAGAAAGTAAACTAAGTCGACCGCACTGCTGTAATTTTCCACGTTTCGTCGATGAGAATAATCGAAATGCGTTTATCAAACGGACGGAGCCCACAGGGGGACTAAGCTGGCTGAGCTGTTAGCTCGTACAGGATTGACCCGCACGTAACGTCTATAGAGCAGGTTGAATTGCGTGGCGTCGTGCAGCTTTTG
>SJOL01006946.1:7655-25676 GCA_004794785.1 Opisthorchis felineus | reverse complement strand
ACTAGGTCTTCGGCAACCCGAATTAGACAGGCGGCGCCCCTCATTTGCAGAGTTCTGACAGCTGGTTTCGCAGACCCTCTGGAATCCGCCTCGATTCACACAGCAATCAATGAAGCATTATCGATCAACAGCCAAAGCTATGTCCTCATAGGATTTTGAATCCAAGGTTCAAGCCGCCAAAGTGATTGCAAATGTACTTGGTGTTCCGTTTCTTACGTCGACTATTTTTACAACAGACAGCGTTGAAGCCATTTGATCCATTGTAAAAATTAGCGATTGAGGAGAATTTTAGGAACGCTAGCATCTCGTAGTCTTATTTCATTGTGTTCAGCCGAGTGGACCAATAGAATCCAAGAATGCTCCGCAAAATGTCGGTATCCTGTGCCAAACTTGGAGGACGCTGTGAAATTTTTAGAATTATCGGAGTCAGATATACAGCAGCACAGTGAACTGTACTGTACATTGAAGAATTTCAGCAAGGTTACACGAGGTCTCACAGCCGTACAATAATTGAGCTCAGTAGAAGTTGTGGAATATTAGCTGGCCAGTTCACCGAGCGTGACAAATGATTGACAAACGTTTCGTCATCATTCAAGGAGATATCGTTAATAGGTTGCTGGTTAAGTGTACCACCTCGCGCTTGCGCACACATAGTTTAGCTACGAGTGGCATCTACTTTCTACTGATCGGCTAAACGTCCTTTGGTGGCCTATTGGTCCGCTTGAAATTTTGTTGCGGTGTATTTAGATTTTTCTTCGGTTGATTGTTTTGCTCGAGGACATCGCTTTAAGAAGTTACTACACGGTTTTGGTTGGTTCCTCCGATGTGTGCGGTGTGGCTTTAAAGTCCTTTATTGTGGTCGATTGGTTCGCTCTGTCCACCGTGATTACCGGTCCATTTCAAATATCTTCTGTGCTGTGGTACGTAAATCGTCCATCCCCCGATTGGTCTTTCCGTACCAGAGGTGACAAACTGACGAACGAGAATACACAGCACACCGAGCGGAACAACCAGACTGAACGAACAAATCCTACATCACAATGCAGCAGACATTTCAAATGGATCAATAAACATGCCACAAGGACGGAAAAGAACCGGTCAAACCAAAGGATTTCAGAGCCGCAACGCATCGCAGATATTGTAGGAGTCGACCAAAACTACTGGAAATGATAGCGTCCAAAGCGGATGCCCAGGTATGCGGCAAATCTAGTCGTGGACGTTCCTATCCTTCAAGTCAACTATTCCTTCACACACTTTAACCCGGATTTCTTATTGCCGTTCTGAAGTCTGATTGTTCGTTGGACTAACTAGTGCGGTGTCTTCTGCCCCTCTCAGAAAACTAATTTTTCTAAGCACCATCCAAAATTTTCGGAAGTGGAAAGAGAGATTTTTTAAACATCGAGAGAACTTTCATGTACATAGCACAAAGTGCTGTACTTTGAGAAATGAGATGTGTTGGCATGTGCCCCATGGAGAGCTATAGTTTCTGGCGTAAAATTTGAAGATTCGTTTATTTCTTTGGGAACACATTATGCCTCCTTTGGAAAGGTCACCATCTAAAGAGACGACTGGCAACAGAACTTCAAGGTGGACCTGTAAATGGGCCACTTCAGCGCCGTATCTTCACGACAGGGGAGAAACACACATTTGCGTACATTCGAGAAAGACTACTTCTGATCGATATTTTCAAGTGGGTTCCATAGAGCAAGGAGGCGTGGTAAGGTTGCTGCCTCTCTATGGGCCGCTCACAGGAACCCACCAAAAGAGACCCGACAATTGGAACTCAAAAGGGACCAACCGCAAGTTGCTTCACCTGAGGAGTGGGCGTTGGGGACATAGGGAGTAGTAGTCGTTGTGTGCCACATAGGTAAAAATCACGTTCACGGGTTTCATAAGTTTTCACAAAACCGACTAGCCTGCCTCGAGCTCTCACGGCACGCTTCTGTTGCGGGACCCCAATCAGCGTGCGGGAACTACGATAGTTTAAAGTCACTGGCCAGTTACTCGAGTCGTGCCTGAACACACGAAGAACTGGGGTGTAGATTCCACATCCTGGTATTTGTTGAGAGGGCATTTTCTGCCAAGAGTTATTCACAGCAGTTACTGTTAGTGGCATTCAGTGAGTGACCAATCAAAATTTATGAATTTCAGAGCAAATATCGGAAAACAAGAGTGAACTGGTCTCCAATGAGTGTATGGTCACCACTGGAGGGACTGCCGTCGACCGCCAAGTACAGCTGGATCCAGAGTAGCACTGTTGAAAAAGCAATTCCTTTAAGGAATGAGAGTCGTGGCACAGAATCGTCTAAGATACACTTTTTACTTTAAATAAATTCCGGGGGAAAATTCAATTCCAAAGATGAGGAGTGGTCGTGATTCGCGGGGTCAATATATGGGGTTTCACAAGAACTTGTTTGTTTATCATCATACAACCCAACTTTACTCGATTCCAATTCATTTATTCATTCACAAAATAGCTCACAAATACACATCATAAGCAATGGAAAATAGTTTAAAAATAGGAAAAAAGGTGACTAGTCAAAGAGCGCATGCGTCAAAAAATGCAGTGATTTGCTTCAGTAGTTTGATTTTTGTTGCTTCCGAACAGAATGCAGCCCTTGCGGAATCTTCCAAAATATGCTGAAGTTGTGACCTTGACACACCACAACGTTCGACCGCATTAGTTAGTTCGCTCGACGAGGAACAACCAAAGATGCCTTTATCATCCGTCTGAAAGATATTGAAAGGAACAAGGGGCAGGATAGGATAAACCATGGAAAATGGACATGAAATCGAGATCCGGTGACATGTATGTGTGTGTGTGTAGACACTCTGGTGGGTCGAACAAGAGTTAAGTAGTCTTTAAGTGGCAACCTAATAGGATGAACAACCAACCTTAGAAAACGGTGTCATATACGTCTCGTTCGCTGATGCCTAATAGGCTGCATCGTTTGCTTAAACCAAATCCTACTACTACTGGGGAGAATACTGGTAGCTCAGCTTGTATCGATGGCTGCTGTTTTGTTCACTGCCCTGGACAAGGTGATTCCTCACCAATGGGCAAACTTAGTTGTCATGGGCCTGCGAGAAACAATATCACTCTCATGAATAAACACTCCTTTAGAAAAACAAATACTCCAAGATGAAAAACTGAATAGCACCCCTTGCTACTCAGATACATCACCTTAGGCGACTAATATCGTTAGCACCACCATTACATTGTATAAAATATAGTATGCCATACTATAGTGTACTGTACCATCCTGTTCTGCAAGACACTGTAACATGCTATATTACGCTATACCGCGCTACAGTATACTATGCTATAGTGTGCCATACTTTGTTATGCCACACTAAAGCACACTGAACTATGCTATGTTATATTGTGACATGCTATACATACACTACTACAACATAATATGCTGTACTATACTTTGTTACTAGTATACTATACTATTTTTTATCGAAGCACGTCATAGAATGGCACCCTCAAGAGACCACCATGGGGTTTATGTGGCCTGCGGGGATTGCTTATTTTCGGCGGAGGCCTGGGGGAGATTCTCCAGGGAAGTGACCTATCCCCAGAGGTATCACGCTTAGGGCGATTATTACATATGCCTCATTGGTAGTTCGGTGAGGGCTACATGCACGATAGAATCTGCTACAATATTTTCAAACTGATCAAGCGGCGGTAGGTTGGACATGCCCTGCATAAACCGGATTTCAAACTATCCAACTGCCCCCGTCGCTCCCTCAGCACTATCATTCAGGGAGAAAAATGAAAACAGCGGTTAAGGATGACGTTGGACTACTGGGTCTCAAGGTAATAAAACAAAAACCAGCCGTGGCTGCTGATCGCGCTTTATGGACAGTGGCGATTCGGGGTATTAATGCGGCCGAGTCATCCTTCTCCAGGATAAAGTTACCGTAAAGTGAACACATCACACAGACGCTACTGACAGTAAAACAGCTAAAAAAATATAGAAGAAATCTACGGCAACTCTGCAGTCTTTGGATTTACTCGTAATTACAACTGTCTTTACTACGTTCCACTTTGTCACTCTTTCTCTCCGAGATTGTTATTCATGTCTAGCCCGGTAGCATGGGAATAAGTCAAGGCTAAAATGACCTAGCCATTACTGTATAGTATTGGTTCATCAGCATGTCCCAATAACGCATATTCGAAAGCACAGAATAGCCGGATCATCATCTGCACGCACACTATAAAGTCTATCTTACTCTGATAAAAACTGAATAGCCCCACGACGAACAACTGAAATTTGGTTTGGACAGCCCTGTCCTGACGCCACCATCCTAGTCATCACTACCAAAAAAGGAGAAAAACTATTCTCGGACTACGTTACTGTTAAGGCTGAACGGGAGCGTACAACCTCAGTCGACCCGGGACTCGAACCCCGGTAACCAGATAAGCGAGGCAAACTAGTTACGACCCCAGATGGACAATTTTGAGTTCTTACTAGTGAATCGGTTAAAAGGTTGATGGGGCATTGAAGAACGGGTTTGTTTATGCCGATCAATTCGGCACTTGTTAGGTTTTACGGGTCTAGTAATCCCACGAAGGCTTTGGGTTTGATAGATAACGTCCATTAATCAACTTGCGCAACTGGACATACGTGACTCAGTTCCTTTTAGTCAAGCTAAGAAGATGTGAGAGGCGACTGATATTAGTCACCCGCCCTGTAAAGGATGCGTTTCGGCATCCTTGAAGGTGAGCCGTTGCAATCGGGAAGAGCATTGTGAGTGAAAAATAATCAACAAAAGCTTTAGGAAGCCATTAGTCGGTAAACGATTCACATGGGATGCATGACTGTCGATTTTCATATGCCCCTCACTACTAACAGTGACCACGCGCAAAGGCATAGAGAAATACTGAGAAGGCGATCAAGCGGTATTGTTTCGTTACCGTATCAGGAACTTGTACGCAAGTTCCAACTAGAAAGGTTACGGTGAGCGCAACTACCCGAAGGATAGTTGTTGAATAAACACTCTAGTCCAACGAATAACCAGCGTTACAGGGTGAAAGAGGGCCTCCTTGCACAACGAGCTTCCGTAATCTGGTGGTGTTATAGGTCCTCGAATCGGGATCGTGAGGATGGTTCAGTCACCCATGAGAAGACACTCCTAGGGACGCGACAAAGATGTTTTTGACCAAATCCTCACCAGGGAAATGGATCCAGAGTCCAGCTGAAGATATTGGTCGTCAAAAACAACATATTAATCCAAGCCCGGAGAAGAAGTGCCCGACGTGACTAGGATTGTTGCCCAACTACCTTGGGGCCGCGCCACGCTTTCTTTGATTCGGTTCAGCTTAGTCGAGTTTAGCATAGCGGTATGGAACATCACAGTTGTGTCATGACCTGATGACGATGAAGGCAGAAGGTGTGATATAGTAACGTACTGTTACTCACGAGTGCTCAATACTACTACATAACATCGATCCATATTGTCAGCTTTTTTCTCGTGGCCACTGGTAACACTACATCACTTGTATGTAGTGATCCGATGGGACAGGAAATGATGTTCATTGTGCAAGGCCACTTGGGCAAGTCCTCACCTTAGTTCACAAGCCCCATATCAAGAAGTCCAAATCTGAGCACACGCAGTCAGTGACGCTCGTAGATCAAAGCTATCACCTTCAAGACGTTGGTGCCCAGTTTCCCGAACAATCTGATCATGCCATCGCCACCAGTGCTTGGTTATATCACCCACGGTGTCTCGTTTTCCGGCGACCGAAACTATAGCAGCTTGAACCAATGTACTCTTGGTATATGGTTTATAGCTGATAAATTGACTGACTGTGTAACCAAACCATTCACAAATGGCTCGTGCATTAACTAGTCTGAAACCATCTTTCGTTATTATGGATATATGAATATTACAGAGCATAAAAAGAGATAAACGAGGAAAGACTTACACAGATGCAGACCGGGTGTCCAGCTTGAACCCAAGAAGCCAGATGATGGGACTCGTAAGTGAGCTCGGTTTCAGATACGACGTTTGAGGTAAGGCAAATCTCTGTGCGACCGGAATATGAAACATCGAATGAGCCATTAAATGTGGGGACATGACGCACGTTAACGCGAGAACAGAGAAAAAACCATCATTCCCGGAAGGTTAAGCTGCGGCCAAAAAACTTGCTATCGTGATACGACTATTGTAAACCCTCCGATTGCGGTGCACCTCGAAACTCATCGCAAAATGGGGTTTGCGACTAGGCTTCCCGCGTAGAATGCCTTTATTTTTATTCCCCCCCTAATCCTTTTCCGAGCGAGGTTGAGCGTGTTGCGCGATTCACATTCAACAACAACCAGAGCACCTCTTACGGCCATGCCATCCATAAAGACCAACAGGGCCATGTTAGATTTTTGCGTTAAGCTGCTGTGCATAGTGGCGGGGAAATAGGACGCCATGAACAGAGTTCCACTTCGAACACCACAGGAACAAAATAACCGTGCTCACAGAAGTAAAAACTGCATGCGTCAAGTGTTGTCCAGTGCTCTGCGGTCAAAGAGTTGTTTGATTGGTCGCGTGTATGGGTTGAAGCTGAGGCTACCCCCATAATGCTGGTTGATGTTCTTCATTAGCCCTGAAGACATCAGGTGGGAATAATAATAATAATAGTAATAGTAATAATAATAATAATAATAATAATCGTCCAGCTGTAACATCCTTTCGGTGCATAGTTGCCGTGTAACCCGAAGGAAGCACGAAGGTTGATATACTGCCGGGTTGTGAGGGATTTTCGAGTGGAAAGTGTCACCTTATAGCTTAAGCAACTCAACTTTAGTTGCCCGCTGGCCCTCGTACAATTCCTGTCAGGCAACTCATATGTAGTCACCTGATCACCTGAAGAAATGGGGTATTTTGTCCAATTCGAATAGGGCGCGCATGTTTAGGTCTAGGAAGCCGTCCTTCTTCACCTGACAGCCGATGCCCGACAGGGGATTCACTCAACATCCCCAAATTTTCTGGTGAAGCGGACGGTAAACCGGCGTGTAGAAAACAGGGGAAATTCCATCGTCCACCCGGACAAATAGACAAACTTTTGGATGTGACAAGATACAACATCGGCATGCTTATAAATCTAGAAAAGAATTCATTCCAGATGTTATGGTGATACATCAGAAGTCGGTGCTGCCAACGGTTGTTCGGAGGAAATATAAACAAACCAATAAAACCTGGTGTTCGACTAGTAACAGGAAGGTTACGGATGCGAACATACCCGGAGACTCATGAGGCACGCATTTCAACGGTGATTTCAAACAAGGATGAAACAACTGAAAAGTGATTCTAGATTTTCCAACATAGACCGAATTTGTCTGTTGAACGAAACCTCAAATGAAAACCATCCGACTGGAGAAATTCGTTTTTTCCTGTTCCCCAGGGTCCGTACTAAGATAGAACAATAGAAATTTGATAAGAAGAATGTACGAATCAGCTGATTTCAGCAGTGTACTTACCAATCGGAATACGAGAGCTTAAAATCAAGTCCCTGGCCTTGAAATCAGGTGTATCATCACTGGGAGTATCTGGTGTGGGCAGATGCGTGCCATGACCAATGCGATCGGGTGTATGGCACTGTAAAAATTCCAGCCACTGTTCACCTTCGTTCGGCAACTCCGCCAGATGAACGCTAGTCTTGAGACCGAGCGCTTGAACACAGTTCAATGGTTCGACGAAATCAAGGAGACTGCCGATCTCATGTTTGAAGGAAAAATGCGAGAGTATGCACAAAAAAGATACGATATATGGGAGTTATGAACCCTTTTGACAAGTAGGTGTAAAGCTAGGCAAAAACTCAGCACATATTTCCATCACGTCGCCTTCCAGTTCTACTTCTTGTTATCCTGTTGGAAGCTAAGTTTCGTAGGCATCTGCCATACCGTCATGATCAGCATGGACTGCAATATACCAGTAATAAAAAATAAAACGACAATCGTTTAGCTACAACACCGTTTCGGTGATTAGCTACTCGAAAGAAATACGAGGGCTGGGATAATACCAGGCTGCCCAAGCTTAGACAAGAGCAGTCGATTTACTGAGATTGGGTTCAAACCATGGACCTTCCGATCAATAAGTTCGCGTCTTAACCATTGAGCTATCTCGAGCCCAGTAATATTTGCGCCGAACTTTCATAAAAACCATAGAGGATGAATCCTTATTCAGAGAAAACATTGGGGTCGTCTCTATAAAAGTCTGCAGCGATGAACATCATTAAAATAAACACACCTGAGAATCCTATCAGGAAGCAACACAATCCCAACGGGGCTTCTTTCAGACTGAGTATTCATAAGGACTCTGCCTTAACGTTCAGCTGTAGCACCCTTTCGGTGCCTAACTGCCATGCCACCAGAAGAAAGCACGAGGACTGGGATAACGCCAGGTTGCCCAAGCCTAGACAGGGGAAGTCGAGAGGCAGAGGTCGGGTTCGAAACTTGGACCTTCCGGTCAGTAAATTCTCGCTCTAACCACTGAGTCATCTCGCCCCTCTGCCTTAACACAAAATTCAAGATACAAATGACAGACAAACTTTGACGGACCCACTCTTCCCGGCGGAGCATTGTCAAGAACCTCTCTTCTGGGTCTGAATTCGTACTCGGTTTTTCAACCATTAACAAATCAAAATCGTAGGTTGGTTCAGGTTGCAATTGCGGTTGGACGCCAATGGTGCAGGATTAGGAAGAGTAAGTAATCGGCGAAATTTACTCGTCCAAAAACTGAAGTCGGTGTGAACGGCGAGCCTAACAGAACCTCAGTTGAACCTGTCATTCACTGTGCTTTTTGGTTACAAAAGAATACCCAAAATTCGGCCAGTAGACCTATCTTATGAGCCCCAATAAGGGAGAAACCGACTGTGGGCAGTCCAAGACGTTTTATCGACCTTATCAATAGTAGAATATGAGGGAAACTATTTCGATATCCAGAAGATCGTCCAAAATAAAACACAAACCGCTGGCGAACGACACGATCTGCCTACCACAAAATAAACCAACATTTCCTGACGTATACACCGTCACCCCCCTATCTAGACACAATCCCCTCGTAAGGACTGCCGTTTGCTAACTCAATTTTTTCTCCATTGAAATGGATCAGTGGAATCCCCTAAAGATAACGCCTCCATACAAAAGTCGTCGGACCTGGAGCTGCCACTTTGACGTGGTGGTCAGGCTTGAATGTTGCATTGACCCCGCGAGCAACACTGGCGGAAACTTCCGTCCACAAAGTTCAACCATTCCAAGGGGTCCAAAGGGGAGCAGTCATATCAGGAGCAGTAAGAACCAGTACTACGAGTTATCAAAATTTGAGGGAGCCTGGGGATAAAGTCCTACTATCTCCCGCGATGAGAGTGTGAACGAAACAAGATGTTTCCCACACACGACCAGCATGTCCATATTTATGAAAATCTGGAACTATTATTCGACCACACTACTCTGTGTTCACCCTCTTCAACCCTTTCCTACCATTCAAGCAAACGTTCCTTTGTCATTTGACTGTCAGTAATCTGAACGATTTGCCATACGCACTCCGCTGCCTATTACCAGGAAACAAAATAACACTGCTAAATTCGCGAGATCCTTTCTACATAGCAGCTTTCAAAGTCCGTATTCTATGTCAAATTGGCAAACAGGCAATGCTTGTCACGCCTTATATTCCCTTAAGATAGATGCATGCTGTTTTTGAAATATGCATACATGCGTGGGCGTAGTCAAGAATCTTAAAACTCCAAGCACGAACTCAGTTCTTTCACATTTCTCCCTCCGTGTTACCGGTGATCCACAAGCGGTGATTCGAGGAATATATGGAGTGGGAGTTGCACTCAGCCCCAGAGCTGACCGCGATTTTATGGACCGTATTCCTGAACAGTCGTCTTTGTGGTTTCGGTTCTCCAGCTCAAACAAGCACAATGCAACTCGACACAAAAACGGTGCCTGCTTGTAGTCCGACTCAAGGTCCAACAGACTGCAGCGCTGACGCTGAGAAGAATACTTTCTGTAGATGTCTATCCGAGCTCATTCGTCAGTCAAGAATCACTGACACTGTCATTCCTAGCGGGCGATATGAATGCCCAAGTTGGTCGTCTGAGCGCCTTGGAATCACATCTCCGCAGTCGATGCTTTTCGCACAGACAACGGACAGCGACTCCTCCCGTTGTGTGCCGATCATCAACTGTTTCTGACAAGTACGAACTTTCAGCATAAACGTGCGCATCGCGTAACCTGGCGGCCACCAACTGAAAATCAACCGTGGACCCATTTGGATCACGTGGCCCTCAGCCCCCGGTGGAGAGTCACAGTCTAAGGCTGCCGTTCCTTCTGGGGCACACAACTTGTTTCTGATCACGCCATGGTGAAAGCACGCCTGACAATTCGTTACCATTCAGGCCCTTGCAAGTCAGCAAGAATCATGCCAAACCGCTGTCTTCGAAGGATTACCATAGCCCAGCAGCATCGAACTGAGCTAGCCCGACTACTCTCTACAGTAAACCAATACTGTCCTGGAAGCGAGCACGTGGATGAAGCATGGTAAAATGTGGGAGGATCTTTGCCAGCGACGTTCAGTGCTGTCTGTCCGACTTCCCCGATTTCACCGCAAGACCACTGGATGTCGTCGAGATCGCTATACATGATTGATGCCAGAAAATCCATACTGGCAAGTAACGAGTACGGCGGCGCACGCAAATCCCTTAAACGCCAAGTAGTGAAGAGCCTGAAAAAAGACCGAGAGCCCTGGTGGACATCAAAAGCTGTGGAGATGGAGGCTTTTGCAATCGGAAACAGCCGTGCTCAATATCAACTGATACGATCGACTGGTCCTAGGAAAGCAACGGTTAGTGAATCAATATGTGAAAAAGGCGGTTGATTAATTCATTAGCAAAAACGTCGACTGGAAGGATGGCCGAACACTTCGAAGAGCAGTTTAGCTGGCCTTCTGCAGCACAGCCTCTGGAGATAGTGCATACGGGTGAATGGAATGTAAACCTTAATCGCCCGTCGGAAGAGGAAATAAAGTACCAACTATCTGTACTGAAACGTGCGAAGGCACTAAGACTGGACAGTCTGTATCAAGCGGTCTTCAAAAAAACGCGGAGAACCCCTGGTGACCCATCTAACGAAGCTCATTGGTGAGATATGGTGTGAAGAGAAAGTGTCTGCAGAATGGGGCACGTCAACAGTTATTCCTATTTTCAAACAGGGTACGCGGACGCTGTGTGAAAACCACCGTGGCATCATTCTGGTAGCTCTAGCATCGAAGGTGCTTTCTGGTCTTATCCTTCGAAGGTTGACTGAACACGGAGAGACAGATCCGTGAAAACCAAGCTGGGCTCCGTCCTGCAAGAGGATGCATCTATCATATTTTCACCCTCCGACAGATTCTGGAATAGCGACACTGTTTCCAGCGCCCAACAATGGTTGTCTTCCTTGACTTGAAAGCTGCCTTTAACTCTGTGAACCGTCAGGCACTATGTCAGTCTGTGGAGCAAAGGTGTCCCCCATACATTCTTAAGCCCCTTAAGGCGCTGTAGGCCACCTCCCGGGGGCGCGTCAAAGTCTACGGGAAGCTCGTCTGAGTTCACTACATCGATTGGTGTCAGGCAAGGCTGTCTTCTATCATCCTTCCTCTTCAACTTCGTCATTGATACGATTATGGGAGGCCTCTAATGTCTGTGGGGTCGAAGTGCTCCCGGGGCATTTGCTCGCACGTATCGAGTACGCAGACAACAGCTCTTCTTGGATCTAAAGCCGTCGTAATGCAAACAATATTAAAAAATCTAAATAATTCTGCCTCACGGTTTGGCATGCGCTTCGTACCTGCAAAGTGCAGGGTGCTGCTGCAAGAGTGGCTGGGCTCGAACATTAACCTAATGCTTGCGGATGAACCTGCCGAGGTAGTAAACAAATGTGTCTATCTGGGCAGCTGTATCAGTCCCGGTTGTCTCGTGAAAGGTGACATTTTCATCCGGATTGGGAAGGCCGGAGCAGCGTTCGTGAACCTGCATCACCTGTGGAAGTGCACAGTACTGTGTACAGCACTGTACATCTGTTTCATCCGTTTTAGAGGTTATTAGCGGTATGCACCTCACAAAAATCCAGCGAGTTTCCAACCCGCGATCTGCTGGCTAGTAGTTCACAAAGTTGACTGTTCGGACAAGGGCGCTGATCAGCATTTGTGATTAACTCTCATTTAGACAGGATAGAGCATCACTTATCCTTCAATCACGAAATCCACATCACGTGATCACATGTCGACTGGTTCCTCGGGCGACGACTTCTCATATGGAAGTTTCATCCATCTTGTGAGATTGTTCCTCCTCCGTGCTGCTTACAGATTGTTTTTATTGTGGGGATATATGGGAGTCTCTAACTGAGACTTCATCCTGTAAGTGGAACTAACCCACGCTGAAAAGTCGAGAAGCACTGTACAGCTGTTTCATACTTATTGGGAATCATCAGCAGTGCGCACCTCACAAAACTCTAGGACGTTTCGAACCCACGACCCAGTGGTTTGAACACGACCTTCCATGACGAGCAGCTGATCAGCGCTTGAGATCACCATGTTTGCATGAGTGACTGGCACCAGAATCTAAGCGACCAGACGACTGCGTACAAAGGAACGAATACAGACATTTGGCACGCAGCCCGATGTGATGTTACGCTTAAGCTCGCTAAGATTGACGGGTGAACATACAGGATGGAACAAAAAGTAGCAGTGGCATCATTTAACTGGTTACCATACAAATATCGCCAAAGAACTGTCGATACCCCTAGCCCCCAGTTAATACAGCAACCCCTTTATACTGCAGTATCGATGTTCTCGAGGCCCACTCATTAGCACAGAGGAAAAACCGTTGACGATAAAAAATCGTTTAGCCGTAACACCCTTTCGATGTCTAGCTGCCATGCAACTCGAAGGAAGCACAAGGGTCGGGATACTGCCAGGTTGCCAAGTCTAGACAGAAGTTGAGATGCAGAAGTCGAGTTCGAACCACGGACCTTCCGGTCAATAAATTCGCGCTCTAATCACTGTTCCATCTCGCCCCCGATGTATACTTCCAGGATGCCCAGTACGAATGAGGGACTGATCTTAGGAGAATCCATCCGGAGCTCATGATTCACAGATGATCCATTCAGCAATGCAGACGGGCGAAGCACTGAGTTCACACCCTACTGAGAACTGGGGAATGTTTTCAGTTCATTGTCCAGACACATGAGAGGTCTAGACGGCGCATCAATGCTCACCGATTACTAAGAGCTGATTCTAACTTCAACGTATTGTCCGACAGTAGGTACAAGACTGCTTCAGACGATAACTGGTAGCGGTTTCAAATCAGGGTTTCGCCAATTTCCCAAGAAAGATAACGGTACTTCATCAACACCATCGACGCACTGGACGCCTACTCTAGCCTTTGCCTTAATGGAAGCCTCTGCCACGACAGGGCAGTAGGTAGGACTCCTTCAACAGTGAGTAGCAGGTCACTTTGGATGGTTTCAAAGTAAAATTGTAAAAGTCACTTTAGAACAATTTCCAAGAGCACAGAGCCGAATACACCGAGTTGTTCAGATGGTTCTCTCTTTAATTTCACCATGCTTGAAAGTTTTCTATAGATCATTGTGAAAGTTACAGTCTGTTCCCGAAATATGTCCCGCCAGGTGGATGGGAAAAAATCCAGACAACAGTCAAGAGTGCGTTTTATTGGTTCCGAACTGAACCGTCGCAAACCGAATAAGCGAAGCTGACTTATGAGTCCCAAATGTAAATTCGCTCAACGTATTGATTACTGATGGCTATGAAAACGTTAATTCTACCCGATTGTCGGTTCTAATGAAAAAATGAGCGCCTAAAATGAAACTCAATTGACATACTTAATGGGCTGGGAAAATGGGTCATCAGGCAAAAACGCATTTACCTTAGGATTCCCACTGAGTTCAATACCCACGAGTAACTCAGGCCAGGACGGTGCATACTCTTTCAAAAGATCCACAGCCATCCAAGCATCATCTAATCCTCTGGCTCGATCAACTGAAAGCAGCAGACGGGCATCGATCTTCCCACGAGTAATACTCGATGCATTACTGAGGCCCCGTAAGACAGCATCCAAGTAGGCACGGCAGGTTGGCAAACGTCGGACTGTAGTGCGTAGTTCCAAGTAAATGACGCCATCTGAAGCGAATTCCTCAACAACGTCTACTGTAACCTGTGAAGACAAGAAATATATGGTGCGCAAATTTTTATTTTTATATTTTTATTATATATATATATATAATTTTTATATCTTTATTTTAGTAACACACTTGTGGTCGTAATTTAAGACTACACTGATATACCTAGGTTGGTTCGCATCAGGGTGGATGCATTGAAACCGAGTTTATGGTCCACGGAGGCGGTGGCATATCTACTTGCTCCCCTGCAGCTATCCTCCTCGTGATCAATATCTGACACTCAGCTTTCTCAGGAGATTCAAAATAGCAATTTATGGTGAGCAGAACAGACCAGCACAACATACCAACAAACAGACTAAATCGGGTGAACTTAGGAGCCCCAATCGTCGGTGAGACTAAACGCCGATCATGTGGTGTCAACAGCCTTTAAATTAGTTCAACGGCCCCGGGAATACAGCAACATGCCTAGAGTGAACCTCATCAGGTAGGCGGGAGGTACAAAAACGTCTCCTCAGTAAAAGGCTAGGCTCCAGAAATGGAAAACCAATTAAAACAGCTTCACATAAGTTCGACACTAAGTTACTCTGTTGCCAGCGGATGTTTGGAGCGGTTCATGTCTGGGTGCGCTGTAAATTCACACCTAGGTTCCAGAATGAGTGTACCAGATGTGCAAAAGCCTTGAACACCTAAGGCACGTACTGGTGCACTAACATCATGCGTACAATGTTCTTCAGTTGCTACCACTATGAACTACCTAGCATTCTTGATGAAGATATGACAAAAAACCGCTTTAAGTAACTTCGCCCTATAAAACTGCCGTCGGCAGTTGGATAACTATTGAGGTCCTGTACGATTTTAGCCTTATGCGAAATATCGATTATGTTCAGCAATGTGAAGGGGAGCAAGAGCCAGAGGCAGTGTCAGTGTTCAACGTCATATTCTCATGACTCGAGATGCTCCAGTGCTTAAAGCGCGAAGTTACTGACCGGAAGTTCCGGGTTTGAACCCGACCTCTGCGTCTCGACTGCTTGGGCAACCTGACACTATCTCAGCCCTCGTGCTTCCTTCGGGTGGCATGGCATCTAGGCACCGGAAGGGTAGTACGATCGCATGACTTTCAACTAGTAGGCAAACCTAAACGAATCACAAATTACCTTGCCACCGTGATGTGAATTGATTGTTTCACTTCGGAATGAATTGTCTCTCATGTCCCTATTTCAAGGCTTAGAGGCTAAATTGAACTGCAAAAAGGCGACAGTAGCATCCGAAAACAAAAGGCGCTCGCGTCATAAACTAGCAGACGACCTTGATTGCACCCCTGTACACTTCTGAACTTCTGTGCTCACAGTTAGTCGTGGTAAATGAAGTGAACTTTTATCAGAGATCCTAAGTGAAGCAGCGTGAAATCCAGTCAGCCAAAATAACTGACAAGCGTGCTTTTGAAGAATTCAGTCAGCCCACAGCAGCACACAGTAGCCCACAGTCAGCACCACAACAAGAACAAAATTTGGGTTTGGTTCCCAACTTCCAAGAAAGACGCACCTGGAAAATCACTGAAGGAGGAGGGATTGTTTTATAGTCGTGCTCAACACTCCTCGAAACTTTCCAGGCTGTTAAAATTTGTTAGCGAGATAAAACCAAGAGGCTCCGAAAAAGGCTGATGGATGGCAGTTATCAAAGAAAAACTACTCACCCGTTCGACAATACCTGGACTCCGGATCGCGTTGTGCAGAACGTGGAACAATGCGAAACATCTACTGTAGTTATGGTCACCTAGTAAACACTCACTCATCGAGACTACGCTGATCACCCTGCTTCAACGCTACCAGCTTTATCAAACTCTCTGCTTGATCCGCATCAAGTATGTTGAGCAAAGTCGTTTGTGAGACACTTCCAGAAAGGTGTGCGTGTAACTCCTGCAAGTTAGGCCACAATCGGAACTTACTATTTTCGGAACCTCCGAGCAAAATGTTTCCATGCCTCGTGTGAACCGCTTAGCTGAGAACAACAGAAAGCGAATGTCAAACTGACGAAAACACTATGGACTCAGTGATGAATTAGTTAGGGAAATACCAGGGTAATTCGGGCCTCGGACCTCTATGGAAGAGTCCTTCAAGATCCGGGAGGATTCACCTTTTGTCTCATGTAGGCACTAAAGAACAGTTTCAGTGATGTCCACAGAGTCATTCACCACCTTGATGGGCGGAAAGATGTGGTTTATTTATTTTGACCAGCAGGAAGGCAGCGAAAATAGAAATGCCTGAGACTCCAGCGTCGAACGTTCTGGGGAGAAGAATATACCAGGAATACCTGGGTTATGTGATGCGTTCCAGTGGTGAGAAGTCGCCGGATTCCATCGCATTCGTGTAGAATAGACAGCATTTAACCAGATGCGATCTGCCATTAAGCTGGAGCTGCGGTACAGTTTAACATGTGCACCAGCTAGGGGTAAAGGGCTTCACTTTAGACTACACAATATCTCTGAAATACGGCATTATGCAAGCACATTTATCAAGCACATTCATCTCAAGAGTGCACCGGTGGACGATCAACCATTCAGTCCACCACATGCAGTGTTCCCCAAGCTCAACAAAATACAGGTAGGGTGGCTGAAAGCCATCCAGAACCCCGCGGACATAACAGTAATAACGACGAGTTTAAGGAAAAAAGATAGAAAAGGTGGAAAAAAGATGCATAAATGAAAATAAACAAATAAATGATCGTCTAGCTGTAACACTCTTTCGGTGTCTAGCTGCCATGCCACATGAATGAAGCACGATGGCTGAGGCACTGCCAGCTCGCCCAAGCTTAAACAGTGGCAGTCGAGATGCAACTGCGAACCTTCCGGTCAATAAGTTCGTGCCTTAACCACTCAGCCAGCTCGATCTCAAGATGAAAGAAACCTAGCTCAGTATTTGAAACCGTCCAACCGAGGTCACTTGCACGCCACAACGAAAACTGGATGTCACAATGACCAACAGCTTACACTGGTGCTAGGATATTTGTACCAGCAACAAACGCACAGGGAATTTCCTGAAACGCCTAACATTGAGCAGCCTAAGGATAGACAGAGAGCGCTGCTGGGTGGTGAAGGCACAGGAGGTGGAAAGTTTCCGCGAATGGAACAAAGTCCGTCACGAAGAGATTGGATCTTAGGGCGGTGTGACGGCTTGTGCATATCCATAACCATTGAGCCATACTTGGGAGTGTATGTGTGACGTTCACACAGCCTTCATTGAAGGCTGGTCAATGAGTTGGTGCTGGAATGTGTGGTGACTTGAAATCCAAAAATCTAAACTGCTCTGACAGTCACAACCCAACAAGCGCTACCTTGAGGTCAGGCTCTCGGCCAAAGGCTTTGACCAATGACCCTAATCGTCCCAAGTCTGGGCACCCTGGTACTATCTCAGCCCACGCACAACCTCGAGGCTCATCCACCATCGGCCGTCGTGTGGTGTCACCAGCCAAGTCGCCTCACTTGCTACAAACAGCAGAGAGCAAGCGAAAACAAACTACTGCTTATGTTCCCTTCGTTCTCTTTTAAATATTCGTTTTTTTCCACCCTAACCACCCTGTTTCTAACGACACGACCACAGACTCATTCTTGAGAACTGACATCCATTCACCACCCATTGCGGCCAGCTGTAATATCCACGGTTGTCTCGGCCGCCACAGCCGAAGACATTTCGAAATCATCCTTCACACGCCGACACTCAGTCCTCAAAGTTCACATTCCGATACAAGCTGGAAAACAGACTGCTCTTGCATGTAAGCAGGTTTTAAGGCACCTTGTTGCAGCAGGGTAAAAGTTCACATAATGTTGTGGTTGCCGGTGGACGGA
>SJOL01006938.1:260917-332942 GCA_004794785.1 Opisthorchis felineus | reverse complement strand
CACTGATGTGAGTGATTTCGAAGTTACCCTAACTGGTAACTTCAACTAATCACCTCAAGTTCACACTATTTTTAGCAACGTCCGGCGACCTTCTGTTTATACTTTCAGACTGAAAATGCTACCTGTTTCTCTAAATCCCACTCATAATTCTGTTACTGTATGTGTTCTTCTCGCTGGATTGCAGTTCTACTCTCTTATTTTCTGGTCTTTTGGAGAATGATTGCTGTCTCATAGCTAGGTTACTGAAACAGGTCTCTGAGTTCGGTGAGCTCACCAGAAGCATCAGCCTGCTTTACAATCAGCAGACCCTTTGACGCTTGTAATAAATTTGTCCACAACAAAACTGAGGATCAGTGAAAACCCTTTCTGGAGAACTCTACTTTGCACTATAAATTTTCTGAATGACTGACTACCATTACCCTCAATCTCTCCATCCCTATTCGACGAAGCCACAGCAGCGGAAACTACTGCATCTTGGTATACTAATTCTAGCCGAATGACTAACTGAACGACCGAAGGGTCACTGATCTACTGTCCCGGTATTAAGCTTCACGTGAAAGTAGGGGTAACCACCCAACTCTCCTACTTCCCGTGTTTACTGATGTACACCAGGCTCACTTGTGCATTGATCAGATGAAATCTTTAGTACGTCAGATTTGTTGGTGGCCTGAAACCAGCTCTGACATTAAAACACTTGCTAATAAATGTTCTGAATGTACCCATAAATTGCTTACCAAATACAGATTTTGAGCTCATGACCGGAATCTGACCAGGCGTGGTAACGTACTTAGTCCGACTAGTGCACACGATACAAGGCCTATTATAAGTGATACATATTCGAATTGGTCTGACTTTTCCTGCCCGGGTCGATATCGAATGAGTCCACAACAGAGGTTATGGTTTAGCCGCGAAGGAAGTTCGCATGTTCTAGTAACCGACTATGGTACCTCTTGTCGTTTCAGTGAAATGAAGCACTGGTTGAATTCAATAGAACGAACGCCATCGCACTATCCTTCCTCCAACGGAGTTGCTGAAAATCCGGTGAGAACGTTCAAATGTGTTGTAAAATCCGCCTTTTCATTTTTCATTAAGCTATTCAAGTTGGCTGCTTCATTACTGTAATGCTATAGACGACCTCCATCCATTCTTCAAATCTTCAAGCTGTGCAGTGTCTTGACTCTACGGACATTGCCTATGTTTGACGCAAGGATTTTGTACCTTCACGAGGTATCACTGTCCTGAAGTTACGACAAAGAATTGTTGACATTACAGACCGAATCAAAATGAATATTCACAGTTCAGACCATAACCCAGATCCCCAAATTCCTGAACCAGAACACGAATAAGACACTCCGACTGACACGGATTGCTTCAAACAGAGATATGTGACCGTTCCACCTTTGTTCATGCCGTGATGAAGTTCCCATCGTCTGAATCCATAAATTATTGTCTATTGTCTGTCAGATCTATCTGCATGCTCATATGGTTATGCTCTCTACCCCAAGCACCCATACACACTGCTTCTCAGCGCAGTTGAAAGGAGGAAAGCCCTTCGCTGAGAGGTTGCTTCTTATCAGACAAGGACTAAGTAGTTACAAGCCTTTAGACACGAAGGTAAACATCCCATCTGCATGGAATTTTAAAAACTGAACATTCTCACGTGTCCTCTTGAACTTTCCTGGACATTCTCTGACTATCAAATAATATTAAACGAACACTGCAAAACGGTTCCACAATTTCCGTAATAAACTTCACGCTTCATCAGAGGTGGGGCGGAGCTTGGACACCAGACCACAGGCTACTCGAATGCTTCATCAATAGCACACACCCTTACACCGTGACCTTTGATCTTGAAAATTGTCTGACGTACCTCACTGTTCCAGTTGCTTTCTTGTTATTTATGCATTACTTTACAATAAGTGCGCTTGTACGCAATAAACGAGTGTTGACTCTCCTTCCGGATTCAACTTCTTCTTTGGAGTGTACTTCGAGCCAATTTTGATTTGGATGGAGATTACAGTCACCCTTTTATAAGGGCTTCAGATTGAAATTCCTGCCTCGAAAACTGTTGAGCTAAAATTCATTCTTATCGACACAATCAGGTATGTCGAATTACTGAGCACGATAAACGTAAAGACTCAGCATCCAAATGTTTTGGCAATCCAAAATGACGTATATTTATGAACGGTCCATGGTTGAAAGCTGAAATGAACTGAACTCAAGTCTGGTTTGTCGTAATTTCACTTTTCCCAACTTCGTAAAACCTATTTTCTTCAGTGCGATCATCACTTTGTCGTTAAAATTTATAGAAGTATTATGTAAGGCCTGGCTGTCTGTGTCTGTAGCTATTCTCTCTTCAACCTCACCCAACCACTTCAACCCAATCGATTACAGTCCACTGTACCCATTGCTCACTCCACTAATCCAATCTGTACTTTGCGTGGCCTCACGACTGTGCGCACCAACACATCTGCATATGGCGTACGCACCATTGCATTGGAAGTCATCCATGCTGCTGTTTCTTCGGCCCTATGGAAGTCAGTCCTTTTTAGGCTTGGCTACGACTGTTCACTTGTGCAGATGAATTCATCAATCAATCACTTTATCAGCTATAAACCGTGTACCATAGGCACACTGGTTCCACGTGCTACAGTTTCGATCGCCGGGAAGTGGGAGAGTCTGGGACATACATTCAAGCCTTGGAGCCGATGGCATGTTTGGTTAGTTCGGTAACTGCGCACTGAAGGCGATGGTCGCTTCCACTCATCACAGAGTTGGGTGAAAACACCTCTGCAAGGCAGACGGTCTTCTGACATGCGGGGTACATGTCCTAACCAGCGTAACCTATGAAGTGTGAGTAGCTCATCTATAGTGGGAGAGATTCGTCTTCCTAGGTCCATCTGGCGGGCCTCAGCATTACTAATCCGATGTTCCCACGACACCCAACCGTTGCTACAGATGGTCACACACTGACATCTTTCGTGTGTCCTCTGCGCGTAGAGGCCACATCTCTGATCCGTAGAGCAGTATGGATCGCACTACCGCCTTGCAAACTCTGCCCTTGATAGACAAACTGATGTCACGTCGGCGCCATAGGTTCGCAAAGGCTGCCCTGACTTTCCCGATCCGAGAAGTAGTTTCATCTTCAGCCAGTCCACCAAAACTTATACAACTACCCAGGTAAACATATTTGTCTGCCATATCGAGTGGCTCGCCTGCAAGCCAAACCTTGGGGCAGAATTATTAAGGTTAGTTGCGATGCTTAGCATTTTTGATGGATCTGAATTGAGGAGAGCAATATCCTCCGCATACTCAATGTATGTGAAGGAACGTCCCGGGAGCATTTTGACCCCCGAGGTTTCAGAGACAGGCGGAGAAATTTCATGCACCATATCAAGAACAAAGTTGAAGAAGAAAGGTGAGTGAGGATAACCTTGTCTTACACCGCTGGATGTAATGAACTCAGGCGGAAGCTTGCCGTATACTAGTATGTCCCCACGAAAGATCACAAACAGTGCCCTAATAAGGGATATAAATGTGGAAGGGGCATCTTTGATCGCCAGACACTGCCAAATTTTTCTAACGATTGACACAATTAAAGGCAGCTTTCAGATCAAGAAAAACAACCAGCGTGGGACGTCTGAAGGACTGACACTGCTCACGAATTTACCTCAAGGTAAAGATATGGTCGATACATCCTCGGCCAGGGCGAAACCTAGCTTGATTCTCAGGAATTTGTCTCTCCCGATAATCGACCAAACTATGCCAGAGAATACCCTAGACGCGATTGATAACAGGCTGATAACAGGATAATCTTCGCATGACGTCCTTGTGCCCTTTTTGAAGACTGGGATGACGGTCGAGGAGCTCCATTCGAGTGGTATCCTGTTTTCGTTCCAAATCTTCTGCAGTATGGTTGCTAGACTTCACCAGGACCTCGCCACCTTCGCTGAAGAGTGCGGGGTGATGACCATCCACTCCAGATGCCTTGTCGCGCTTGAGGATTGATACCTCACACTGGATTTTGGTTGCTAAAGGCGGGCAGGTGCTGATGATCCATTCAGGCCCACAGGGTTCTTCCAGTTGTTGTGTTGAAGGGAACCAGCTAACTGCTCTTGGAGGTGCCCAGCCCATCACTCAAGATAATGATTGAGGGACTGAATTACCGTTCCGTCTTTTTCGCATATCATTTCGTTGACACTTGTCTTCTGTTGGCCGGCTGATCGAATCAGCTGAAATAGGGCGCGGCTGTTGCCTGTGGCGAAAGCCTTCTCCATCTACTGGGTCTTGAAAATCCATCAGCATTCTCTGTCATTCTTCAAGCTCCTGATTATCCGGTGTTTGAGGGATCTGCGTGCTCGTTGCTGGTACGGAAGCAATAACATTTGCTGATCTCTACGATATGCACTGTTCATTAAGTCGAGTCGGATGACTTTGACAAACATTTCCAAAAGCTGAGATCATAGCTCCTTTCGCTCGCTTCCATTCAACCTCCAAGCAATTTCCTCCTTCCGCATGACTGTGCGCTTCCAGTAGCTTTCTAGCCAGGTTAGCTCGACACGCTTGAGCTACTGGAACTTGCGGAAGTTGATGAATGGAACTGCTCTGCTTTGGCACGTGTAATGCTGACGGAAAGCGAAGTGATAACAAGAGCCGCACGATGGCATGATCAGAGCCAAGCCGCGTACACCAGAAGGAACGACTATCCGTAACTGAGTCTCTCTATCGGTAACTGATAGCCACATGACCACATTGAGTCCACGACTGTCTTGTGGTTGGTGGCCTCCAAGTAACTCGGTGTGAGCTTTTGTGTTGGAAATTTGTACTGGTCAGGAACAGATGATGATCAGCACACAACTGAAGCAGTCGCTCCCCATTATCCGTACGCTTAGCATCGACTCAAAATCTACTACCTAACTGTGCTTCCTCCGGACTTAGTCGTCCAACTTGAGCATTCATGTCACCCGCCAGGATTACTATATCCGTCCTTCTTGCCGACCGAAGCAGTCGTGACAGATCTTAATAAAACTCGTCCTTCTCAGTCTCAGAACTGCAGTCTGTCGGGGCGTATGCTGATACGACAAACAAACACCGTTTACCGCATCGACCTGCGTTAATCTTAATTGAGCCAGAAAACCGCACAGCGCAAAGACGACTCTTTACTAGGATCCAGTCCAATAAGGCGCTTCCACCTTTGGGGTTGAGTGCGACTTCCACACCGTAGATAGCACGAGCCATTGCATCACGATCACCAGATACCCGAAGAGTAAAAGATGGAACATTTGATCTCGTTCTAAGCGGCTTGAGGTGCACGACTGAAGTGTGGTCTTTTATGCGTGTTTCAGAGACACAACATACATCGACAGATAGGGAAAGCAAGCTTTCAGCAAGACATGTCTGTTGCCCAATTTGATATAGAGTACGGACATTGAAGGCTGCAACGTGGATCACACCTTTTGAGATTAGTAAGTGATTATTTGGTTTATTTTCCTGGGCGCTGGTTTAGACACGGAAGATTGGCTAGGGGACTGGAAGTTGGAATGATCGCACTGCATCATTTGATGGGTGGGGAGGGGTTGTAGGGGAAGGCCGGTGAGCGAAGAGCCACAAGGGTAAATGATAGTTCCCGGTTGCCCAAGACGAATTAGGGGGTTTGGTTGAGGTAGCCCATCTTGAGCCTTTGACTTAAAAGACTGATCCACAGGGCAGTGGGAGTATGTAGGGTTTCGTTCGGGGACCCTGTCCCTGACCTCTGACTCAAAAGTCTGACCCACGAGGAAGCGGTTGTTAGGGTTTTCTTCGGGGACGCTTTCCGGAGCCAGTGACTCAATCGTCCGACCCACTTGGCTGTAGAGAGCCGGCCTGGCTCAAGGAGTAAAGTATTACTGTCTCACTCCTAGTGCAGCTGCGCACAGCAGGTGCCTTTTGCGCAGCACCGGACTCTTTGGTTTTAAAAGTATTTCGACCGTTTTGAATAATGCGCCAGTGGATGCGGCCAACCTCTGGGCAATCAGAGTGTGCGGTTTTCCGGGCCAACATTTTCCAACCCGTCCCTCCTCGGGGGAAGACAGCATCGCTGATTCGATAGATATGGACATGCTGGTCGCCTGGGGGAAACGCCTTACTGCATTCACACTCCTACCGCAGAGGACAGTACGACTTTACCTCCATACCGCCTCGTAATACGAATAATCGCAGTACGGGGACTCGCTGTTTTTCGTCGGGCTGCTCCCCTTTGGCCTTTCGGACATGGTTGAACCTTTAGGAAATGAGTTCCATATATCCCGCAGGATCATTGTAGCACAGAAGGCCGAACACCACGACCAGTTGACAGCTTTGGGCGGGATGCGGCACAGACCATCCGAGCTGGATCGGACAGCACACCGATTTAGCGACGGGTGCGGACAGACAATCACGCTGGAGGAAACCGAGCGTAGCCTGGACGCGACGGCGGACAGCAGGCTGTTACCATGGCATTGGAACGTAGGGAGATTTTCGTTCAAATCGCAGGTGATCCTGACAGCACGTGTCAAGCAGTTTCATCGATTGCAGTCTCAGGCCTGTCAGTCAGTTGGACTACAGCAGTCAAATTAGACGTTTCGCGGAAAAGATGAATATTGTTCATTTTTCGGCAGAAGACTTCTAAGCCGTTCCACAATGCTTCAAATGTAGTCCGCCAGCTTCAAGGGGAAATCAGAAACCATCAGTACAAATGGTCGGCAAATATTTGATTCCTTTCACGCAGTACTGAAAGATCCTTTGTCATGTAACTTATTGCATATTGCGAAATGTTAGAAATTTAATGACAGCAATGTTTTCATTGTTTCTGGTCCTACGTCTTCAGTCTACACGCAAGGACTTGTGGCAGAGTTGGACCCAGAATGTGAGCTAAAAACGAAAGAGAGGCTTCAGTCGGCGGACTATAGTTAAGCTCATCCGATTCTGTGATGAGGATTGTTCACTTCCATAGCGTGAACAGACAGGCTTTGACAATGAACAACACCGGAGACATTATAGTAAACGAAGTCGAGGTGAAACATGCCAGGATATGTTGTAGCACCTGGACCTGCTCTAAGTTGATAGGGGAAACATACGATGTCTGGTCATAACTTTTCCGATCATCAGCGATCATACGAAACTAAGTGCTACCAGTACGTTTACCTTTCACAGCCAAACTAACATCACACAATAGGACACCGACTGAAACCAAGATGAGATCCAGTTAACTACCACTGTTCTGTCTCCACAAGTGTGACCGACCACACACTGAGATGAGAAAGCCTAGTTTACTATTAATTAGGCTTGATTATCTTTGAATCTGATCTCAGACGGCATGATTTCCGTAGGTTGATGGCCTTATTTGGGAGCTGAGCATTATTGAATTAGAAGACTAACCATCTTTTGTAGTAGTTTCGGTAACCACATATATGACAGTAAGTGATTTCTAGCACTCGTTGGTGTATTTGCACCCCCTAGAGATGATTCTTTATGGATTTCCCTTCCCGTTTTATTGGTTTGCAACGAAAAAATGAAAGTCATCTTATATTTTCAAAAGAGCTTGGTAAACGATTGATAGTTTTTAACTGGGCAACGTTTCGCTTTCGACAGAAAAGCTTCTTCGGGTCAAGTGAGCAGGTCACCAAGTTGGCCAGGTTTTAAGGCAAACGAAGAACCAACCAGCAAGAGTTCCTCAGATTGGCACACTAGATCAGTGTTGAATGTGAGTTAAAGGGTCTTGTCGGCTAGTGTGGTCGCCTAAATCTTATGAATGATGGGGGATTTCAAATTAGTTTTTATCGGGTTTGGTTCCCGAATCTTGCGGTTTAAGTTGCATCAACTGATGATTCCTCTTGGGTGCCACTGGTGGATTTCGTTGGTCTGTGGAGGCTTGTAAGTTCGATGAAATTTTTTTTCTTGAGGGGGAGGGGAGATTGGCGAGATTAAGTGCACTTAAGATCTAAGCTATTTCTGCTAAAGACTCCTATTTATTATAACCGCACATCAACACGTGTCAGCCCGACTGATCTAAAACCGTTCTCCAAACGCCTGCCAGTTCTACGCCTTTTATTCTATTAACACTGGGAGGCTTGCTGATTTCCACCGCTTCGGTCATCTTTCTCTGTGGCGTGAACCGTAGTCCTCGCCTCAAAACCTCAACATTTTCTGAATCTATTTTGTGCCCCGTGTCCAGTGCATGTTCCGTCATTGCTGAGTCTTTCAGTAACGCTCGATATTCGTCTACGTTTCTCGGTGGCGTAATTATTTTTATCCTGTGCTCGCCGATTCTGGTGTGAATTTCTCTGACCGTCTGTCCTACATAGACCATAGTGCAGTCGTTACACCTAATTTTGTAGATACAGTCCCTGGTTCTGTTTGCCGGGAGGCGATCCTTCAATTGCACCAGTGCAGAGCGCAGACGGAAAAGCTGCTCTATGGAAGGCTACTCTTATGTTAGCCGTGTTTAGAATCCTTCGAATGACCTCCGATGTCCCTGGTTTATATGGAATAACAGCAGTTCCAATCCATTCCCTGTTGGGTTTCGCCACCGGTACCAACACCCTTCGTAAGTGACGCCTAATCAAACTAGCTGGATATCCACTACCCTGAAGTTAGTTCTTTCCTTAAATTTGGGCCGCTGTCCGATCAACTTCTTCTGTGCACAGGGCCCTTACACGCCTAAACATTGATGAGGCAATACTAGCGAATACGGACTTCGGATGGGCAGACGAGTAGTCCAAAATCGCCCCAGTGTCAGTTGGCTTCTCATACACTGTGGTCTTTAGTTCCCCCGACCTTAAGTGTCATGCGGTCTAAGAAGGGAAGTGGACCCGAAGCTGACTCTATCTCCATACTAAATTTGATGGGTGGATTCAGGTCATTCAGATAGTTGTAAAACTCACTGACCTTGGCTCCTTTCATTGCAACGAAAGTGTCATCTACATAACGCCAGAATATCTTAGGTGGGTACGGGAATCCGGCTAGAGCTTTCTGTTCAAAATCTTCCATAAAAATATTTACCGAAATCGGGGATGTTGGAGATTCCATTGCTGGACCTTGTTCTTGGGTGTAAACCACGGAGTCAAAAACAAAGTAGCCGAGATTCAGGCATGTCTACCTTGTCTTGTCTACCTTTCACTATTTCATCTACCGGAAGTTGTATCCGTTCTGATAGGGTGGTCTCTACTAAGATCAGTCGCTTGCCTATTTCTAGAGAGTCCCCTTCTGGCAAATTTGTATATAAAGATTTGACATCGAAACTTATAAGTATGTTATCTGGTTCAAAGGCTACACAGGCTACTTTGTTGACAATGTCATATGAAAAATACCTTCCAAGAATCCGGCCAGCTCACGGAGTTGGGAATCTTTTCCCTCTACTATCGGTCTCACTGGGACATCTGGTTTATGAATTTTTGGTACACCCTCAAGGCGTGGTTGGATTGTACTTTTGGGGTGCAATCGATACCAATTACCTTTCCCTAAGTGGTTTATCACGGACTGCAAATAACTGCCAATTTCAGTTTTACTGCTATTCATTATGGATGAAACATCCCTACTTGATTTGCAGGTAAGGATCCCCATCTGGGTGTTCCTTTACCTTTTGTAAGTAATCACTCTTGTTCATGACAAAAGTGGCCTTATCCTTATCCGCCTTTGTAATCACTATATTGTCCAGCTCTTTTGAGGTGTTTAACGCTCTCCACTCTGCTGGTGTAATATTTGGAGCTCTTAGCTACTGGGACTTAAGAAATGTGACCAGCTGTACCCATAGCTTCTCTGCCTCCATTGGCGGAAGTTTTTCAAACACAGATTCAACGCTAGGAATTATTTCTTCCGCCATCATCACTCTTTTACTTACCAAAAAATTCAAGCCGTTCTTTAATAGATAACGCTCTTCCACACTTAGCGGTCTATTTGATGAATTTACCATGCTATAATAGCTAGTAGGCGGCTCAGGCTTAGTCTCTAGAAAGCTGAGTCTTGGAAAGTAATCCTTTGCCCGTGTTGTCCTTGGATGGCTTTCAATCCAGTAGCTTTGGTTTTGAGTAACTGGAAGTCTGCGGGAGGGGGCATGGTCTGAAGATCTTGGTTGGGGCGACATACCTGGTGACGGATATCATATAAACGCTGAGTACTTCCCCGTCTGCCTTAAAACCTGGCCAGCTTTGTGACCTGCTCACTTGGCGTGATAAGGCTTTTGTGTCAAAAGCGAAACGTTGCCCAGTTAAGAACTACCGATTATTTACCAAGCCCTTCTGAAATGATGACTTCTTAATAGGTTCCAAACTTTTTCCAGCTTATTCTTGTTTTGCTTCGAAAAACAAATCAATTGAATTTCTGCGACACGAGGCAGCGCTTACCTTAATGCTTTTATTGCATCAATACTATAACAACCCAGACGTTTAGGTCATCCAGGGACTCGAATGGCGTTTTGAATTATGGAGCAGCAGTTTTGGTGTATCATAAACAACTGCACAAAACAACAGCGCATAACACCAGGTCGTCTCCGGAGTTGTTCGAAAAAACTTCCAGTTATTGACTTGACGAAGCACACTGAACATAGAGCTACTGAAAACTCTGCGATAACCCAGAGCCTTCCTGGGGCCCATCACGTAGGTGCAGTCCTCGGTTGAGTTTCTGTGAACTTTGTGTTTTAATTGAACCCAAACTTGATGCAATTCGCGAAATACACTGAGTTGCAAACTAACTCCGTGTTCCTGGGAGACTCGACTGATTCCCAACAGAATTTCTTATTCATCATATGTACGATATATATATATATATATATATATATATATATATATATACTTCAGTTCCTTTTCTTCACTTGGTTCTAAGTGAGGCGGCCTTTGTGCAACAAATTAGCATTATCAAGTATTATCAACTGTTGGTAGTGTGACATTTCTTCTTGTAAGTTGAGCCACTACGACAGCGAAGCATCAGTGTAGGATCTTGATGTTGTAGTGTCGATGATAAATTGGAGGCAACCTATGCTGAAAAGCACTGTACAGCTGTCCCCAATACGGATGAAACCTAACGAAAGATTTGGATATGTGCTAAATGAAAAGCTATAAACAAGCTGAATGTTGTGGAGTCTGTGCCTTCCTGGATTCAGCACCCTTGATTGGATGGCCTGAAGGAGAATAGCGCTTTGGTTGATCCCTTGAAACTTATTTTCTGCCTAAATTTCGGCACTTGCGCTTTCACGGCTTTGTACAAAATCCATTTATACAAACGCGCTCCAAGTCTTACCTCAATCGGATTGACGGTGTGTTGCGTGCGGCAGCCTCATCGTCACACCATGGATTCTCAAATGGAACCTGGGTGAGGGTGGCCTGTAAAGCCAACAAACCATTGTAAGCATGACTAGCTAGCAGATTGGTCACCACACTACAACCCGGCCTTTGCGTGACCAGCCCCGTTTGACGTCTGTCTTTCAGAGGCGAGCTTATCGAGCGAATTTCTACACAGTTTTCAGTGTAGTCCTAATATGGCGTGGTTTCGGTCGATTGTTTTAACCCAAAACATGAGTACGCTATCCGGAAAGAGCGCTCTCTAAAGGTGCATTTATAAGGCTACAAAGGAAGAATGAAAGATTCAAGACTAAAAGTAGTACGTTTGAGGAATGCTTAAATTGGTAGTTGTCTGGAGGTTATGTTTACAGAATGTGAGTACCTTACGACTTGAGCGTTTACCTTGCTTTCCTTTGGGTGTCCTCATATCTAGTGCGGTTAAATCATTTATTCCGCTATCTTAAACTTGCTCACTCCTCACACAATTCCATTAGCTTTCTCCAGAGAGACCTCGAATGTTGAAACATCTCTTTCGGGAGATGTTATGATGCAAAACGCAGTCAGTTGCATTTCTATCCGCTTGCTTTCAGCGTTTTAGGCGACTCAACTGGAACTTTCGAACGTCGACCGGAAAATTAAAAAAAGTGCTGCCAAAGGGGTGGTGTTCATGGCATCATCTTCTATGAACACCGAACAAGGCTTCCGTCTCGTGCTTGGGTGAGGAAGTACATCTGTGACAAACATCCCCAAGTTCACAAACGATGAGGACAGTCTACTTAAAAACATCCGAGCAACATCTGTGCAAATGGATAGGGCAGAAATACGGGTTGACATGGAACTTACATAGTAACAGCAACCTTGTGGGGTGAACATCAGTATCTTAACTAGTTCTATCGCGTCGGCCCAATGAATTACACTCGCAACTAAGATGTCCGACTAACACTAGCCTGTCACTCCAATGTCCATCGAAGCCAGATAGGGAAAGCTAGACAGAGCTGAGCTGGACGTTCAGTGGTCTCACATATGTTTCCCTCCAACAGAAGATTTCATACTAAAGACGAATGAGCCGTTTGCGCTCGCTTACGGCAATCACCGGTACAAATGATTGTCGCGCATCGGGTTGAAAACGGTTTATACGGACACGCTACGATCACTCACTCTAGGAAGGACAAGAGGATGAAAATAAAAGATTGCTCTACAGATGAACCGTATGCTGTTTGCGCTGCCGCAGGTTATATTTTGTTCTACTTTCGAGATAAGGCATCATCCCCATTGCGCCAGCCGTAAGAGGGCGGCCTAATGAAGCAGAGTAACCACAATTTGTCACTTTATATTCGAAGAATAGTGTGGCAAGCAAAACTTGACTGGGCAATAAGTGAGTAGGAAAACTAGGAAACTAAAAAAATCGTCCAGCTGTAGCACCCCTTCGGTGCCTAGCTGCCATGCTACCCGAAGGAAGCACGAGGGCTGGGATACTGCCAGGTTGCCCAAGCCTAGACAGGGAAAGTCGAGATGAAGAGGTGGGGTTCGAACCACGGACGTCGCGGTCAGTAAATTCGCGCTCTACCTACTGAGCCGCCTCCTTCCCTCATATGATGAAGTGAGGATTGCATTTTCACCAAATTATGTAGATGTTAGGGCCGAAATGAGTGTAGTTCTTGAAAACAGTTCAATTTGGGTTCAAGTAGAACATAAGGTTGAAGAAAACTCGGGGACTGCGCTGCCTGATGAGCCCCAAAAAGGGCGAAACCGGTCGTGGGCTGTCGAAGAATTTTCAGCAACCTAATGAGTAGTACATTGCGCAAAATTACGCGCATCGCGATATCTCGAATATCGTAGCAACTGGAACATGAGGCGGCTTGGTGCAGCACATTCAGTTGCATGGAAACATCACAAACGAGAGATTCAGCTGGGTTCCAGGTGAGCCTCCCGTAAAACCAAATTGATTTGCAAATGAGTGTATTTCTCGAAAGATTATCTATTTATTTTTCATCTGATTAAATAAAACCAAGAAAAGCGATACGAAATGTTGTGCACAACACCCACCGCAGTTTGACCGCTTATTCAGCTCATAAATGCTCAAAGGCGCTAGAATAGCTTCCACAATTGTGTTTACCATTCTGCTGACTTTCAGTTTCTCGGGAAGTTTACGTTTTGATTAGTCCGTTTGACTCATCGGCGCGCTCCGAAACATGTGTGTGCTAAACGTACAAAATCCAAATATTGAGTGAAGTAAATACATGTACTGACTGCCAAGGTGGCACCATCAGAGGGGCGAAAACATGTCCTGCACACTCCACTTTATTCAGCTCATGGTTCGACCACTCAAACTTAAGAGGTTGATGAGGATGGAACAACTGTTCAGTCCTTTACTGACGACAGTGAGTTCAAAATGTATAGAACGATCGCGTTTCGTTATTTTTGTTACATCTAGGTCCACTGCACGAATAAAATCTAGCAGGTACCGATGCGTCTTGAAATATACAAAAACCAAAGTATTCGGTGCATCATTTCGGGGGTTATGTTATGAAATCGAATTGTCGTAAAAATGGCTATTCCACTGTTCCAACTTTAAATCCCAAGAACAGTGTTCCAGACACACAAACGGTGTTGGCTGCCGGAACAAAACTCACTAGAAATCAATTTCTTACACGACAGCCCAAATGCTTTTCTGTAGGAGTGGGTGAAAAAGATAGCCAGTATGTTGTAGAAGAAAGAGCTCCAAGGAAATCGCATTCATCTTTAGAGCCAAAATAGTAAACACAATGGGGGGTTCAGGCCCAAATACATCTGATCCTATGTACACTATAGTACAGTGCAGCTCCAGATGGAACGGACGGGTACGTATGTAAAGAGGAGAGGAATATTAGCACGGAAGCCTTTGGTATAATTCGAAACAGTTGGTTCCCGAATTGTGTACAGTGCGTCCGGTCACAATGCTAGCCGATGGTGAAACCAGTTCATCCACGCGATCTGCGTAGGGTGGAGAGGGCGGTGAGTACAAAAGCGTAAGCTGGAACAGTCTTATTGAACACAAGAGAGTGGTACGATTCGGGAAAAAAAGGTTAAAAAAATGGACAAAGGACTACGGGACCACACATTGTTTTTAGTGGCAGGAACGACAAGACTATAGCGTTATGATCAGCTCCCTTGGTCCACTAAGTGACTAGGGTCAATACAGTAGTAGGTCTTCAGAATGGCAAAACATCCCACTGAATGGCCTAGTACTGACAGTATCGAAATTCATTTGGCAAACAGTCCTCTATGCCACCAAACAAACACTGCATTGAGGTAAAGCTGACCAGTTATTTGACGACTAGTTCTCGAGGCCCATTGCAAATGTGTGTTGATCATACGCTGTTTGTTTGCTGTGTAAGTTTCCGGAACAGTGGATATCGTTTTACCATGCGGACCCAAATGGACAACAAAGCCATCACTTACAGACGGCGAGGGTTGAATATCCATATATATCTATATGGACTTCGATGGTCCACTTATCAGTTGCTGTCTTTCAATGCTTTTTTCAGGTTTGTAAAAAGTATGCACATCACGTGGACTGGAAAATAAAACAAATGCAGCAGGATCGCCTTCCCCAACGCCCGCCTCCTAGTCAGACTTTGGACGTTAGCTATCTAAGGTTGTACGTGATACCGAAACTTTTTTCTGTCACTCCTACAAGCATCAGTTACTGTTAAAACTGTGGATTTGCTGGAGGCCTGGAGACATATTCCCTCCGGCCGTAACCATAACCTGGCTCTACGCCAGGTGAAACTAAATATGTGCAGACCGGAAAGCCTGATGGGTTCACAAGGCCGAATAAATGGAAGAGGCGTAAAATGCCGGGAGTGTTCACTAGTTGTTCTAATTGATTCGTGCGAGATGTCTTCAAAAGCTTCTTGTCAATTAAGGACCACAGTGGCACTCTAATATCAAGCAAATGGCCGTTGAGTAGAATGTTTCGAACCACACTTCAGTGGGCCATCTGATACTTCCCGCCCGGTCTGCCAGCCTGTGACAGAAGCGTGGGTTGTGAACATGCAACTTCATTCAGCCTAGGAATTGCGCGGGCGGGTATCCTCACTCAGACACAGTCGAGCTTTCGGTTCAGACAACTTTTCACTTGCTCTGTTCAAGAATGACGGCGAATTCCCTAATCAGTGCTTGTCTAACATATCTGCGCCCATCCGCGAGAAAGAGACTGACCCAGACAAGTGAGATGAGTCGATAACGGTACACGCCTTCAAGAAGTGTACTTGTGGTGAGTGCGGCAACCACAAAGGTGCCAACCTGACTACCGTTGTACCGAGGCTTCTAGAGTCACCGACTCTTTGTTGTCTTAAGGCGGAATGCAAAGACCACACCTGTGAGCATCAGGCGGGATGCTCAATTCAAAGAGGGTGAATCGGCCAAACTATCTTACTCCGTTAGGTGTTGAGGGAGTACAATATGTACAGATGACCCGAAATCTTAGTGTTCCTTAACTTCGAGGGCGCGTTCGATTTTGTCGATCAGTCAGTGCATCCAACCGAGCTTACTAAACAGGGCATACCCCGGAACTTCGCGAACATAATCCGGTTTTTATGTACGAATACGTTTGGACGGGAGAATGTATCAGGGCTTCTTTAAAAGCTTCCCTACGAAGAATGGTGTGCTGAAGGAATCAACACTCTCTCTAGTTAATTTTCTCATCGGTGAAATAATGAAGCGAACACTGGAGGGTGTTCAGATAGCCAGTGGTGAGAACCTTGTCGATCTGGGGCATACAGATGACATCGTCCTAATCACTGAAGATAAGCACAACACATAAACGCTATCAGGTTAACCAACTAATATCAAACCATCTTTCGGTCTGTGTCTTGCAAAGTGCAAAGTCATGCTTCAGAATAAGCTATGCAGGGGGGAGCATTGGGATCATGGAGAGTTACATGCATCTCGGAAGTTTTGCTAGCTCTGACGGAAATGTGTCTGATGAAGTCAGTGCAAGAATCTCGAAGATCCCAATCATGTTACCCGTATGCGTTACTTGTCGCCTCAAAAATCATGGCATCGCGTTTCAGGGAACTATGCTGTGTGGTTGTGGGACTTGGTCTCTGCTAGTGGATGATCTGGGACATTCTCAGGTCTTCGAACACCGATGTCTCAAAGGTCGTGTAAAAAAACTCCTGACGGCGTAATTATAAAACGGGTGTGTGGTTGTGCAGCAGAGACTTCAGTCGCGGAAAGCACGCAGCACCATTAACTGCGGTGACTCAACCATGCCGGATCTGTCGAGAGAAACGTTCCTGTGTCTCCTGCGGGTCAACACAAACCTCGAAAAGGGCAACACGTGGCCTGGCAGATGGAAACAAAACGGACGACGGAGGGTTTGGATACCATCGGTGTGATCCGCTTTGCAAGATGAGGTTCCTGTGACTTCCTCTGCGTCTGGCTCAAGGTGCTGCAGGGTGTGGCGCCAAAGCAATGTTCGTTCTGTCAGTTTCTGTCTAGGTTGTCTTGTTGAGCGGTTGGAAGTGTAGGTATTTCGTCGGACCCTTTTGTGTCCACTCTTCTTTTTCCACTGTACGGCTTTGGGGACGGATAAATAAAATCCGTGCATGTACGACAGTGATGCAACGGTGTCAAAACTGCTGTTGCTGACTATGATGATGTGGCCCTTACGAAAACGTGAAGCACTGAATCAGTTACCCACATTTGGTAGATGGAAACGTAATCCTGAGGTCCTCAACTTATAATTGCTAGCCAAAGAGTCAGATTACGGATCACATCACCTGAGAAATCGCAAGAAGGACTAAAAACTTCGCACAGGTGAGTTACTCGGGACCTGGTCACCTTTTTACTGTATATATATATATATATATATATATATATCAGGTTATTTCCAAGTCCACGCCTAGGTACATAGCAAAGCCCTCAGGCGTATCGATAACTAGGCAGACAATCTGCTAGTTCACCAGTAGTGGGATTATCTTAACAAGTCAAAACCGGATTGGAACAAGGCACGATTTGTTGTTACAAACGCTGTTCTGTACACCTAGTGTGACTACAGAAAAGTATCAACAAAGCAAATTTCAAGTAACAAGCATGCAAATGGTTTGGTAAAAAAGAAGTCCATTTCGAAGTAATTAGTGGCTGAAGTAGCTGGGAAGTTTTTCACCCCCAACACTACGGCTCGTCAAATCGCGTATGTAGATGCGCACTCAAGTATGGCACCTGTTCGATGCATAGCTGCAACGCGACCTGTGGGAAGCACGGGGAGTAAATTACGATCAGGCTGCCGAGGCACAAACGCTCAACATTTCCGTCTCCGAACCAGTTCGCTAGTCCAGACCTGTCGGACAGTTGTGGATATGCTCGTGGGGATAATATAAACCAGTCCATAAGACAGACCAAATGTCACCTTACATGAAGTGAAAAGTGAGCAATGAAAAACAGGACGCATGAGGGCAATCTCTTCTCACTAGACATTACTGGGTACATCCGAAAGGATCACAATATATTAAAGTTTTAAGCCGAACCAGTTATAATTTAAAACAATGTGCACCTAGAGAAGTAAACACGCTAAACATACAGTCAGGTGACCCGCAACCAATATTGAAAAAGGTAACTCACTTTCTTGAATCGTGCTCTTTAGAGATGACGTCACTGTTTCAAATGACATTTGCTGCAAAGGTGATGGATGGCCAATGAATGCAGATCGGTTGAAAGCTCGATAGGATCCCGATTTGGTCATGTAGTCTGCAATCAATGACAGATGCCGCGAGTCGACATAGATACCGTAATGCCCGAACACGCCGGACACTTCCTGGAAGATAGACAAACCAAGGTTATTCGGTGCTGTCTTCGGAGTAGTCGTGCACATAACGTACAACTACAACCACTGTCTGTGGATGAGTTAGAAAATGACTGTGGAAGAAACAGTTAGCATCTGAAACTGTACAGTTGGTCAGCGCTTTGTTTTAATTTCCTAGGAATTTAAAATGGTCAGATCACATAATTCACATATAGTCGGCTACTGGCTCGACCACAGAGAGTAACCACGACTGTAAGGCGTGCAGTCATTCCTCCAAAGACAGACTCCTATGAGGAGAGGTCAGCCCTAAGCCAAACACGTCGTTCGTGGTCTCTCTTAGAGGTGGCACTACTTACTGACTTCCGGAAAATCACGCGAAAAACTTCAGAACACTCAGTGTGAAGGATTCGGTGAGAAGAAAAGAAAAGTTGTACTCACTTTTTGTATTGCTGCCCGAGCAGCTTCAATTCCATAAGTTTGACTCATGATAGCAATGTTATTGGTGTACAGTCGATTCAAGTCGAAAACAGCGGGGTACTGCATGATTTCCTATAACGCGGGAGTTGGGCAGTCAAGAAAGAAAAAAGCATAGGAATTTAAGGACTCGGAAAGCTTAATAATATAATACAGAACAGAGACCGAATGTTAGGAATGAAGAGTCTGTATTGTTCGTATTAAAGAAAAATATTCCGAACAACTACGTTGTGCGCACGTAGGTCGTGAAACCAGTGGTGTGTGACTGAACCTACGTTGTACGTTCGTACGGGACTCGAGTCTAATCTGATCACGTAGTTCACCTGCATAATTCTCACTTCACAACGTGCACTCGTAAGTCACAGACTCTAGAACAAACCGGAGCGCTCGTCCCGTACTAATCATATCAAAATAGAAACTTTACTGAGAACCATCGCAAAAGAATCTCGGGGGAAATTATACGAAGGGATAGCAAAAAAATCGTTCAGCTGTAACAACCTTTCGGGGCCTAGCTGCCATGTCACCTGAAGGAAGCACGAGGGTTGGGAGAATGCCAGAATGCCCAAGCCTAGACAGGAGAAGTCGAGATGCAGAGGTCAGGTTCGAACCACGGACCTTCCGGTCAGTAAATTCGTCCTCTAACCACTGAGCCATCTTACCCACAAAGGATAGCAACAGTGTTTAATACGAAGTACTCCATCGAGTTTCTGGTTCCAGTCATTTCGACATGCATTGATCTTCAAAATATGCTTCACCCGAACGGTCAAACCTAGGTCACGGTGTGCTTTCTTCTAGTGCGGTTTAGTTGAAATCTTCGGTTGGACGTAAGCTCCTACTGGCAAACCGGTTGGTAATGTAGAGACCACGGGTAGCAACACGAAGCCGTCCAAGATAGGGTCGTTCTGTCGTTGATCACAACGTACCCAAACCAATCTGCTTTTTGGCACTTCACTAGAATGCGAAAAGCTGTAAGGAAATATGGTTTTTCGAGGTCGTGAAAGTTGGGAAGTTAGTCAACTAATTCGACGATGGCACTGCCATAAAAGAAGCATACAATAATTGGACCGTTTAGACATGAACGGCCTCTCATTTTCCAAATGCGATCGGGTCAAGTGATAAGCACCATAAGCCCGCATAAAAGCGTAACGCTAAACGCACTGCCATCCTGCATACACGGACGCTCATTGAGGTGAATGTGGGTTGCGGGTAGGGAAGTCCGGCTGATGTGGAACAAAAGAAGGGTAGGTAGACGTGTCACTTCTTGTTGTGATAGCTAAACCAGAGTACAGCTGCAGTAAAATCCGGAATAGAGCCCAGTGACATAGTATGTGCGATATTCGAAAAAATTTAACCTCCATGAAGAGAGCGAATGTGGACGGTCTTGTAAGGCAATTCAGTACAGGTTTCGTCCCAACTGAGATAATCGGAGAAAGTACCGAATCGAATGCCAAGCTTCACACAACCGCAGCAAAATGCACAGGTTAGCCATATCATCGGCCAATTCCTTTTTTTCTTCATTAAACCAGCCCAAAGGAGTTTCGCATTCACTGCTGGAAAATTTGTCTTGTTTACACAATTTGTTGTATCAAAATCACGTATTCATTGTGCATTGAATCTTGCTCACCAGGTCATAAACCGTGTCAGAAAGTGCACGGGACATGTCAAATCATTTGAAAGCAGTTCATTCTTCTTTCATTAATTTTATTATTTCATTTTACTTTTAGTAGCCCCAAAAGTAGCGATGCACCGAAAGTGTTGCAATTGAACGATTATTTCGTTTACAGTTAGTGTCTGAGCACCTCTATGCCTGGAAGTATCAGCAAGCCCTCCGCAAGGGTCTAATTATATGGTAAGAATAGCAACTCATGACTCATGCTTTTCATCGAATCCTGGTTTGGGAAAAACAAGAAGAGTTTTTTGTACAACCCATCTATGTGTAGGCAATTGCGGACAGTTTCCCCGTCCAGAAAGGAAAACATCATACCATGTCATAAGTTGACTGACCGTGGGATGCGTTCAAGATAGCCAACAAATGTTCAACATAGGCGACTGCAGGTGGCATATGTGTAACTCCAAACAATCGTTCGAATTTTCTACCACTGACCAAGGTGTCTCTCAGCAGTGAAGAGCAAGTTCTCATCTGCTCCTGAGACCATTCATAAAATTGCAGACACTGGTTTCAGTATTTGTGCCGCAGACCTGACCTGTCCTCAGCTTTAGGAATACCTAAACCATGTCAAAGCTGACGATCGTTGCGTAAGACGTGAAACACATAGGCACTTAAATCGACTCCATGCTCGGCATGTGATCAATGTGCGGGCCAGTTTCGTGTGACCACCCTGAGTTTCTCAAATCCACATCGTTAGGCAAGCTAAGGAATACGCCAGACACCAACGTCAGCGACGCTACGCTGAAAAGCCAAAAAGCATTGCCTGAGGAGATTAGTACAGCTCGGGGTGATTGGGAATGTGAATCTGTTCTACTCACAGCGAGATGGATTTGTTGGTCCTATGTCTAGGGGCATATGGAAGTCAGACACAGTCTACAGAAAATCACCGGGGCTGCTCGTAAAAACGGACTCTTTTGACAAAGGCACCTAAAATTCGTATGACAAGAACATTTCTGTATAATGTATGAAGTTGGTGACCAACGGAAAGGGTGAAAGAAGTGAAAAGAGAGTGATGTTTGAGAGTCTTTATGGAAAGAAAATCGGTCAGGCGGACGATCAGAACGGGCAGCTTTAGGTAACAACATCAGCTCAGCTTGATGCCGGCTTACTAACAAGTGCCAATATGAAATGCGAGATGGTGTGAAGGAAAAATGGCCAACAAAAAAATACTCACAGCCATATTGATGCCCTCGACACGGAATATCCACTCAGATGGGTTTGAACGATCCACAATGACCTTTTCGATTCCAGGTACGGAGGATACAACACTCTTGTTTACAATTCGCGTGATTAGTGACTTCAGGTCGATTGAAATTCGTCCCTCTTTCGGATCAAACATCTGGAAAGGAATGGAAGATTTGTAAATATGCAGTTGGGGGATATGGACCCAGAAATCATGTCTTGGATGAACCACTACCACCACATACGTCCAAGTGAAGTGCATCGAAATGTGCTCATCGTTGTATGCCAAGATGCAGTCTATAAAATGAACTATATCCGGCTGTCCACACACTTTTGAACTCTATCCATAAGAAGTGGGAACACGTCAGCGAACCGGACTAGGGGTAAAAAACACAGTTCGACGAGAAAAAAAGATTCCCCATTCAAAGACGCCACGTCACCAACTGGCGAATGTTGTTTATCTAATATCCCTCGATTGTTCATTGTAACCCCTAAACGTGTAGGAGGATGAATTAATGCGGCTACTGTACTGATTGAATGCTGTAACTAGTTGTGAAGAGGCAAACACCAAGTAAACTTCAAACAAATCCACTTAACATCAGGCTGTTGCTGCCGGATGGTCACATCGGTGCCTGTTGTCGTGATCAATCTTCAGCTAAGCTGCGTTCGCGTGTGGGTTTGCAAGTCAGAACTAACGTCTGAGGTTTTGTCCCCGAGGCACGTTTTACTTTGATCTTTGTAAGCGAAAACATGGCTGCATGCCACTCGAGGCCTAGACTGCATTTCGGGCTTATCCCCAACGCGACAGGCAAACTTCCCTGGATGAAGGGATGCGATGAATCTTCGCCGTTCTCAATCCGGCCAGTCACTACGTACACGGAGGATTACGAGGAACGGGAACTGGAAGAAATTTACCTTCTGGCGAATTTTACTCATTTGCAAAGTAAGTTGATGATAGCACGAGACTCAAGTGAATCCCAGCTGAATCGCTCATTTAAGCTATCATTCAGTGGAGCCTCTTCTCCCAGAAAGACAAAACCATTCGTGGGCCGTCGAAGGTTCTTCAGTAACCGAATGAGTAGTGTTTCGTCAAGAAAATCCTTCTTCTGTTCGTACGGCACAAATGACAACGAGTGCTTGGGTAATAGAGGGCATGACAAAGCAGCCTCGAATCATCAAGCATTAGACCCATGGTGTAATAGTTAGGAAGGAGGAAATCAGCCGCCTTTGTGAAATTGGTGCACGGCGTGACAGACGGATAATTGCAATAAATGGGAATACCTGAGGAAGATGCCGGGACTTGTAAATGTATCAACCGAGGTTTTCGAGAAACACTGACATCTCTGAAGCATATCTGCGGTAGGAAGCAGCGGAGTTCAGAAGTAAAATAGGACACATCTATTTCGCGGTCACCATTGGCCTGCTCGTGCGGTTTATAGCGCCCTATGACAACTATCGTCGACTGTTATGCGGTGAGGCCATGAAATATCCGCCCAAACCGTGACCTACCAGCAACAAATCCCATAGTTAGCTAGACTATCTACATGGTGGCCCTAAGTTTTGAAGGATATTGTGCGCAAGCTCTGTGTTCAGGGCAGAGGACGTTGTCGAAAAAAACACCTCTAACACTTATTGCAGGTGCTAATTTTGCGGAGGAAATATGAGGCTGTACGAAAGGCGTCATAGTGAACAAGACGCAAATAAAACAGTCTAGATATCAAGGAGTCAGAAATATCTAGGAGACAGAAGTCTGAGTTTGGTTGTTTGAAAACTGAACGAATACATTCCGTCAATTCGCAAATTAACTTGGCGTTGACGCGAGACTCGGCTGAAATTCACTTGAGTCTCGTCCAAACGAAGTGGCATTTCCGTGGTGGAATAAATGCGTGGGTTGTAGAAGAGTTTTAAGCAACCCAAGAAGTAGTATGTTCCGTCTAGATAATATCTCGAATATTGTACTAATTAAAACATGAGGCAGCCTTCGTGCAACACATTCAGCTGAAGAATAGGATAAAAGTGAAATTTAGCTGAGTCTCCCGTCAACACCAAATTAATTTGCAAATGAGTGTCTATCGCATCGTGCACACAAATTAGTGTTCAATTAAGGAGTTAGCTTGGTGGAAATTCGTAGTCCGGGAAGGAGGAACCCGTATTAGGCTATCCAGAGTTTTCATCGGCCTTATGAAGAGTAGTCAAAAGTGCATTTCGTGTTTCTTGTGCTTACTGTAGAAGAATTCGAATACATACAGATGCGTATTCGCGAATCCCCTAAGGAGGGAACGCACTTGATGGACACTTTGGTTCTCCCGATAGGTGTCACTTATTGAACGGTTTTATGGTGCATCCTTCTACAGCGACCGGCAACATGACCGGTCAAAACGGTTATCTCTCGATGTTTGTTAGTGGATTTAAGTGTACCTTGTTGACATTCACGTCCGTTGCATAAGCTGCCCATGTTGCCACAAGAAATGTGGGAATTCATGGAACGGAGATTTGACAGGATCGAACAGAAGTAGTCACTATCGAAGAGTAATCGCTGCAGAGCAAACCTGATGAACCACATAGCCTGACTAGATTCCACTAGTAGTACGTTACCTCTAGTCAAAAGTGATCGCATGTTAGTCATCCAGAGGAGCAATTAGCTGGAAAACGAAAAAAGCGGATAGTTGAACAATATGATTAGCTTATCAGGAAAGGCCAATCTATTGGTCGGTTTCAATGCCCAACTAACTGTTCACTAATGTCCGGAAATCCAAGCCGGTATGGCTGGTTTACTGCCTCAAGGGGACGTGCCTTCCCGGTGTAAATCGAGTGAGAGAATGCTCATTTCGTACTCAATCGACCACTGTACCCGAACGATAAGTTTGGACCCTGAATGTAAACTGCTTGCCACAGGCAGTGATGGACCACGCAGATTAGCCTTTCTCAGAAAAGTGACAAAAAGCATTAGTCAGCCTGTACTGTCGTGCAATTTGTGATACTAACGGCTCGAGTGCTGAGTTAATAACTGTCCACTTAGTGTATCGAGTTTGTCTGCTTGTAGGGAGTCATATACTACCCTCAATTCAGTTCGCAAAAATGCACCATTTCCATACGTCACCGGTCCTACTAATATGAACATGTCCCTGGATGATCGCTCCGCGAGGTTCACTCTTGAGGTACCAGAATGTTTTTGCACAATGTTTTTTGCACTCTGAGAAAAGAGTCATTCTTGTCTAACGGATGTAGGGGGGGTTGTATCTTGGACAACAGTGTCACTGTAACAACGAGTCAGAAATAAACTCACGCAAATAGTCAGCCGAGCCCACTTCGGGGGGTCACTTCGATCGAAATCATATTTGGTGAACCGGGCATGCAATCGCGTGACGAACTAACAACAATAAAAACATAAGAATAGGAATTAAGTGCAACACTTCAAACACCGTTCTAAAATGTACACCTTAGCAGAACGATCAAGCCTGGCTGGTGATGGTGCATAAGAAAGTTTGCACTATCTCAAGTATGCTTTGAAACAACATTTTAGGCAAGATTGTTGTTATATATATGTGTGAAAAACGATCATAAAGAACACCAGGTTTTATCGTTGACGGAAGCTAACAGGTACGATCCGGGGTTATGAAGAATTAACACCAACGACACACACCGGTGGAAGACCATCACAACTACTCACCATCCGCATGCGCCAAGACCGCAAGGTCCGATGTATATCCAAAATAAACCAGCAAGTGACGGACAATACTATCACTGTAGTGGATGATGAGGACCAATAGAGTGCACTGAATCCGCCTATATATCTAAATGCGACACAACTTGGAGCTTCGATAAAAGAACAAATGTGGAATACAATGAAACAGAAATTTGCGAAATACACTCATTTGCAAACAAATTTGGTTTTGCGAGAGTAGTGCATTACGAATATACATGTATCGCGATATCTCGAATATCGTAGCAACTGAAACATGAGGCGGCCTGGTGCTGCACATGCCTGAAAACATCACAAATGAGGGATTCAGCCGGGTTCCAGGTGAGTCTCTCGCAAAACCAAATTTGTTTGCAAATGAGTGTATTTCGCTAATTTCGTGCAATTTGGTTTCAAGTAGAACATAAGGTTGACGGAAACTCGGGGACTGTGCCTACCTGATAAGCCTGAAGAAGGGCGAAACCGGTCGTGGGCTGTCGAATAATTTTCAGCAACCTTATGAGTAGTGCAATACGAAACAGAAATTTCTTCGAGTTCGATTTAATCACATGGTTATGAGCAGCGGACAGTTGTGTACTTTCCGGAATCATATAACACATCACCACGTAATTTGTTTAGGATAGTCCTCTTCTCGTCCTGGAGCGATTATTCTGGTTGACACATATCAAAACGGGGAAGCAGTGGAGTCAAGTTTTGCTCTAATTAGAGCGAATCAGCGGTACACATCCTTGGCTGTGCCGGGGTTTGAAATCCGGCTATCTGGCGTGCGAGAAGAGTGTGGTACCCTTACCGTATCAGCGCACGCTGGACATACCTGAACCACCACGTCTGAAAAGGTGAGCATGTTCGTGCTCCAAAGATGTGTAATAAGTCCGCGCCTTGAAAAACTACCCAGTAACTGGCCACGTAGTGTCAAGAAATTGGCCCGCCTGCCAGGACTTCGCGTATGTGCTGAAACCCCGACAGATGAATTCACGTTACCTTTAGACAGTTGCATGATTCGCGGACTTTTTACCCAGCTCTCGTTAGAGCAGTCTCTCTTCTGTCCAAGCGTCAGTATTCTGGTTAGTTCAGATCACAAGCGGAACTCCAGTCCAGCGCGTTCTCTCTTTGGTGCGAGTCGACCAACGTAATTAAGAGGACGGGAACAGGACTGCTCATCAAACGAATGTGATATGGAAACAAACCCCAGTGTGTGGTTGAATCGCCAAAAAATACCACTCATGGAAGTGAGTGGTCGAGTTCCGGCGAGACTTGAGTTATGGAATGAGTCGACTGCAGTACGGTGCTACTGAAATCAAGAAAGACTTGGCAAAATACGGAACATTTTAGACCATTGAAGAGCATAGACTGATTTACAAAAAAGCGCCACAAAAGTAAGTCTAACAAAATGGACAAATATGGACGTACTGTCCTACGACTTTCTAATTCGAATTCCTCGTCCTCCTCGTCTACTTTGGCTTCGTAATCCGGTACTAATTCTTGCTCGTCCTGATCATCCATCACAGCAGCTTGCAACGAACCGTCCCAAGTGGCTGGATCCATAGATTTTGTCTCAGTTTTCCCCCTTTCCATACCATTTTGATTAGTGCCGGTTTTTATCTCATCAACGTCCCATTGATCGTTTTCGTCCTTGTCTGAGTTACCATCGTCTTCTTTCAGCCGTTCAGGATCCATTCCGAGTTCACGAAGCTCAGCTGCTTCGTCATCTTCATCATCGTCCAACTTTAATTCCACAACCTCGTCCAGATCAATCACTTGATCTCGACCCATCGGTGCACCCTCTTCGGCTTCGGCCTCCAATCGACGGCGGCGGATAGCCTGAAATATTAAAGCTGCTTCAGTTTATAGTTAAACAAAGACGAAATAGCTGAGAACCTAAGAAGGCATATGAGTAAGGTTGTTATAATCTGCCTTATATGAGGAAGAAGAGACCATTATGTGCTACTGACCTTTGCTGCATCTGAATTGAGATTGGTGACTGAGACAGAGTTAGTACTGCTTTGTAAACGAAAAACCGATGCATCCTATAGGACAATTGTTTAACGAATATGCTAGATGGATTAACACGCAACGCCCATCTAACTGTTAGGGTTCGCGTGAGAGCGTCAGCAATGTTAACCGTTGCAACATTTATGGTAGCTGCTAACAGCGCCTAAACCCATAGTACAGACGATTAGTCAAGCTGTTTCAGGTAATTAAAATGCAACGTATAGTAAAAAACAAACGGCACTTTTCACTTCCTGGGTAGGCCGTCCATTAGATGGTCGCGGACCAACTAGAGTTTGCTGTGGAAATCCAACAGCAGTAGCCTCTAGTCAGAAAGGCCTTTCTTGGCGAAGTGATATATTATGCGAGCACTCAGATTTGGCACAAACGATGCTCGGGCTGAAGACGGAGGAGAACTGAAAGTATTGCAAACCCTGAGGGGGCGCCGCGGTGTAGTGGTTTTTACTAGGAAGTTTCCGACAAGGACAGGCAATGTCGACCTCAAAGCGCCCTTTGGTCGGTGAGCGGACAATACGTCATAGTTGACTGACAAACTGGACTGCCTGTGCCTTCGCAAACAGTACATACTGAGCAACTACGCCCATGGAGTACGGGGTGCGAACCGTTTACGGATATTAGCGAAACACACCCGTTTGCAAACTAAGTTGGTGATAACGGAGGATCCAAATGAATCCCAGCTGAATCCTTCATTTATGATGTTCATCAACTGAATAGGATGCACAAAGGCCGTCTTATGTTTCAGCTGGTGCGATATTCGAGATATCGCAGTATATTTCCTTGACAGCATACACACACACTGAACCACCCACTACCGGTTTCACCCTTTCTCAACAGGTAGACGCGATACCGAGTTCCCGTCAACCTTAGGTTCCATTTGAACCCAAATTGTACACAGCTGGCGAAGTGCACGGACCTACAGCCTTATGAATCGTGTGTTCCATCAGGAAAATTTGCGGATACCGCTGTTTTCTCCAAGAGGACGGCCCACCACGTTCGAAGCATACGAATAAATTGAGTACGTTTTGGAGACAAAGCACAAAGAGCGTCTGCCCATAACAATTGTGTGGCACGTAACTGCGGAGGTAAACAATAAAAGGACCGTAAAACTCATAATCCAAAAGAGTAAATATGATTGGAATTGATAATTGTATGCGTTCTTCTGTAATGCAACTAACCGTTAATTACAAGGTTGTTTATCCCAACTAATCATCAATCCTCAAAAGATATGGCAACAGTGCAAGCGTCAAGTTAACATTGGGATCACTGGTCACATCGGCGTGGTTAGAGGTCACTTCACTTTCAGATTAGCCTGAAAGGAATTTGTACTCCTAGTAAGGATGAGGGGGGTAATTAGTCTAACTACTTTGACTTTTAGGGTTCCGACAAGCAAAGGCAGGTTGTAATTGAAATACTCTCACGAGGATTTTTGTCCGTTATTTTTACGGAAAAAATATTCTTAACAGAAGGTTTAAAAAGCCTGAAAGGGACCAAAAATCGGTGTTCAAATCGGTATCGCCTTTTGGATACATGATAAAAAAACGACTACATTTCAGTTAGTTAGGAAACGATACGATATTACTTACGGCCATAGAACATAAAGAACTAACCTCATGACCATCATCTTCGTTCCATTCGTCACGTGCCCGAGAACTCTTCCAAGCACCACCCTCCCTTTCAGCGCTTTCCTCATCCTCATCTGCCGCCCCAGGTCCTTCGGCCCCTGCTCTACCAGTTTGCTGCTGACGCGCTAATGCTGTCAGAGCAAAACTACGAATAAGCCTAAAACGTTGAAAATGGAAATGAGAACAAAGGGTCAGGTAGAAGGCAAGCTACGAACTGAGAGTTGAGCAACAGATGACGCACACTCATTGGATACGAAACAAACAGTGTAGAACAGAATTAAACGAAGATGATGACGGAGTTGGTGTTGAGCCGATGCTTCGGATAAGATAACGAGATAAAAATAGAAAAAGCTCACGTGGTTTTTCCCTGATCCTTTAACTCTCGATCTAGTCGTTTAGCCAAATCAGGGAACAAAATCCGCTCAAGGAAGCGTAGGACGCGCGAGGGTCGCACGTGACTTCGCTCTGAGTAGGCCGACGCAGGTTGTAACCGAATCTCCAGTGTGCACGAATCGGATGCATAGTCCACCGTTTCCCCAATAGGAAAGTGTATCGCCTAGATAGGAGATATGGGAGAGAGTGGGGACGAGCAACAATGAGAGCAGCCCTCGTGAGTCTGGATGCAGACCACTCAGTATCAGCTATCCGTGCTAAGTTGATCATAATAATCATTTAGCTGTGACAATCTTTCGGTGTCTAGCTGCCATGCCACCCGAAAGGGGCACGCGGACTAAGCTACTGCCAGGTTGTCCAGGAGCAGTCGGGATGCTGAGGTCGGGCTCCAGCCACGAACCTTCCGGTCAATAAGTTCGCGCCCTAACCACTGAGATATCTTGAGCTCTCTGTGCTACGGGCAACGTATGCCTTAATCTACCATCACTCATTAGCTTCAACCACAACTCTAAGTACAGGCGAACAACAAGAGGGAAGCACCGGTTAGTTGGAAAGAGCTGTGAACCGATCAAGACTTCGCTCTTGCGATTGCCTGCTGGAAAAAGCAGGTGGGCGGAGTCATAGGAACTCGCTGACTGCATTGACTACTCTCAAGTGGATAGTCAGGATACATTTTGGTTCTCAGTTCACTAGCACCGAAATTAGTTCTACCTCAAAGTTAAAATAATGTTTTACAGAATAAAATGGCAAAAAGGGTATAAGTAAATAATAGAGACCAACCGATTTCGAGTTTGCGATGAAGTAATTCCCATTAGTGAAAGTCACAGAGGACGATGTGCAGTGGTCCAACGCTATCGTTGTCGTAGGCCCCTAGCAGAGCATACTTCCACTACTCTGCTGATGAGCAGTCATGTAACCCTGGTACCCTAGAGTTCAAGGAGAGAAAGCCAACCGTCTTCATCGAGTGGTTTACGCAAACTTGTAATTCAGACCAGCTGAAACCTTCAACCAACTCTGAGGTAAACAGATGAATCATTCCATTGTTGAATGAACTAAGCCATGATTTATTTACTGTTTGTGTGCAGTTTCGAAGTAAAAACGAGCAAGCTCTTATCAGTACACCTTCGTCACATTAGAAAAAGTCAAATAGTGACGGCCTGGAAAACCCGTTAGCAGTTGATACTAGGCAATATTTCACACAAAAGCTAAAAACCTTTTAAACGCAGCACCAATGATGGTCCAATCGCGCTGCGTAATGTTAGTCAAAGTCACCAGAGCTTGCTATTCTTAGTATGCCCTAAATAGTGCATATCACTTCGTTTACCCCAAATTTTGAATGAGGTTCAAGTAAACATAGTACATACAGGGGGAAATGTTAGTAGCTCAGGTAGCCTAGACGGTCGTTGGCTTGTTCAGCAAGCTGGGCAATTTGACCATGGTAAACACAAAAAGGTTGGTACCTAGGACTAGGACCTAACCGGTTCCCTATTGTTTGCCGAAAGGGTGCTCTACCAGATGAACTACAGAAGATTACCTCAAGCCATATCTAGGCATATAAACTTCGCAGATGAATCGCAACACCTTTGTCCAACAGAATACCAGCCAAGAACTGTCAGCACCGTTCGAGAGCCAATTGCTTGACTTCCACAGCAATGCGGACATTGACATCGTCCAGATACCTAGACAGGGTTAGGCGGAAATTGTAGTAAAGCGCCCGTTCGGTAAGCGAGGGGACGCTGGTTCAAGTAGTCTTCGGCCTTTGTTCTTTGACTCACGCCACGTAATTCATACACATCGAGCTCTCATCTGCAGTGTTCCACGTCAATGATATCTTTCGCGGTTACTGGTTGAATAATAGTGGTTTACATTCAGTTTAAAAAATACGCCATAATTGTTGCGTTCTATCGCGCCGTAATTTGCACTTCTGTATCAGAATACAGAGTAAAGACGATGATCCAGGTGTGGTACTCTCTCGGTGCATAGGTGCCGTGTAACTCGAAGAATGCATGAGGGTTGAGATAATGACAGGTTGAGTGCGGACCTTCTGGTCGGTGGTTTGCATCCTAACCGTCGAGCTGTCTCGAGTCCTCTCTCTGTATCACATGACTTCTTATTTTCATCTGCTGTGGGATCATATCGACCAGCTTATCAACCTATGCCCACACAAACAACACGAACCGAGTATCCTTGCGAGCTTAACTGCCTACCCAGACTAGTCATGCTGCTCTCAGGTCAAGAAGTATATGCTTTGAGTGGCACTACCGTAACATCTCCATCGATATCATTGATAAGGAAAGCTTCTGTATTAAAGACCAAGTTTCAGCAACTCCAAAAGTGGGATCTGTCTCAGTGTGTTCTTCATGCAGGTGAACAGTTGCTGCGCCTTATTTGTGTTCTTGTTCCCACGCTAGTTAATTATTAACAACTAAATAAATGCAGTGACATTTTTAAGTCCTCATCATGTGATTAAACTGACCTATCTTCCCGAGCTCAGAAATGAAAGTAAACTCCTTACAAAAACCAGTTTATTCGAGAGCCATTAAGCTAAAAGCTGTCGATGGCTTTTGTTTCAAATATTCCATTCCTATCAGTACTACACCAGAAAGTAGGTACTGTGAAATATAAAAATATAAAAAAAATCGTTCAGCTGTAACACCCTTCCGGTGCCCAGCTGCCATGCCACCCGAAGGAAGCACGAGGGCTAGGATACTGCCAGGTTGCCCAAGCCTAGACAGAGGAAGTCGAGAGGTAGAGGTCGGGTTCGAACCACGGACCTTCCGGTCAGTAAATTCGCGCTCTAACCACTTGAGCCATCTCGCCCCCGAGTGCTGTGAACCCACATGCTTAGCGTCAATTCACCTAGAACTATAAGAAACGGTCGGGGACATTGTCGTGTCTGTACTCAGACTACTCGTAAATTACATCCTGATGAAATCTTCCACCTTGATGGTTTAGTAGACTCGTGATCTGCTGATTTCTAACGAAACATGAGTGATTTATCATCGCCTCTGCCGCAACGAATATCACCTTGCTTTCCAATGAAATAGAACCAGTGTCTTGTATAGACGTAATACACCTCTCATAAGGTTGCTGAAAACTCTTCGACAACCTTATGAGTAGTGTATCGCGAAGCTCAACGGCTCATGTGAGAAGCTGGTCCTGGTGGATTGTTGGGATGGGGTCAATCTACAGACTTAACGGCCAAGATAGCGGTTCTCTTTGACATATTTTTCGTGCCACTTTGCAGTTCATACATGTTTGGACAAAGGCTAGAAGTGTATCCTCGAACGAAAGCCGGGCGATGCTGGAGAGACCAACCGTAACTGACTCTCACGTAACTGCACGAAATGTCAAGAATATCATAAACTCGTGATTTATCCAGGCTACCGCGTCTCCGGAAAGCGGTGCACTTTCCGTTCTACCAGCGAAGACAGTGACAAGTGGACGAATCAGGCTACTCAACAAACGAAAAAATATTTATGCTAGAGGATGGAAATTGAGGTCTATTTTGGATCCATTATCCGAAGCCCTCATACTACCACCCAGTCGAAGTTCGTTTCCCCGGCTCCGACGTGAGACATCTCAAAGCGCCGGAAAAAGACTCTGTTTACCGGCTCTACCACAGCGGCGCAACTGAGAGGAATGATTAGGAAGAGTTGTACGGCAGCGGCCAGCTGAATCGGTTCCACGTTACAGTGCAGGAGGGACTGGAATACTGCCGAGACGGTGCGGCTATTGGTACTGGCAGGATGGACTACCGAACGTTAAGGAACATGCAGCCTGCTCCATCGGGTACGACAGGAATAACCGTAGAACTGGTGGCACACGTTGAAAGGGGGTGGGAAAATTCTGCCGATTATATGCTCCTTTTGCGGGGTCAACAACCCAGTACCATTTTTCCCATGCAACAGTACAGGAAACTCATTTCAGATCAGGCCGATGAACTCCAAAGATGGGTTGACCACTTTACCTAAATGCGTAATCACCAGGCCTCACCACCAAAGTCACTTCAAAATAACGCAATAACAGTGCATGGATTGGACTGATGACCCATCGCCAACCTTAGCCCAACTAAAACAATGGCACAGACGGTATAACAACAAAGAATACAAAGGTGTACCGAGACTCGTTACGGAACCATCTCCAAATATTACTAGTTGCCACCTGGGAGCAAGAAGGACACATCGATTATCAACGCGTGGATGCGTTCTCAAGAACCTAGAGACTAGATTCGGGAAGAACACATTCACTCTGATTGACCAATTTAGTGCACAGTCCCCCGGGTGTTCGAAATTGCGACTTCATCTCGGCAGCGCAGCATCCAACAGTATATTAACTGCAATGATAAATGCAACTTCAGAAACTGCCGAAAGAAACTAAATACCATACCCGGTCAAACTGTTACTGTAACGGCAGTTTCTGTTCACTTTCATGTGCGTTTTCCTCTCAGTATCGTAAAAATAACGGTGGCACCATTTTCAGAGTCATCGTGCTTAATCTCATTTTGAGCTGACAATCAACATTCGGCAGGCGTGTTCTGGATAAGACTTGGATTTTCCCGCTTGTGGTCAAAATGACCACTCACTTTTTTCAATAGCGAGCAAATAACATAGATTACGTTTTTCTCCCATTCGGATCACTGTTTTACCTATTGTACACTTCAGTAGCATGTCTACCAACTCCTGCTTGTAGTTCCAGGTCACGATTTACGGAGGAAACTAGCATCTTATGGATGATGTTCAAGGTTGAACCCATGATTCCCAGTGTCCTACACGGGATCGCCATAAGACAGCAATTTGACAGTACCGATTTTAGTGCCTTACACAAAAATAGTATCCTTTACAGGCCTCAGTTAACAATGGGGTTCCATTTCATGAAAATCACGACATTTAGAGCAGTAGGGGGTTAGTAACAGTAATACAACGCCAAGCGAGAACTTAAGACTCGTGTGACAAATACAAAGACCATTCTTAACTGCAAATCCGCCTCTTTGCCTTCAACCATGTGCTACCCCACAGGTGTGAAGCATGGCCTCTGCGAGTTGAAGGCATGCACAGTTTGGAATCTTTTGTTCACTGATACATAAGATGTATACTTCAAGTATCCTGGAGAAATAGGTCTTCATACGAAAAGATTAAGAGACGTTATCACGACATTACAACTCTATCATCCGTCATCCAACGACGTCGGCTATGATGGTTTGGTCAAAAACCTCAAAAGCAAAACAGATGTTCATGCAAACAAGCAGTATACGTCTCCCTGTGCTTTGTTAAGTCAAATCATAGCATGTTTTGGCAAAGTTCATGGCGCACGCCGCTGGAGACAACACTGGACCGGCATATATGTGCCAATCTCACTCCTGACTGTCGATCATGATCTGCGATGAACCGTGACGTCAGTGGCGTCGATTCATCCTAAATACGAGGCGTTCGTCCAATGAAGCCGAAGCAGTCGCAATCCGACTCCGCAATGTGTCCTTACATACCCGCCACTCCTTACCACGCAGTTTCAAACTTCTTCTTCCTCTAATCTTATTCAATCGAATCCGGTGCAAACGCGAAGTCTCATTTGACGGTCCTAGCAAAACGTGACAACTACGACGTAGATGGGTGTATTTTCTGTAGGGGAAGCAAAGATTGTTTCAATAACTGCCTCCAGCGTCCGACAACGGATCACTGTATGCCAAGTAAACCGATAAAACCAGCAAACAAATAACAATATCGTACAGAATTGGCATACGTGGCACGACAGCTGATCATTCCATTCAGCCACACTGGTGTGCAGTTGATTGATATAAGATATGGACGCCACGAAGACCCTATGTGCCTCGTGAAAATACCGCCTAAAGACATACACGTAAGAGATGATCTAGTTACATGATAAAGACGGTTGATAACATTAAAGCAATCATCGGTGGAGCGAGCTGAGATTATTGGAATGGATGGGGCAGACTTTATAGGGGTTTTTTCCATCTATTTCAAAAGAATTAAATTCTGGGAATTGAAAAATGGTCCTTATGAGGGAGTGGTCTTCATATGAGAGGTGACCGCATACTTTGTGGGCAATTTTGTTTCGGAATTTGAGCATGCACTTCATCCTGCTAGTGAAGTAAACCCATGCCGAGAAGCTAAAAAAACACTGTACAGGTGTTTCATGAGTGACGGAAACCACCAGTAGGGAGTGCCTCACGAATTCCGAACTTACACCCATTCGGATAAAAGTTGTACACTGCTGCTCAGCTAGGGATGATTAAATGAGTGGCATTAAGTGACTTGATGTTAACTGTGCTTTCATCCGCGTTGTGTCTAGATTCGGGATCTTCTAAACCCCTCCTCTTATATACCAGTCCGAAGCCAATGCTCTTTGGGCATCCGGGCGGTATCAATATCTGTCCCATCGCTGAAGTCCCACGAGAGGATCACCAGTGATGCTGACAGGCACCAACTGTTGATCCACTGGACAAAGATGTGGCGAAACAATGTGGAATCCAAGTGCACATGTGCGACGTCGGGCAGCGTCCGCGATAGGTCAGATGGTAGAGAGAGTTGGTAAGCGAGAGTTCGTGGGTTCGAGAGTCTTGTCCAAGGACTACGTCTCTTCGTTTGCATTACGTGTACTTAGGTCCACATTCAAGATCAGCGGTGCCACCGGAAAATGTGCAAGACATAATCCTGTTTGAGAGGAACTCGGCCCAACCGCTGACAAACCACTCGTAGCTGTACGATAAGGTTTAACTAGTGTCCAAGGTGCGAGATACACGCTGCGTTTTGGTCCTACTAAGGATGAAAAAGCTGTAGTGTTTTGCTGACAACCTACAAAAAATAAAACAGCCTGATCGAGACAGATTTAACTCACTTGAGTGTCTTGAGAGAACAAAGTGTGCGGAAATCGACATGTACGACCAAGCCGCATAAACCATCAAGACACCACCGAGATTCCAAAAGCGAACGAGCAACATTCTTCATGGTTGTTTCACATTTACCAGAAGGACTTCATACTCAAAAATAACCTTGAGACGCTCACACTTAAGTTCCAAAAAGAGGTACAGTGATTGTTACTCATGTATAGGGTATTCTGACTTTGCTTTATCGTTTTGTCGTGTGACCTCATTTTTGTCGCTTCGTCACCAAGGTACACTCGTAGACGATTACAAAAGGTTTGTTTTACAGATGAAAACCAAACAGCTACGAAACACAGAAAAACTTCATACCTCCAACAGCTTGAGTTTGTACATCCGCTTCGCAACTCGATTACAGCGACGGCGCGCTTCATTTGTTGAACGAACTGGAACTTCCATACAGGGAGTACTGATATGGGGGGAACCAGACATCAGAATCTCCCGAAGCCGCGGGATCCCCAAGGTCACATTCATCTCCCCGCGACCAGCAAAGTGAAACGTGTTCAATGTCATTTGTGTGGACGGTTCACCGACTGACTGGGCAGCTAGCAAGCCGACAGGCTCACCTGGTGGTACTTGAGCGCTAATCAACTTAGCGAGACACAATTCACGCAGGGCTGATGCCACCACGCACGGTGGGTCGGGGAGGTCAGCATTCAAAATTTCCATTGCTGATAGCTGCTTCTGTTGTTTGGCGGTCTCAGTAAAAGAACGCTCGGCTCGACGGGCTTTTCGAAACAACTTGACAATCTTGTGCTCCGATGGTGACTTCATTAGCAGCTGAGGACAGGGAGGTTAAAGATTAAAGCACAGTTGAGCGTATACGCCATTCAGCTCTGTTGTACTGAATTCGTCAGCACATAGTGCATGATGCATCGTATAAGAGAAACCTTTAAAGGTGAATACTGGTACTAAGACCGGTTTATGACTGCTGTACGGGCGACCCTCGTCAGTCCCCCTAAGCTTCAGCGCAATACGACACTTCTTCCATTATGGTACTACACCAATATTCCCAGGGGTACACTGTGCACACTGTTCAGTGCCCAATGACTAGCCCAACAATATTCCGCTAAAAATGTCGTTATTGGGATGATAAAATGACACGCAGATACTGATTAGAAGGAATAAAGTGACTTCAGATCTATTGGTGGTTCAGTGACCCACAAGGCCGGCACTACCAGGGCAAGTGCGTCCGCATTTCGCACAACTCCATAAGACCATGATTTCACTAGGGAAAACGAGCCCGTTCCAAATGCTTCGCTTGTTTTTCAGCTTCTTGCATCTGCGTAAACATCTCGGTCGAGCACCAGGCCCTCCGAAGATCTAAAACGTATTGCGTAGTTTTTCTGACTTACTTGAAGGCTATCTGGCAAAGCGAGCGCTGGCACAGCTACGTTCAGGGTGGCACTTCTGAATCGCTCGCATGTAACTGTACCATATAATACCGTGGTTACCAGTGACCATTGTGGTCCATTTTACATCTGGCTGTTAATCTACATAGCCATAGTTCAAGTTCACTTGGAAATGAATGCCAAATTCCTTATTAAGTGTAGTCGCCATCGTGGACTGGAGCCTGGAGCTAAGTGAAAATTCAAACATCCTAATAATCCTAGTGCCGTCCATGCGGCGACAAGGTCCGCTTCCTTCATGCCTAATCCACATGACAAACTGTTCTTCTGGAGATATGTACACTGAGCAGCAATGGTCTAGCCTTGTGTTTAACATCCGTTGTAGATTCTAGATGAGCACATCAACAAAGAAAAAAGACAAGACGTAGCAACACTGAAATCAGAAGATAGGGATGACGGCATTTCTACGAGACGCAAGTCGTTTCTTTTGGGTTGTCAAAATGGGTTTTGTAATTCAACCAGGAAAAAGAATAGAAAAAGTCCCCACTTACCATCTGACGTTCTGTTCCCACCTGGTCCGCAATTTGCTGCAGTGGTCGTGGCAATGCATTCGGTCCAAGCAGGTGCTGATGCCCTATGGAGTGGTTCAATCCGTTCGACGAATACCAGCGCATACTCAAAAGTGCAGCATTGTCGGCAAACAGATGTAGCCCAGCTGATTGCAAAAAACTCGCCTGACAAACGTCTACACCATCGTCACCATAGTGAAACTGGATAACGTTATTACCGGAATCACGCACCGTGCCATCATACTGTATACTCAGATCCTAAAAGATGAGATAAAAAGACGAATGGCGCGTCGTTAGATATGGTATCTGCTGGATTCAGGTGCTCAATAGATTAGGTTGACCGTTGAACTAGAACAGGGTGTAGCAGTGAAGCATAATATAACCAGCTCGGATTTTCAGCTGCTAACCGTGTCGTAAGGTAGGTCAATTCCAGTTGGTGCAGTTGTATTCCTTGAAGAGAAGGGGTAGGTGGGTAAAGTTCTCAGGACAACGGTATAACTGGTCCCCTGACGTTTTTGTTCGAATTTTCTATAGAGGAAAATGTTGGTGGCTCAGGTAGCGTAGATGGTCGTTGGCTGAACTACAACAGCAATTATCCTGTAAACCACAAGAAGAGCTGCGTCCAAGCCCTGTTCAAGAGGGCGGAGACACACTGCAACAACACAGAACTACGGAAGAAGGAAGAAAACAATCTATTCAGAGTATTCCAGAACAATGGATATCCAAGGAATTTTATCAGGAGAAGCTTGAAGAAGAAGACAACTCAACAACAGCAACAGCAAGAACAAGCCACCAGACGGGTAGTTCTGCCTTACGTCAAGAATATATCGGAACTCGCAACCGGATTATTGGCCCAAAAAGGAATCCTCGTGGTCCACAAACCGAATGCCACCCTAAGAAAACTCATCTCAAGACCGAAGGACAAACGATATAAAACCAAGAGGAACAATGTGATATACCAAATCAATTGCAACAACTGCAACAAATTCTACGTCGGACAAACTGGGAGGAAATTAGGCACACGAATAAAGGAACACAACGCGGCTGTCAGGAGACGACCCCCTATCCTTGATATCCATACACGAAGACCAAGAAGGCCACAAATTCAATCTGGAAAACGCGAAAATTCTGGCACACGGAAACACGAGACACGGAAGAGAATTTCTGGAAGCATGGTACTCCACGGCGGATTCGACCAACCGGTGCATCGAACTGGATCCGATTTACGCACCTATACGTGCAAAGGACTGACATCTCAACCGAAATACTCAAGAAGAACCGAATATTGGATTCACAAACAAAGAAGCAAGGAACTCCTTGGAGTCAGGTCAATAAAGGCCACAAGCCGGAACTCGGAAGGGCCAAGGACAAAGGTCACTCTAGCATCGACCAGAGTACGACGACAGGGGATGCCAAGCTCAAAGGTCACGTGGGCATCGGCAAATGAGGATACAGGACAACGGAGCGACCAATGGAACTGCCCGACCGAACAACTAATCGCGATCAAAGGTCAGCCCCGGCTAGCAGCACGTATATTAACACACACGAAACACTACGCAACGCACAACCACCAAGCCATCGCTACGCATCACTACGCTCCCCAATAACGCACTGATGATGTCACCTCGACTGGTGATGAGACGTTTGCAATCAAATTGCCCAGCTCAGCGAACAAGCCAACGACCATTGTTCGAATTTCTCGGTAGAGGGAGACGAGATGGCTTAGTGGTTAGAGCGTGAAGTTACTGACCGGAAAGCGCGTGGTTCCAATCGGACATCTGCATCTCAACTCCACCTGTCTAGGCTTGGGCAACCTGGCAGTATCCCAGCCCTCGTGCTTCCTTCGGGTGGCATGGCAACTAGGCACCGGAAGGATGCTACAGCTGAATGATTTCTCGGTAGGATGGAGATCGAAATAACTTCACATTGAAGCCATTTCATGAACGTCATCGGGTGGACTACTGAGTTGACTATCAATGTTGTACCAGGGTCCCCCTCTAGGGTAGTTACAAAAAGGGGGTGAGTTTACCGATTAGACGTCTCGTAATTCGCTGCCGAGTCAATGACTGAGCACGTCTAGGTTGTTTTGACTTGTAAGTAACTCTCAGACGTGGATCTCCCTGGTACATGATACCAGCGGCCTAACCTGAAGAATGCAGCTAGCTAGTCCATCAGACATGAGTCGTCTGTTCCGAAGAGATTTGACCCTACACGTCCGTTAGCTATCAATGCAGTTTGAGAGGTCAGTGCATATGGAATGACAGCAATCGCATAGCGTGATCCCACAATCACTTAGGGGCGCCTTGCTAAAAGACTTTTCATTCTTAATTAACGTTTCACATGCATAGGTACTGAAGTTTCACCCAATGTGGGACTGACGTCATCAGATGAGCGGGGTGCACTGTCGGTTAGACGAGCACTGAATTTGGAAAGCTAAAGGAGAGACAACTATCTGGACACTTGACACACCCGCCTTCTTACAGAGTTTGGAAGACAATACTGTGTGCCATGCTCTACCAGATCGCACCACACTTGACCTGATGAAATAAGATGCCTCATCAGACCGAACTAGAAATGTTTCAATGCAATCGTAATCTCGAATTAGACTTAGTTGACAGTGCATGTAGAGCGCACTGTTGGTCATTGTGAACAACTTAACCTATACTTTCATACCAGCTAGGCTGCTTGTTGGTCGCACTATTCCGAAAAGAACAAACTGTGAGGGGTAGAGTGAAATTATGGGATGCAAGGGATCTACTGCAAGTTCTAATCACACATAAAACAGCCAGAATTCGGAGACCGAACAAAACCGTACCTCTAAATGTTTGATAGCGGAACGCTGGAGATAACCAGACCGACTGGTTTTCACCGCGGTATCAACTAAGCCATCTCGGCCAGCCATGGAGTGGAAGAAGAGCTCCTGGGGCGGAAGAGACGTCAAAAAGCGATGGGTGCACATTCCACCTGCTCGGGGTCGTACATCATAAGGTGGGAAAGACGGCAGACTGCGACCACTGAGCATCAAAGGCACACGGCGACCCTCCAATTCAATCTGACCAAGAGCCACAGACATTTGTTGAGCGTTAACCTGGAATAGAGACACACGGAAAGAACACGGATTATAAAGATTTGCACAAAATACATAAGAGTTCAGCGGTTGGTAGTGAAAAATCCTCTAGAAAAGTGAACCCTCTGAAAACCCCTATTCGTCCTAGCTTCCATCCTTGCGATAACAGATGTCATGAAAACTAGCGGACTCAACTGCAGCGAACCTGTTCCGAAGCGCATTCTTAAACTCCCCCGAAATCAGTGAATTTATTTATGGGGAAAGTAATAATAATACTCACTCAGTTGGCGCTTAGCTGCCATGCCACCCGATGTAAGCATGAGAGCTGAGACTGTGCCACGTTCCCCAAGCTTTTAAAGGAGTAGCCGACACGGCAGAATTGGGTTCGAACTGCGAACCTTTCCGGTCAGTAAGTTCACCCATTAACCACTGAGATATTTCGATTAAGTAGGGATACACAGTCTATCTACTTCGCATTCGGTCTATTTTGTTGCATACAATGGCGATAAAGCTCAAAAATTCACGTGTGATAGTCCGATCGTACGAGTAGAGGAAGAGGTACAGAGCACCTACTGGAAAATAGGCTGGGAACAGTAGAAGGGAGATTGGCCAGGAATAATGAGAGAAAAGAGTTAGACTTCTGTGTAACTTGGAGTTCGGACTGAAGCGATCTCCAGACTGTGATTTCATTGAAAAAAGCTCCCATGGAACTGCTACTGAACTTACAGAGGAACCTTTGTGTCCCAGTTTGGACTAAAATGTGTACCGCTCACAGGCCATCGAAATTGATGTATCAGCTGTAATGGCTTTGAAAACGTGCCGTCTACATGAACGAAACTAATCGTAGGACACCACTGGGAAGAAAATCGTTCAGCTGTAGCACCCTTTCGGCACCTAACTGCCATGCTATCCGAAGGAAGCACGACGGCTGAGATACTGCCAGTATGCTCAAGCCTAGACAGGGGAAGTCGAGAGGCAGAGGTTGGGTTCGAACCATGGACCTTCCGGTCAGTAAATTCGAGCTCCAACCACTGAGCCATCTCGCCCAGTGGGATATCATACAGTTTCTTTTCACCCGAATAAATCCATTTTCAACTCGCAGCTACACACAAACAGTACCTTAAATAAGGTACTCATAGGCATTGTCCACGTAGCAGGATTTCATAATGTCATTTGTATATGTCCCACTTTCTCTATTTTTCTCAGTTCTCAACAGTTTGACACACATGTTTTTGTGCCGTCACAAAGCCATATTGAAGATAATTCGATTCGTAGCGTATTTTACTACTGTCTCTCACACAGAGTGACAGACTTGATAATGAACTTGAAAATCAGAAGGGCTGGATCGAATAAAAGAGATGCAGCATAGATGAGTACGTTTGAGTAGATCGTTTGCATTGCAGTTACATTTATTCGACCAAGTATTGGAAGAATCAGAGTGCAGGCTACCAAATATGAATTCTCGCTGTACGGTCATTTGGTCTCCAGCCTATATGATCAATGAACGGGATAAAGTGTCCGCGGAATTCACAGGGATGTGATCGCACTTATGAAATCGCTGGCTTCATACCAGGCATTCACAGAACGTACACAGCCTTTAAGAAAGAGACCGGGAGGAATCAAGTGGATGACGTTCGTGAATGGAACACAAACGAAGAGTGACAGCTACGTTCAGATGAGACATACTATCCGGATTACAGTAGTAACCAATCCTTACGAAAGGGAGATAGTTCGTATCAGGCAACCTGCAGTGTGTGACGAACTCAAACGTTGCTGAAAGAGCAAAAAAAGTGGTACGGTAGGAGTGACAACCAAGGTCTAAAAGGTGAATGAGCCGAAAAATGGAAGGTTATGAGAAAAACGAAGGAATACTAGCAATAGAAGATTATAACAGTACAAAACAAACCATATCTTACCATGCCACCTTTAGCACCGACATGCACCATCAACTGCAAATTGTTTTCAGGGAAACCGACGTACAGACCAGACGGGATGGCTGAGCTAAGAGAAAGGAAATTAAAAGCAGAGTAAAAATAGAAAGGGATGCGATAATACCTCTAAGCTATATAAGGGCCCAGAAAAATAGATGATTGTTCGGAAATTCAAACAGTCACCAAACAGGCGAAATCCTCAGTATGAGTTTCCTGTCAGCATGTTAGTAGCAGACATGACAAAGCTACCATCATTAAAATGAATCCGAATAGATAAAACAGATGTTCAAAAGTTACGTAATTACTCTTCCTATTAATCGTCCTCACATAACTCAATATGGAAGTAGATAAATAGGTAGAAATAGATTTTTGATCTTTCTTGGGGTGACCTCATTTCGAGGAGAGTTCAAAACCACGGCTGATATGGTATTTCATTGTTGAGAGGTGGCCCTTCTCTAGGAAGTCTCTCTTGGGGGATACTCGTGACTGTCGACTCGCCCGTTCCCATATTTCAGCCCATGCCTCCTTCAAACCTAAACGTTACTCAGTGAATTACATAGATTAAGCCATGCTCACTTGCCCGTGTTATTCTATCAAACATATTAGCCTATCCTAAATGAAGTGTTGCAGAGGAATCGACCCAAGACTTGCAGCGCTGGGGCTCGATAAACTAATGACTAAACGCGCTAAGAATTTTTGGCTCGAACAGCGTCTCAAAGTGGTCACAGTGACAGATAAAGTAAACTGCTCTTCCAAAAAAATATTACTATCCTGGATGGTTCAAAGGTGTTACTTTTTAGTGGGGACTTAGAGTGGGACCCCTTTGAAGGAGTGTGCCATCCTTGCGCAGGACCAAAAATCCTTTTCTCAAAGGTTATCCCAGAAAGATTGCTGTCTATCTTGACAGAGACTGCTGGTTTATGTGTGGATGGCTCTCCAGGCTTGGCAAAGGTAGTGTAGATGCATGTAACCAATCAATGAGAGATTGCTGTTCTAAGGGAAAGAGTAAAGTTCGCGTGGGTATTCTTGGCTTCTAAAAAGTTTACCGGAATACTCAACAATCAGCTGGTGTCGCTTACTCGCAAACAGCGTCTTGTGCACGTTTTAGTCGATTCTTCATAGCATTATCCAGTTGCAGTATTCGCTTGCTCAACACCTGATCGGTACTTGGAGCAAACTGTGCTTGGCGATAGAGTCGACGGACTTCGTGTTCGGTCAAACTGTTTGGATCCAATTCAAACGCATCGGCGAATGCGCAAAGTCCCAAATCACGTAATTGGACAAACCTACGTGAACGCTCCTCATTCGCATCATCGGACAGCAGCATATCTTTGATTCCCATTGTAAAAGCGGTGAATTTAAGCAGACGATTGGCTAATAGACTGATCCCGTTGAGTAGGTGTGCTGCAGTTTTGGGTCCGTGTAGCTCATGCACACAATGAATGAGGCCGCCACTGGAAGAGCCGATATGAGCTTTGTCCAACATTCCCGACACCAAATAGCCGTCACAAACCACAACGTCCACATCGGATAAGGGCGTAGCTTGTCCGGGGGAAACTCCAGACCACAGTTCGGCTTTGGTACGACGACCACGCAAAGTGCAGTTGATGTACGGAAGATCGGGCGGAGTTAAGTTAATTAGAAGAGTAGAAACGACCTGAAATAGACAAAAGAATATGGCACTGAAGTGCATTTACTCATTGACAAAGGGGCAAAGATAGCTAAATACTCATAATTTGTTTACTATGCATGCATCATTCTCTAACGACGTCAAACATGACTGTCGACCACACTCCTGTGGGCCACTTACAACAGAGCAATCTTGGAATCAGCCAATATAGTCACCAAGGCGCAAATTAACCCGCCCCCCGCCCCAAATGTGTCAAAAATGTACACTAAGTACCACCAGGTTCCCCCCTCAACCACCCGTTTATTTTCTTTTCACTCTAATGCGCCAGTGAAAAATCATTGTCAACATTGATGTTGCTGTCTCTGATGATGTCCTATCTATAAACCTTGGGTTTGCTGAGAAAGGGTTAACAAGTTAGACTGGATTTCTTGAGGACGACAATCATCAGCTTTAAGTGCCGAAGAGGGGTCCACAGTAAATTATACTGTCCACGGAAGTCAAACCTACGTTCGGTATCAAATCTTAAAGAGGTATATCTAACAGTGCCTCCTCAATTCCCCAGAAATCTGACGATCGGCGAAAATGACGATGGGCAAGTGAACGAAACCCATTCAGGAGATAAGTTTTAGACTGAGACTCACTAATCTCAAAAATAGCTTATCCGCCTAGCTCATCGATTGTTCATTTGTACCGCGACAATCAAACCCTGTGTCTCCGTAAGCAATTGTTAGAATCTGAAAGAGAGGACGAATGAACAGGCTGTTTCATTGAGTGTTCTACTAGAGTTAGGCCAGCAGCAAAAAGAATGAGGACGGTTGGAATGAGTTGTTGTAGAAAAAAAGGCTGAAGGAGCCTGGAAGTGCTATCCATATTTTGGGTATATCGAAATGCAGTCTGTCCACAAAAGTAAACACAGAGGAAGACTGGAAAGTTGCCACCGGAGCCGTGAACTTACTTGCTTCCCAGTCCATAACCGCTTCGGCCACATGATTGCCGGTGGGAGGGTGACCAATGTCGGGGGTCCAGTGCAAGCGTACTTCGCTGCATCAAACATCGGACGTAGGGCATGATACACCAAGTCTAAATAGTCGGATTGATCGAAAAAACGGTCTCGCATAGTGAGTTTGACTGCAGAAATCACGTGGTCTTGAATAAGCCCAGCTAACGGAGCGCCATCCTTTGGGCCCAAATAATGGGAAGGCACAGAGGCTGGAGTGGTCGAGGAGTGAATGACAAGTGGACACATGAGGAAACAAACGACTAGCGTGCACAAGGACAACTGAGTGGGTTGTTAACAGCGAGTCCTAAATTAATTTGCTATTACACGAAGGGAAAGGAGAGACTCAACGTCAGAAAAAAAATCTATAGCCCAGTCCATGCTAGGTAGACTGGTTCCAATGGATGTACGGTGGCAACGGTGGCAAGGGTTGAGAATAGTACTGGACAATTGATAGCCAAGTAAACCAACCGTCTTTGCAAAGAGATGACAACATGATCGATACGGGCAACAGGGAACAAACGATTTAGTAAAAAGAATAAGAATAACAGTTTTCAGCTATGGCATCCTTTCGGTGCACAGCTGCCGTGTTACTCGAAGGAAGTAAGATGGGTGAGATATTGCCGGGTTGCCCAAACCTAGGCAGTAACAAGGGAATGCCATGATTGGACCTTCTGGTCAAAAGCTTCAAGTTTTGACCACCGAGCTATCTCGGTCTGGTAACAGGGTTTCTGCATAGATGTGAGTAACAGACCAAGAAACCCCTATTCATCCCCAAAGCTATTTTACTGATTGAAAGGAAGACCCATATGAGCATCACAATCTGCATAATAGACAACTTTACCTAAGGATTCCAGTTCTGCTAGTGCAGCGTAGCTCTGAACCAAATGACCGTTCATCTCGTCCCCATCGAAATCAGCATTATAGGCTCGGCAATTAGAGTAGTGCATACGAAGCGTTTTGGCAGCAGTGGAATGAATGATGCGTACGCGATGGGCCTGCATCGATGGTTTATGCAGTGTCGGCTGACGGTTCATGACCAGCATGTCACCTTGCAGTACGTGTCGATTAACCTGTGGTACACAAAGTCAAAAGAACCACAGTTAGTCAGATTGTGGACAGTTGGACTGGAATATGAATGCACAATGAAGGTCTGTGCACAGTAAGTGCCATGACGACAATTTGGGTGAATTCAGGACAGTCTCAAGCGTCGGGGCAACCGGAAATTCGTACAAACTACGGTCATTCTATGCTGTAAAGCAATCAAACAGTTCAATCAGTTGAAAAACGCTTGGAACCGATTGAGTGGTCATCATTTTCGGAAAAGTTTGGTAACAATCGGTAGATTTATTGCTGGGCAACGTTTCGCTTTTGACACAAAAGCTTCGTTAAGGGGTTGGTCGTAGCCCTAGCTCATCCACACAGACGGACGGAAAGTACAAGAGGGATCACCACGTGAACCGAACCGGAAGAACTAGACCCTAGACTGGACCCAAATCCATGTAGGTTGCCCCATCGGCCTAACACTTAGGGACCCACCCTAAGACACAAAATCCCTCCGTCGACACCTAACAGAGATTTAGCTTCACTTAGCTGATTGGTTCTCCTTCCGCCTTAAATCTCGACCAACCTCGTAACCTAGTCACTTGGCCTGAAGAAGCTTTTGTGTCAAAAGCGAAACGTTGCCCGGCAATAAATCTACCGATTGTAACCAAACTTTTCCGAAAACAATCAAACAGTTGCTCCACGGAAGATCAATGATAGTGCACAACTCAGTGATCAATGGATGGGAGAATGAATCCAAAACATACTTTAAGGTAACTGAGCACTACACCAATGGCCGTTCGTCGGTGTGGATTCACCAACAGAGGCGCCACAGGAGTCTGGGGCTTATTTAATGCTGTTTTTTGGCAGTGGCATCAACGAGGTAGTGTTGTACCGCTGATGACAATGGCCGTAAGCGTATAACGCTAACCATCAGCAACCGTGTTGATGAAAGCAGTGGGACGACACAGACTGAACAAGAAGCAAAAAGAAACAACCTACTCGGAACGTAACCTACAGACCTTACGCATGGTCCGCCACTCGGCATTGGCACCAGAACACAAGCTTAGAGATGAAATCATGTTCGGTAAAGAGACGATTCGCATAAAAGCCGGCCGCAGGAAATAGAAATGGCCAAAATTTCCACCAGGTGTTGACGAGAATCCGTGCATTACCCAGTCGTCCCAAACCAATAGGTTCGGCAAGTTTTTCTCCAAGTAAGGATCAGTAAATCGAAGTAGAACCATGATAACTTACAACAAACGGGATTCCTGTTGATGTGGAAGACACTGGAGTGAGGCAACAAGCAAGAGTCTCGCGCCTACGTTTCGCCTGAGCCGTGTTCCCGCGAGGTAGGTGGATAAGTTGCCCTTCTGGGGTTTGCACGCTTCGTGCTCCCGGATAAACCTCCGGTCCGTTGGAAACGAGATGGCGCATTTGGGCCAAGTTATGCATGTTCACCGGAGTGGGGAAAGTCAAGCGGGTGGCAAAAAACAGCGGCACGCCAACCTAACGGTGAAGAAAATGAACGTAAACATGCAGGATGGGAAAGCAAACACAAAGACTCCTTCGACCAAATACTTACTTCGGTTACATCAAGAATTGGATCTGGACTGATGACAGATCGGCAGGCATAGTTGACTCGTTTGCCCATGATATGCATACGAAAGAGACCCTCCTTTTTCTCCAGTCGTTGCCGCAGCCCGGGCAATCGGACGACCGATTTACCTATGCCACCCACTTTGCTATCCAAGCCGGTTGGAATGGTGGCCGCATTCATGTCATAAAGTCCATTAACAGCAGCTTGTAAGAGGATACAGGCCAGTTTCAGTGCACCCTCAACCCGCGTTGCATCGTTCAGATTAACCAGCGAGGCGTCTGGATCAGTGGAGAGATCAGCTAACGACTGCTGAAACGCATTATCCCTATCAGTTTGTTCTAACTGCGCCTGTTGTTGCCGCTGTTCAATGAAATCAACGATATGTGACAAACACTGAGCGCGTCGAACCACACGTGAGTAGACAGCGGTTTCGGGGTGTTCGAAAGCCAGGCCACCAACATAACGGGGCTGAAAGTAACAGAGTATAATTATAAATCGATGATTGCGACTAATGCATGAAACGGACCTGTAAGCACGAATAAAGTAACAATTCCTTTTCCAGTACTGGTTCAGAGTCTGCTGAGTACTGGTAGTAACCCCATACCTCTTATGGGGATGCTAAAATTGATGTGTTCTCAATGCGGGATCTGTTGATGGTAATGTTTTCGGAATTTTTAATTGATGTTTCGTCCCGTAAGTGAGGCCAGTCTGTGCTGAAAAGCCGAGAAGCACTGTACAGTTGTTTAATCCTTATTGAGGATCATCAGCACTGTGCACCTGTCTAAGTGCAAGCTAATGACACTGCTGATCAGCCGTTCGCGGCCACACGATTGTGTTCAAACTACTAGCCGGGACGTCGAGGCCTCGAGACACCCTGGAGTTTCGCGAGATGCACACAGTTGTGTAACGTCTATTATCGGGCCAACGGTACATCAATGAGCTTGTATGTTCGGTTGGGGAGACCAGACCGAGTGTTGTTGCCTTGGGTGACAAAAAATCGAGCAGCTGACGTGAGCGTAAGCTGTGTAACTGTAACCGGTTATCGGAATTGTCACAATGTACGAAGAGGAAGATGGAAAAAGGACACCATTTTCAAAGCTTTGGGGCTTGGTGGAAGCGTAGAATATTTATGGCCGTTGCAGGCAGTGCGGTTAGTGAAGCGCTCACAGAATAAGTTCGCTAGATCTTCGTAGATGGCGCCGTCAGACGGAAATTGAGAGACGATTTATCAGTTGAGATTTCCAAAATGCGCTAGTGTAGTCTGAAAACAGCAGCCGGACTGAACAGCTGGTGTCGAAGCAAACCAGACCTAAAGGTGCCACCTTGACGTGGTGGTCGGGCTTCTGTGCTGCAATGATCCCGCGGGTTACACTGGCTGGAACGTCGTTCCACAAGGTGCAACCATGTCAGAAAAGCCAAAAGGGGGAGCAGTCAGACCAAGAGCAGCGAGACCCCGTACTACGAGTAATCGTGCTACGAGGCGGTCTGGGGGTAAAGTCGTACTGACCTCTGCGACAGGAGTGTGAAGGCAATAAGGTGTTTCCTCCGGGGGACCAGCATGCCCATATTTACGGAAGCAGCGATGCTTCCTTCCCCGGAGGAAGGACGGGTTAGTAAATGTCGGCCCCAAAAACCGCACACGCCGATCGCCCAACGGTTGACCGTGACCGCCGACGCATTATCCAATACGGTCGAAATACTTTTAAAACCAAAGAGTCCGGTGCTGCTCAAAAGGCACCTGCTGTGAGCAGCCACATCAGGAATGAGACAGTAATGCCTTATTCCCTGCGCCCTCCGGTTAGGCCAACCCCCTGCAGCGGAGCAGGTCAGACTATTGAGTCATCGGCTCCAGGCGGGGTCCCCAAAGAAAACCCTACTGTCCGCTGCCTCGTGGGTCAGACTTTTGAGTCAGAGGCTAGGGGCAGGGTCCCCGAACAAAACCCTACATTCTCCCACTGCCTTGTGGGTCAGACTTTTGAGTCAAAGGCTTAAGGTGGGGTACCTCAACCAAACCCCCTTCCTCGGCCTGGGCAACCGGAAAGTATCATTTGCCCGCGCAGTTCGGTGTCCACCGATGTCCCTCACCACCACACAAGCAAACGTCACTGGGTCGCTTGACTGTCAGTTATCTGACCAAAGGGACTTATGCTCCTCGCTGCCTATTAACAGTAAACAAAATAACACCCTTCTAAATCCACGAGATCCTTTCTATATGGGAGCTTTTAACGTCCGTACTCTATGTCAAATTGGCAAACAAGCAATGCTTGCTCAAACCTTATACTCCCTTAAAATTGATGTATGCAAGGGTCAGTGAAACGAAAAGTGAAAAATATAGCTCATTAATTCACTCGCAAAACCGTCGACTGTAAAGATGGGCCGAACACTTCGAAGAACAGTTTAGCTGGTTTCCTGCAACAGCTTGTGGACATAGTGCATACGGGCGAATGGAATGTAAACCTTGATCGCCCGTCGGAAGAAGAAATAAAGTACGAAATATCCGTACTGAACTGTGAGAAGGCACCAGGAACGGACGTCTCTATCTAGCCCTCTTCAAAGAAGGCGGAGAATCCCTGGTGACCCATCTGACAAAGCTTACTGGTGCTATATGGAACGAAGAGAAGGTGCCTGCAGAATGGGGCATGTCGACAGTTATCTCTATCTTCAAAAGGGGTACGCGGACGCTGTGTGAAAACCACCGTGGCGTCAGCCTGGTAGCTGTGGCATCGAAGGTGCTCTCTGGTCTTATCCTTCGAAGGTTGACTGAACACGGAGAGACAGATCCGTGAAAACCAAGCTGGGTTCCGTCCTGCAAGAGGATGCATCGGTCATATCTTCACCGTCCGACAGATTCTGGAACAGCGCCACTGCTTCCAGCAAACAATAGTGGTCGTGTTTCTTGATCTGAAAGCTGCCTTTGGTTCTGTGGACCATCAGGCACTATGGCAGTGTCTATGGAGCAAAGGTGTCCCCATAAATGCTTGATCCTCCTTAAGGCGCTGTACGCCAACTCCCGCGGCCGTGTGAAGGTCCACGGGAAGCTCTCGCCTGAGTACACCGCATCAAGTGGTGTCAGGCAGGACTGTCCTCTTCCACCTTTCCTCTTCAACTTCGTCATTGATACGATCATGGAAGACTCACTATCAGCCTCTAATGCCTGTGGGGTCGAACTGCTCCCGGAGCGTCCGCTCAGATATCGAGTACGCAGACCACATAGCTCTTCTTGGATCTGACCTCGTGGTAATTCAAACAATATTAAATAATCTAAATAATTCCGCCTCACGGTTTGGCATGCGCTTCACACCGGCAAAGTGTAAAGTGCTACTGCAAAACTGGGTGGGATCGGACGCTAACCTCATGCTTGCGGATGAACCGATTGAGGTAGTAAACAAATTTGTTTACCTGGGCAGCTGTATTAGTTCCGGTAGTTTCGAGAAAGATGATATTTCCATCCGGATTGGGAAGGCCAAAGCAGCTTTTGTGAACCTGCGTCACCTGTGGCGTAGGCGTGACATCAGCTTATCCGTCAAGGGTCGAGTTTACAATGCTGCGGTGCGCACCATACTACTATACGGATCAGAAACCTGGTCGTTGCGCGCCGAGGACGTCAAGACTTTCAGTGCTTGACCATCGACGTCTTCGGAGCATTGCCCGAGTCTGGTGGGAACACCTTCAATGCATAGCTCCCTTACCAATCCCCCACTTAATAGTCCACTGACATTGCTGTATTTACGCACCAATTTATCAGCTCCCGCCTCCAATGCGCAACTACCTACCCCACCTCCCCAAATCATCGGCGAACGAAACTGTGGCAGCTACAACCACTGTACGACAAGTACGCGGTTCTTACAGCTGACAGTGATGATGATGAGGATGAAGCAATAAGAAACCAATTAAAGCTACAGTGTCAGGTGTCAAACACGAGCGTCTATAAGCGCACTATAATTCATCTCATTTGATCCTATCTGAGTCAGAATCAGGGTGACCAGAGGCATGAGATTAGTCGTTCTAGAAAAAAACACCCTGAAAGTAAACCACAAGCAAACAGTAAAACTCACGAGTCGACAAATGGAAGGCGAAAGGAGAACGGCATCCATAAAGAAGACGTCTGTTGCAAATTCGTGGGAGATTGCTGCAGAATTTAGCATGGGAAACAATAAGCGAAGAAGACTGGCGTCGTTGGTCCACAGGCATCTAAGAAATAGACGAGCCGTTTCTGTAAAAGAAAGAAGAGGTGGTCAAGCTCGAGTTACAGTACTCGTGCGCTTATAAAACTGGAAGCATCCGAGCGGTTCTTCATCCCTTCCCACCCAACTATCCTTCCAACGATCACTTACGTTACAAGAACTCACCTTTATACAGTGATTCCAGCCAATCTCACCCTAATCTGTTTAGTTCCTACATCTAGCAAGGTCTATTTTCTACGTTATTAGAACTTTGGGCGTCACCACGAGCCAGAGGAAACAGTGCTCCAGGTGATGGCATTTTTCGGACCAATGGATGCTGAATGGGCTCCGTCGCGCGTCCGCTAAGCACAAACGTGGATTTTTTGTAGCCGCTGACGCCGGTGTCTCTCCTGACTACACCGTCTATCATGTTTGTTCCTTTTTGTGCCTCATGGTTATTGTGGCAACTGTGCACGAGCAAACATGGTTGTCTGTCCGGATGAGCTTCGTATGGGGCATGCAAATGCCACCTACTGTTTTAACCCTCCCAGTTCTGCTTATCACCACCGCCTATTGCCACCATATGAATGATGCTGCCGTAGCAGAACAAACGTGGTGTGCATTCCAGGACTGAAGGGCGAGTGAGTTAATTATAAGACTGATCAGCTGCTCGTAGCCCAACGACTAAGTGTTCGAACTACTAGCCGGGAAATCCTGGGTCCGACACTCCCTGGAGTTTCTTGAGATGCACACTGCTGATGACTCCCAACAAGAATAAGACGCCTGTACAATGCTTCCCCGTTTTTCAGCATACATTGGTCTCACTTACAGTGCGAAATCTCAGTCGAAACTTCCAAAATCTCCTCACTATACCAACAACATATCTTCGGTGTCGGAAAACAAGCCTATCGTCATCACTGTCGGTAGCGATAAGCCTGACCGTTTTGGATGGTCTATGCTATTCCTGATGCGAACTTCAGAGACAGGGAGAGCCATTCATCTGGCAGAACTAGCCTGTGTGGTGGTTTATCACTGACGAATTAATTCCTTCCTAAAAGTACAAAGAGAGCCAAATATGCAAGTTCGAAAATTTACTTTCCACGACTCAGCGTTTCACTAAGTTCAGGGAAAAACCGAACCACGCAGTAGTTATTGCAGTGCAGTAAATTTATTAAATAGACCACTAAATGAGGAGAAGCGTTATCTGTTACAGAAGCGATAATTCCTAGTGTTGAGTCTGTGTTTCAAAACTCCCTTCAGTGGAAGCGGAGAAACTACGTTTGCAGTTGATCACAGTCCTGAAGTCCCAACAGCCGGGAGCTCCAACTATTGCGATGGCAGAGCGGAGAGCTTTGAACATTTTAAAGCAAATGGACAATATTGTGATTACAGTGGGCGAATAAGGGTAAGGCCACTGGTACCGTCAAACTATACCTAGCTGATGGGCCATACCGGTAGACAGACAGTGATAACATGAAGTCTGTGATGAATATGAATAAAGCTGAAGTGGGTGGGTATTCTATATCCGTGATAAGCCATTTAGGGCAAGGTAAGTGGCATCAATTGTACCCTACAAGTACAATCCAAACAAGGACTTTCGGTCCGCCAAAACTGTACAAGGTAGATGTGTCTCTGAGACCGATAGTAGACAGAATAGGCTCCCCATTTCACGAATTGGTCAGCTTCGCCGCAGATGCACTTACCGGCAAGTCGAGCACTTATATTAAGAATTCGTAGGACTTTGCCAGAGAAGTCACCGGTTGCTCCACGGAACCATATGACAACTCAATGTCAACTCGGTCACTTTTCAGAAGTAGCCAAGCAACTGCTATTGGCAGATACCACACTTTCAGAACGAACACAACTGACTGTAGATTAAATGGTGGAAAGCATTAAAGTATGCCTGGACTTCACTCACTTCATCCTCGATTCTGTGGTTTACGCTCAAAAACAGGACCTAGCAATCCGATTTTCAATATACCCGGTTTTGGCACATTTATCTATGGAAGATTTCGAACAGAAAGCTTTGGCCAAATTCATATCTCCAGCGGAAGCATTTTGGTGGTGACACCCTTGTCGTGAGTAAACGAGACAAAGTCAACGAATTACACGAGTACCTTAATAACCTGTATTCCCAAATCAAATTTAATGAGATGTAATTTATTTCGGGTACCCTTCTTGGAATGCGTGACACATACGGCTGGTATGAAACTAAAAACCACCATGTACCAGAAGCCAAATTACATTGAGACGATGTTGAACTATTCACCGGCCCATCCTATGTCAGTATTCGTTAGCGCTGGCTCGTCAGTATTTAGCCAACTAAGTGCTCTGTATACACAAAAGGTTGACCGGACAGCAGATCACATTGAACTAAAAATAGACTTCGAGATGGTGGATATTCAATTAATGTGATTAAGCGTCGATTAAAGAGTATCTATCTACTTATCGCAAAACCCGATAGGTAACGGAGCGGGGCTGCTGTTATTCCATATAAACTAGGGACGTCTTAAGTTATTCGAAGGGTTCTAAACACAACTAACATAAGAGTAGCGTCCCAAATCAAGAACACTCTTCGCACTGCATTGGTGAAGTCAAAGGATCGCCTCCCGGTAGACAAAACCAAAGGTTGTTTTCAAAATCGAATGCGACGACTGCACTAATGTACACTTACGACAGACGGTTAGGAAACTTCACCTTAGAATCGGTGAGCACAACAGGGGCTACCAAGAAACGCAGATAAATATCTAGTGCTAATCAAACACTCAGTAGTAGCGGGACATGCACTAGGCACGAGGTACAAAACACTTAGAAAGTGTTCCAGTTTTGAGGCAGCGACTACGACTCACATCGAGGTGGTGGAAATTGACGATCATCCTAGTTTTAAATAGAGTAGAAAAGGTGTAGAATTGGTGAGACTGTGGAGATCGGTTTTACATCAGCCGAGCTGACACGTGGTAGTGTGTGGTTATCAGTGAAGAGGGTTCAAAGGCAGCAGTATCATAGTTCATAGCCCAAGCCAACCAAATGTCCATGTGATATCACCCTCCCCCTAACCAAATGATTGCAGCATCCACGCAACCACAACGACCAGAATATTCGTAAATGACACCAAGTGGAATCACTAATTCGTGAACCGGAAGATAAGGACCTGAACTCGATAAAAAATGACTTTAAATTCCCCCAACTCATCGGTCCTAAGAACTGAACACTCGCACAAACCGACAAGACCCTTTAACCGACATTTAGAGAGAAATCTCGGTGACTGGTTCTTCGTCCGTTTTAGAATTCGGCCAACCTAGCAACCTACACGCTTGGCCTGACAAAGCTTTTGTGTCTAGATCAGAACTTTGCCCAGCGATAAACCCACCAATTATTTACCGAACCTTTCTAAAACCCGTCAGTCATATTTTATCGCATTCATCCCCCTATGTGGTTAAATCTCATATCATGACAGCAACAAGCGTGGAGCTGTTGACCTAAACAAATATTTCCTACAGTCATAGAATCCAGCACTCCGGCGAACACTGAGACTGATGTACTTATCGTCATTACAAATTCTGTCCCATCTTATTTATTAGGCAGCTTAGGGCTCACTCGGTCTGTGGTGTTCAGTACTTCAGGTAATACCATGCTATTCACGAAGCGCGCTGTTTTTGAAGCATCGTTCAAGCTGACGCCAATGATCCATTGACATAGGTAACTTAGCACACGAATATTTGAATCCATGACTGTAGTGAAAAGAAAAAGTCTCAGGTGATCGAGTGGTGTCCATTCTGTCAGATGTTAGTGCTCATGGTGCCAATGCACGGTCCCCCCGAAAACTTTCGTTGTAAGTGGAAGGGGTCACTCAGACTAAAATTCTGAATCTGGCTTCCAATTCCACTAAGTAAACTGGCACGCCACTGCCTTGTCGTAGTCGTTCAACTGCAACACCCTTTCGAGCATAGCTACCATGCCACCCGAAAGAAGCACGAGGGCTGAGATACTGTCAGGTTGCCCAAGCCTAGGCAGGAGCAGCTGAGATGCAGAGGTTGGGTTCGAACCACGAACCTTTCGGTCAGTAAATTCGCGCTTTAACCGCTAAGTCTTGTCAGTAGCAGTACAATTGGCCCAAACTTCCATGCAGATTTGCAGGCGCCTGAAACTGTTGGAACAGGGAGACGCCCAGACAATTGAAGCTACGCGAGGTGCACTGCATACAGGAGTGAGCCGGCCGCACCAACAGGAGAAAGTCGTGTGAGTGAAAATAAATGCTCAAGCCTAGTGAGCCAGTGGAACAGTAGCAAGTAGACGACGGCACGCCATTGATCGTAGTTAGTCAGACAGTCATTGCATTCGATCTCACGTTTTTTTTGTACCTGTCTGACTGACAGTACACCACGCCCCTGATTTGTTGTATTTCGATGCGCTGGGAATTACCGCCGCTTCCACAAACCAACTGGCAATACAAATGTGGATAGGGCGATGTTTACCAGAACATCGTTCGTAGGCATCATGAGATCTTTCTGACAGAGCTGTACAAAAGTGATTATCCATTGGACCAGCGCAAAAATGTGTCTCCAACCCTAGAGCTACGTCCACAGCTACGTATTCACAAACTGGGGCCCTTACGATCCCTGAAACGACAGAAGGATCACATTTAAGTTACATGTGAAGCTAAGTCAGACGAAGCGGTCCGATTTGACTCAAACAAATCTTTCATCCTGCAAATAAAATTAGAGCATTCCAAAATGGCAAGAAGCAAGCGACGCAGTGCTGGAATTTTGGGCGTTCCAGGAGGTCGCGCGTTCGAATCTCCCTTGAGGTTTTGTCAAGTGCACATCGTTGATGTTCTCCAACAAGAACGAAACAACTGTACAGTGCTTCCCTGGCTGTCAGATCGGATCACTTCACTAAGGCACCGTTCCGGTGCACAGATGCTGTGCAGCACATGGAGAGCACAATGGCAGAGATAATGTTGGATTCCCTCAACCTAATAGAAGCTGCCGATTCAAAGTGTTCGCTGTCGGGAGCTTGTATCTTAACCGACTCAGACTATCCCGTCGTTTGTTTTTTTTTTCTACTCAAGGGTATTTCGTATCAGCCCAGTCGTTGGGTGACAAGGAAACGAAGAGCATGAAACCAGATCAAAACTGAGAACATTAAAAAAATAGACAAAAATAAGTCGTTCAGCTGTAACATCCTTTCGGTGCCTAGCTGCCATGCTGCCCGAAGGAAGCACGAGGGATACTGCCAGGTCGCCCAAGCCTAGACAGGGGAAGTCGAGAGGCAGAGGTCGATTTCGAACCACGGACCTTCTGGTCAATAAATTCGTACTCTAACCACTGAGCCATCTCGCTCCCATCAAGGGATAAAAGTTAAAAACCAACACACCTGGTAACAAGCATGTTTCCTTTGAATTCACGGAACTTTTTGACATTTCATTCAGTTGCTTTCGAGCCTCCTCTAAAAGTTGCTCCTGAGATTGGTTCGTATCGGAACAAGTTTTCCGTTCCATCGGCTCTACGAAAAAAGATTGATTTTCACCATCCGCCAGAGCAGCAAGGGTAGGAGCCAACCGTGGATCCTGTACAGCAGCTGATGCTAGGAAATCTTCAATCGATTCCTCTTCTTCACTGGAATCACGAGGCAAACCAGCAAGATCAGCAGGAAGTTAGTAGAAGAGCAATGAAAGCGAATGAATACAGCGAAGTTAAAGGAGAAGGTAGGAAGCTATATAAAGGTAAGGTAATATTCATAAACTAGAGAACGCTAATAAATAAGCGCCCGAGACAGACAAAAGACTAAGATGTGAATATACTATCCTAATTGTACACCACCAACTCTTTCCCATCACACCCGAAAACAAAAAATTAAACCTTCATTCAGCTATTCGTTGAAGGTGTACCAACTGGAATGCAGGTGAGGGGGCACCGAAGTAAAATCTGGCGGCAAGTAAGAAAACACACAAGGCCACGGGTGGGCTATCAACTCTGGGTTAGAAGATGCGGTACCAGAAACCCGAATTCCGCGGTAAGCAGGTAAAGATTAGTGGAGAGTCCTCTATATGTACCCTATCCTGAACTTCGGCTGAGGATTAGTAGCGCCGAGCAGCAGTAGCAGAATGATTGGAGCTTTCGGCTCCGAACCACTCAGTTGGATACAACAATCAGAAAGGATTCTACTCACTTCGTTTTCATCTCGGATGCAGTTGATCTACTACGCGCGTTCTCCGACACCGGGCGCATCACTAGCTGTTGTTTGTTGATATGGCGTAAGACCCATGAACGTGTACAGCATAGTTTGCACGGGACACGCGGTCTGGATGACAAAGAGCGAAGGGCAATCTTTGTGAGTTCGGTCTCGGGCAGGCCTTCGAGCTCGGCTAATTCAGTCTGCTTCGGTTTGCCAGGGAGAGTAGAGGCTGAATTCCGAGGTGGCGAATAAAAAGTAATTTCTAGCCTACCTGCAGCACCCAAATGATGCAATGCGGCTGCCAAGTAATCTACACTATATATACGAAAACATCCAAAGCAGAAGGCTTTCATGAGCTGGCAAAAACAGTAAGGAGGAAAGCAACACTAACCTTGAACAGCAGGTCAAAAAACAGTGGGTTGAACACTGGCTTTGAAAATTCAATATGCCCAAAATGTCCTGGGCATGCGAAAAAGTCTAGCCCGCAGTGCCCGCACAGATCTTTTTCACTATGCACACCTAGAAAATGGATGCGAGAGTTAAGGGAATGGTGCTTTACCCATGGATGCATCGTGTAGGCCTCCATCAACCCCACGACCCGTAAATTTGTCGAACGCCAGTTCATTAGTCACTTGTCGAACCGATAGCAGTCTGATATCATCGCGGTTGTAAAATCGAAATCCTAGGCGCTCAAACTGCCCGTCTGTCGATGAGAACATCAATCAAGTGAATGAACGGAATCAACAGTCTGTTCCAGAGTGAGGGGCTCTGCGAGCTGTAAGAAATTGGAAAAGTATCAAATTAGGAAAAACAATAAACAGCCTGATGATGAGTTCGTGCGTTTGGCAGCAAAATCAGCTCACTGATGGACACTGGGACGGCTGCGCCTACCTGATGAGCTTCAAGAAGGGCTGTCGGAGAGTTTTCAGCAACCATATGAGTAGTGTGATCCATAAAAAGTTATTTCATGTTGAGAAAGCTCTGCAAGACTATGTGACCCAATCCCATAATTGTATCCTTGTATGAAAGCAGAGTATAGACATGGAGAAGGTAGCAAAATATCCAGTGCGAAGCGACGGTTATTCCTCTTATTGTTGGTAGCTGGGTTTTACATTCGGAAAGGCTTATTAGGAAAACGAAGAAGCTTCGTGTTGTCCGGTTCCAACTGCGCCTAGCAAACCGAAACCCACTAAATGCTGTTCAAACGAAATATCCTCTTTAAGTTGACAAACCCAGCATGCACTAAGCCTTCTGGAGGAAGGCTCTCAACAGTAGTTAAAAGGAAATGTCCTAAAAGAAGCATTTACGTCTCCCCGAACTAAATAATGTCTGCAGACTTTCGTCATCGGGTGGTCGCAAAATTGACCCTCCAACTGACCAAGGAAAATTTCAGGGAACCAGTAGAGAAAAGTGGGAATTAATTAAGATCCATAAAGTGAAATGAAAACAGCAAATACTGGATTCAATATCGAGGATAAGCGAGTGGATACAACAGTGCTGTTGGTTACGGGCCTTAGCCATTCTAGTTCCTATCTGTTGGTATTACCCCAGCTTCACCGATACCTCGAGCCTGTTATATACTAATGTTGTGTTAAACTGTTTACTTGCTATTCATTAAACTAACTGTGTTTCCTAATGTTTTAGCTGATGTACTGAAATCGTTAGAAGATTAAAGCCAAGCATTCGACAATCCTCCTTCTCTATTTCTGGCTCAATCATTTGAGTGCACAACAAGTTAATCTTCTAACAATATACAATGGAACGATTGTTTCGCCCAGTTCGGTTTGACGCCGATCCCCAATCCTCTTCTGCTTCAGAACAATGGATCCATTGGCACGAAACGTTTACTAATTTCCTATCATGCATCGAACTCCCAAACAGATGGAAAAGAAAACTTTTGGTAAATTTTTTTTCTCCGTCCGTCTATCAGCATGTTCGTGAATGTACTACTTACGAAGACGCCATCCAGACGCTCGGAACGACGTACATTAAACCCAAAAATGAAGTGTTTGCTCGTCACAAGCTGGCTACTACCAAACAAGAACCGGGTCAATTAGTCGACGCATTCCTGCAAAAATTACGTTACCTTGCCAAGGACTGCAATTTTCGTGCGGTTTCTGCCGGGATGAGGCTATTCGAGACGCTTTTATCACAGGTTTACAGTCTAATTCCATTCGCCAACGATTACTAGAAAAACACACTCTTAAGCTTCAACGAGCGTTTGACGAGGCACGTCTGCTTGAACATGCTCAACAACAGTCATTCTCATACGACTCGTTTTCTCATGTTCCCTGTGGTGCTGCATCTATCAAAGCGGATAAGCCTTTGACTCCTGTTCGTGATGCACCTATCTTCCAGACTGACTCTAATGACGCGATTGCAAGCACATCCTTATCTTGCTTCTTCTGTGGCAACGGCAAGCACATTCGTTCAAAATGCCCGGCTCGTGAATCTTTCTGTCATTCCTGCGGCAAGAAGGGTCATTTCCAGAAAGTTTGTCGATCCAAGCCGAGTTCAAGTCGTATCACATCGTCGGTGAACCCTCGTGTCTCATCCACTTTCAACATCTCTTCATCCATCAGATTTTCCAAATCAATGTTATGGTGAATAATATCCCACTTCATTCTCTTATCGATACTGGTAGCTGCGAAAGTTACATTTCTTCTGACATCGCACTGAAGCATGGTTAGATAATAACATCCCCTAAGAGCACTATCTCGATGGCTTCAACGAATTTATCTTGTGTTACTAGCAGTCATCTTTATGCTACCGTGCTGTACAAAAGCACACGATATGAAGGTGTCAAATTCTCGCTCTTGTCCAATTTGTGTTCAGACGTCATTTTCTCAGCCAACACCAAAGTGTCGTCATGCCATTCACGGGTAAACGGCCCCCATTCGCCGTATGCACACTGAAAGCAGCAAAAGTCAGTGCTCCCTCTTTGTTTGACAATCTCGCCCCTGGGTGTACTCCGGTTGCTACAAAATCTCGTCGTTTCTCTCGCGTGGATACGGCATTTATCGAGACGGAAATTCGGGAGCTACTAGCAGACAAAATTATTGAACCGTCTAACTCCCCTTGGCGGGCCCAGGTTCTCGTTACTACAAATGAAAGGCGTAAGAAGCGCATGGTCATCGATTACAGTCAAACCATAAATCGCTTCACCTACCTTGATGCGTATCCTCTGCCGAAGGTGGACGAACTTGTAGAGAAGGTTTCCAATCACACAGTGTTTAGCACACTAGACCTTCAAAGTGCGTACGATCAGATCTCCATTGTCGACAAAGACAAGCCATATACTGCATTCGAGGCATGTGGTAAGCTGTTTCAATTTCACCGCATTCCGTTCAGAGTCACTAACGCACCATAGACAACATCATACGTGAGGAAGATATGCTCGATACATTCGCATATGTTGACAATGTTACCGTGTGTGGTCGCGATGCCCAGGAACATGATCGAAATTTGAAGAAATTCCTAGAGGCCTCAAAACGTCACGGTATTACATTTACCAGAAAAAGAGCACCATAGCTACTGCGAAAGTACTATTACTAGGATACGAAATATCTCACGGTATGATAAAACCAGACCCTGAACGTTTTCGAGCCCTACGGGAGTTGCCTCATCCATGTGTTATTCGTTCACAACGAAGATTGGTCGGAATGCTGGCATACTACGCACACTGGATCCCATGTTTTTCGGATAAAATTCATCCAATCGTCCACAAGCAGACCTTTCCCATTCCAGATAGCGTACAAGCTGCATTGAATAATCTAAAAGACGATTTGGAAAAGGCCACCGTGTTCACCATAGACTACACTCGTCCACTCGTTGTGGAAACTGATGCTTCCTACATAGCCATTGCGGCCATTCCCAATCAAGACGGGCGCCCCGTAGCTTTCTTTTCACGCACTCTGTCACACAGTAAGCGTCATCATTCAGCAATCGAGAAGGAAGCGTACGCGATTGTTGAGGCCCTGAGAAAATGGAGACTCTACCCGATTGGCAATCACTTCACACTTGTCACGGATCAACGATCAGTCGCCCTTATGTACGACAAACAGCACAAAGGCAAAGTAAAAAACGACAGAATCCAGAGGTGGAGACTTGAGCTATCCTGTTTTCATTGCAATGTCCAGTACCGTCCAGGTAATCAAAATAAAGCCGCTGACGCACTCTCGCGGAGTGATCACATATCTGCGATGTCACACGTGGATCTCAAACACCTTTATAACACGTTATGTCACTCCGGCATCACGCGGATGCTTCATTTCGTTCGCTCGAAAAATTTGCCGTTTTCAATCGAGGATGTTAAGGAGATTACAAATAAATGTAGTATTTGTTCAGAATTGGAGCCTCGTTTCCTCAATCACCCTTTTGGCAATCTTATTAAAGCTACGCAACCGTTTGAACTCGTCAGCATCGAGTTCCATCGACTTCCCACAACAAGTACCTTTTGACAATGATCGACGAGTACTCCCGTTTCCCACTCGCCTTCGCACGTACGGACGTGTCCTCATTCACCGTGACCAAGTGTTTCAATCAGTTGTTCTCTTTGTTCGGAATGCCCTCATACGTCCATTCTGATCGTGGTGGAGCTTTCATGTCAGGTGAAATACAAAAGTTTCTTCACGACAGGGGAGTGGCAACCAGTCGAACTATTCCATACAATCCACGCGGTAACGGGCAAGTCGAACGAGTTAACGGTACTCTTTGGAAGTCTATCACCCTGGCGTTGAAGACCCAACAGAGGGACGTTACTGAGTGGGAATACGTGTTTCTAGATGTTTTGCACTCTGTTCGCTCCTTATTGTGCACCGCTACTAACACAACACAACACGAAAGATTTCCTAACTTCCAGCGGAGGTCAACGTATGGCACCTCTCTCCCGACTTGGCTGTCGACTCCAGGCCCCGTTCTGTTAAAAAGAATGACACGCTCTTACAAATACGATCCGTTGGTGGAAGAGGTGGAACTTGTTAACCGCAACCCGCAGTATGCCTGTGTTCGTTTCCCAAACGGAAAGGAAGAAACTGTTTCTCTTAGACATCTGGCAGCAAAAGCACAAAACATCTTTGAGGTCTATTTAACCGAATCAATCGAAGGTGTAGCGACTCCTCAAGACGAGACTCAATCACACTCGATTGATCCTCCTGGAGACGAAAAGGCATCACCAGAACAACCCAGCGAAATTCCAGAGAATGTTCTACAATACATCACAGACCAACAACGTGTTCGACCATATGATCTTCGAAACCGCGAAGCCTAATCTATAGTCTCCTGACAATAACCCCTCCGGCGGGGAAGAATGTTATATACTAATGTTGTGTTAAACTGCTTACTTGTTATTCAGTAAACTAACTGTTTCCTAATGTTTTAGCTGATGTACTGAAATTGTTAGAAGATTAAAGCCAATCACTCGGCCATCCTCGTTCTCTATTTCTGGCTCAATCATTCGAGTGCACAACAGAGCCCACGTGGCTGATGCCCGCGGTTAGGCTTTCCACGCTCCACCTTCAGGTCGTACTTTGCCCATTTTGCGCCTTCTTCCAATCTCGAAAGCCTTCAGCAAACAGAGCAGGATGAAGCAGTCGATCATCTGACAAGGAAACAACAAAACTAAGCTAGCGTATCTGGTTTAGCCGTGTCACACAGTCAAGTGAGTGGCCGCTTGAATAGTTACAGAAAACCAATCGTCGCACTCAGGCAATATTAACCTGGTGTTCTCACAATAAACGTGCAATGCTTCGAAGGTAGCAATGGTTAAAGGAAAGCAGTCGTCTTTTGCCTTCAGTGCACATTAGCCAGGCTTCAAAACCATAAAAGCAGTATTGGACGCGTTGTAGACCTTGCTCCATCATACTAATGTCACGTCGTCACCAAAAGTGCCTGCGCTGAATAAAAGCTCAGCGGGTCCTGGAGCTCACATCACTCACTTCGTTATTAATAATGTCATCCAAAGCGGCACACTTGGCAAGATGGGTGAACTTGTCAACCAGTTCAAGCACTTCAGATGAAGTGACCAAGCTAGTGCTGTATCCATTCAGCGTCAGTCTGCATTTTTGGAGTGAAAAAAACGCATCCCGAGAAGCGTGGCAACATCGTATGGGTTATTCATTGTAGTGCATCCTTCGATATCTGATTCAACCAGTGTGGTATCACCTGCATATTGCAGATCAGCGTTCCCTCACCTGGGGTTGCGATGTATTCCGTAGGAACCGCCGCGGTTTTTCGTCTAAAAAACTATCAAAAAAAACAATATAAAAAACATTAGTAGAGAAAGAGAAGTTGTTGTAGACCCTCATGTATCTCGTATTAGTTAAAATGACTTGGGTCATAATCGTAACAACAATAAAAGCTCAGCTGTAGCATGTTTTCGGTGCAAATATAGCATGTAACTTGAGGGAAGCACGAGCGCCGAGGTACTGTGAAGCTGCCCAAGCCTAGACAAGAGCAATGGGGAAGCCGAGGTTGGATTCGAAATGCGGACTTTCCGCGCAGTAGTTTCTGTGCGTTACAGACTGATTCCAGTTTATACGTCAGTGTGCAATAGACATAATTGTTCAGAGTGGGAAAGAAATAGATGACTGAGACCGAACACACAACTCGTTGGGTTGCTGAAAACTCAACAGCAACCTTATGTGTAGTGTATTGCGTGCAGACAATGTACTGCGATCTCTCGAATATCGTCCCATCTGTGCAGCACATTCAGCTGAAGAATACCATAAACGATAGATCCAGCTGGGGTGCAGAATAGTCTCACATTAAAATCAAATTAGTATGCGAATGGGTGTATTTTGCAGATAGAGCGTTCCTTCCAATACTTTTTAAATTGGTTTCATAAGATGAAGCTGAAATTTCATGCAGAAATAGTTTCCTAACTTGGAATGAGTGATTCCTGGATGAGCTTCAAATTTCTGTATTGGGACGGTGAGATGAATGGATTGGTAATTCAGTTTCCAGGAAAGAAAAATCAGCGGTATCCTTCAACAGCAGAGAAATATAAACATCGGCGCATCACTGACATTCTCATCTACTTCCCCACTGCCTGTACGTGATGCCAAAAGTTCTTCCTGCGGCACAACCCAACCAGTCCTGTCTAGACACTGGGCCCCTGATGAGACTGTGACTATGCTGGAATCCCCAATACAGACTCCTTGTGGTCGAGACCACTATGTAATTCAGAACATCATCATACAACAGTTTAAACTGACAATAAATACAGACCGGGAAGCCTGGTGGGTTCAGAAAGCCGAAGAAATAAAAGAGGCGAAAAAGCTGGAAATATTCGCAGGTTGTCCCACGTGACTAGTTCAACAGGTTCAAGAAATCCTCTTTTCAGCGAATCCATTACGAACCACTGTGGTTCCCTAATATCCAGAAGAGAACGTTTGGACCGTCGGGCGGAAAATTCAGTGGATCATTTGCTACTTCCCACCTGAGCGACTAGCATGCAATGGAAATGTGGGCTCTGGATTGGGATCATACACTTCCGCCTCAAAAGTGTACCAGTATGCGTCTTTACACATGCACCAACCCGACGACCTTCCACCTGCTGTTCAAGGATATTGGTGAATTTCTCAGCCAGCGCCCATCTAACTTATACCAATATATATGGGAAGGAGAGATCGTTCTCAACAACCAGGGTGAGTTGGAAATCACGTCCAATCCGACTTAGAGCTGTCAACTTGTCGTGGTGCTTGAGCTTCAGTTTTGCAATGACACTGCGGGCTACAATGACCGAAACACAGTTCCATAGGGTTCAATCATGCCAAAAAGACCAACGGGGAGCAACCCGTCGAAGAACAGCGAGTCCTCGTATTGCGAGAAATCGTATTACGCGACGGCCTGGATATAAAGTCATGCTGTCCTCTGCGATAGTGTGGTGAAGGTAGCAAGCTTGTTTCTTCAGGCAAGAAGCGTGTTCATTTTATCAAATCGGCGACGCTGTTCCCCCGAAGGACGGGGTTAGAAAAGGCCCTCCAAAAAAAATACTCTAAACGGTTGACCATGATCATTAATAAACACGGTCTAAACACCTTTGAAAGTGAAGAATCTGGTGTTGACCGGAAGACATCTGCTGTGCTCAGTCGCAACAGCAGTCAGACAGTTACGCATTGCGCAACGCACTCTCGCGCAAGGCCAGTCCTCTGCAGCTAAATGGGGCTCCGGGAAGGGTCTCTCAAGAGAACTATGAAACCCGCCGCCTTGCGGTTCAAGTTTTTAAGGAAGAGGCTAGACGGAACTGAAGCTCCTCATTTATTTTGGAGTACACATGTCTCTGACAAGTGCAGTGTGAGGTCGAAAGTTCGTTTTATATCGAAAAGTCTAAAGTTGACGTCAGGGCGTTAATTTCACCACCTCCAATGCTCCCTGTATCAAACAAATATCGAATTGGGTTGGCGCAATAAATTTCAGGTCAGGTGGAAATGGGGATTTGGGGAAGCCTTGGAAAAGATGGACAAGAACTACGTCCACGACCTCTGAAACCGTCTATTCAGGGTCGTCTGCATTTTCCACTGAGAATTGAATAATGTCACAATTAACAGCTCTCACTGGTGCCTGGAAAATCACACCAGCAGCAAATGACTATGGTGGCGCAAGCAAACCCCTCAAAAGCCGAATAGCAAAGACGATAGAGATTGACAAACAAACTTGGAGGACGAGGGCCCGGGAACTGAAGTGTCGTACTCCATCACAGCCAATACGTACTTTATTTCGGCTATCTTCTGTATTAGGATGAGCCGGCTTCTTGAATGTCTCGAATTGCAGCTGCTCAAGCGCGGAGGTCGGTGGCAAGGCTTTTTCAGATATCGACGCACGACTGGTTCCAATATTGTGGGGCTTAAACAACCTGTAGACTCACACGTTTAACATTGTTCACCGGGTTCTCAGCTGACCACAGCGGCTTTGGAACAAGAACAGCTCTGACTATATTCGTATGCGGGCGGTAAAGAATGTGATTCAACCATCGAAAATTGTCCAGCGGGTTTCAAGCGTCTGTGACACTACCTAACTGGGAAGTCCTGACAGGCGAGTAGATCGATCGTCCCAACCAGGAGTGTTGCTGGGTCGTCGTTCGATGGATCGGGCATACCAATCAAACCGCTCAAGCGTGAGCATGTTCGCCTGTTCAGATATGAAAATTCATATGCGTCCAACGTGCACTGGTGGAGTAGTGGCAACACGTTCGCCTAGCATGTCAGATTTCCGGAGTTCAAACCCCGGCACGGCCATTGGATATGCACTGCTGATGAGCTCTAATAAGAGCGAGACTCGAGTCCAGTGCTTCCCCCCTTTGGTGTGGACTCACCAGAATAATTACGCCAGGAGAGGAGGAAGACTGTTTAAACAAGAGTGATGTGAATATGAACAATACATATTCCGCAACCCCCACAACAAAAACCAACCATCATAGTCGGTATTCGAGTTGGGCGACGACAATGTACCACGGAAGGACCAAGTCATTGAACACAGGGTGCTAGAGACATACTCAAACGCCAATGGTCAAAAAATCTTGCGAGTGTCGAAAACTAGGGTCGAACAGGTTTTGCCCGCATGAAGTAAGGCAGATCGAATTGCAGACTGATAGATAGTTTTCGGATTAATTTATTGTACCATAGTACACACTTCAGTTGTAGGGACGCTCTGCACTGTCCACGCAAGTTGTGACTTTGTCCCTAGCCCGTTCGTCCGAAAGAATGGTTTGACCGAATTGTCCGAACTCGCAAGCATTCTCTAGTACCACTCCACTTATTGCAAACGGTTCGTTGGAGTTGGGCGCTGAGGGCGGAACGATCTTGGCTTTTGAGGCGTTGATCTCAAGGCCAATCGAAGAAGCGCGCCGGTAGATACCATTCAGGACCTACAGACTGTAGTGATCTTCAGCGAGGTACGCGACTGGTGCATTCTAGCTAGTCTGTACCCTACAGTGTCCGTTGATGCCTTATCCAATCAACCCCCAATGCTGAGCAGTACAGGAGATAGGAGGTAAACCTGTCGAATACCAGACTACAAGTGGAAAGTTTACGATTCCTAGTCATACAGACAGATTCTCCCCAGAAACTTAGCTAGACCTCAACAATCTGATTAACTTTGTACGGATTTCCGATTCCGCTATGCTTCACGATGCTTTTTGGTTCATAAAGTCGAGCGGGCGTATTGAGTCTTTGTGAGTCAAAAATTTAGAAGGGACACCTTTCATCTTCAGACACCACCAGTTTCAGACGACCGACGGAGTCAAGAACAGAGTTGAGATCGATAAGGACGATCAATGTTGGTCGTCGGAAGGTGGCAGTTCCAGAGCTTTTGTAGTGGAAGTACGATCGATGCAATCCCGGTCAGGGTGAAACCCAGATTGATTCTCGCTAATCGTACTCTCTCGATGATGGATCATCCTTCGTAGGATACCAGAGCGCCTGGAAGCTACGGCCACTGGACTGATGCCCCCGGTGATTTTCGCACGACGTCCTTCCTCGCTTCTTGAAAGTGGGTATCACCGTCGAGTGGCTCCGCTGTGTCGGTACTCTTCCCTCACTCCATATACTTGGCAGTAAAGTCATCAGGATAGTCACGAGGGACTCGTCAGCATCAATGAAGCGTGCAGGATGCAAACCGTCTGGACCAGGTGCTTTGTTGCACTGAAACAATAAGATGGCACGCTGGACTTCTGTCGTCGACGGTGGGGGGGGGGGTACCTACGTTCCACTCAGGTTCACTTAGTCCTTCCAGAGGCTGTGGGTGAATTGAGGTCCCACGTTTTCCGGAGGTAGTTGCACTCACACTCGTCTGCCTCGGACCAGTTGATGGGATTAGTTGCGATTGTCCCGTTACAAAAGCTCTCTCCACTTATCAGGCTTTTTCGATCCACCAGCGCTCTCTGGCTAGCCTTAGGCTTTGCATTATTTGGCGTTTGAAGGATGTGCGCGCGCCATCATAGTCATTTGTTGATGGTATAGTTTTTCTGGCTTGAATCAGAGCTGCTGATCGTGACGAGATCTAGTGTTCACTGGGGAGTGCGAGCGACCTCGGGCAGACAGTAGCAAACGTGATCATAGCTTCTTTCACCTTTCTCCAATCCTCATCCAAATCAATACTGGGCCCGTCAAGTTCTGCAAGCTTCTCAGCCAACTCAACTTGACAGTACTGAGCTACATAAACGCTTTGCATGTGGCGAACTGGATGCCTTTGAATCACCCGACGTATCTGGGGGGGGGGGGGGGGGAAGGCCGCACAATGTCATGATCGGAGTCCAAAAATGAACGACAATTATGTATAGGAGCTCTCCAACGATAGCTGATCGCCACATGGTCCAACTGAATCCATGGCTGGTTTGCAGTTAGTGACCTACAAGTCACACGGTATGAGTGCTTGTGCTGAAGGCTTGTGCTAGCCAGAAATAATTAATGTTCAGCACATAACAGAATAGAGGCCATGCAAGCCTTGCATATATCTGCAAGGGTGTCATCCTCACCCAAAACATTGAGGTTTTTCAGTTCTTTTGTTGCAGATTCACAGTGAACGTCATACGCGGAAGGGAACTCAAAGATGGATGGGGACGTATACTGAGTTGTGCGACTCAGGAATTATTTAGGATGTCCTGTCTGTCGGAAGTATTCTCGGCGTTGTTAGAAATGGTTTCCTCATATAAAGTATGCGGTGCTTTGAAGTTGGTATTCATTTTCCATGCGATTGTGGAAGGGTACGAAAAAACGTAGTCACTATTTAAGGCAACTTGAATACTGGCCGCCATGTTGGTTTGCCAGCGAATCGGGTCACCCTAACAGACTTTGTTGCTCAGCGATGGGGTATGCGGTAGTTTGGTGCGCTGGAAAATCTCTCCTTATTTTGGCTTGAAAACTGCAGGGCGCGCTCTGAAACCCAGTCCTCTTGTCGGTGTAGGGTAGTCCCTTGGAGGCTGCTAACAACATACTGAATCGCAGCTGCCATGCGCGTTTATTGTGCAGTAACACTATCTAGCGCTGTAGGACATGCTTGGAAGTTTTCGCATATGGTGTCAAACAGTGGTTATCGTCTATTCTCGTGTTGTTGTACTTCTTAACAGGAAGTGTTTTCAGAGAACATGACAGGCGAAACCTAAGTATCGCTCATCCAACTGTGGAATCTGACCGTTTTCCTTCCCCTGTTTGTGATCCACTGAGGTGACGAAAATCCTCTGCACATGAGAACCACTGAAATCCCTGTAGAATGTGGCCAAAAATGATAACAACGTCGACCGCATAGTTCAAATCGACAAGGTTTTTGCTCGGAGAGATCTGAACATCGGGGTTCGGAGGCCTTCCTGTGTTGAGATATGGCATTTCTCCGAAGATACTGGGTTGGCAGATGGGGGAGAGATGGTTCAATGGTTAGAACGCGAATTTACTGACCGGAAAGTCCGTGGTTCGAACCCAACGTCTGCATCTCGACTTCTGTCTAGGATTTGCAACCTGGCAGTACCCCAGCCCTCATGCTTTGTTCGGGTGGCGTTGCAGCTAGGTACCGAAAGCTGCACGACTACTGCATTGGCATGCTCGCTGCTGAATTGCGGGGGCCTGAAGGAAGGCAAATTTTCAGTTGTTCTTGTACTATAGCGTGATCGGAACCAAGTTGTGTCCCAAAGGGAACGGCAGTCTTGAAGTGTGGCTCCCCAACGGTGACTAGTAGCCACGTGATCCAACTGAGTCGGCGGTCGATTTGCACTTGACGGCCGCCAGATTACGCGGTGCGAGCGTTTATGTTTGTTGTAAATTCGTGCTGGCCAGAAACAGTTGCATGGTTAGCACACTTCTGGAGGAGTGGTTCTCCGTTGTCTGTGAGGCGAATATCGACTCCAAATCGACAGCTTTGATGTGACTCCCAGGCACTCAGATGACCGACTTAGATATTCATATCGGCTGCAAGGATGCCAATGTCAGTGCTTCTTACTTGACGACTGAGCTCGAAAAGCTCTAGATAGAAGGTAGCCTTCTCAGTGTCAGAACTGCAGTTCACCTTGACCCGTGCGCATCAAGAGTTATTTCGACCGAGTATAGGCTGCGTTGACCAAAACTTCACACTGTTAGGCGGAATTTAGCGCTGTAGTATGTATGCTATGGAAGCACTAGGGGAGAGTGATTCACGACAATTTCTGCTGGTGGAAAATAGAAAGGGAACTCATGAGCCGAAGCCCAGTAAGCAAGGTTGCAAACCGCCAATACTTACATATAAATCAACCGAAACGGTAGATACTGTATACCCCAGGACCAACACCCCTTTACCGCTCAGTTAGGCACTGCTACAGTCGAGAAACCTATCCCACACGCGATTGGCCAAAAGTACGGGCGTCTTGGCAGTCCAACGAGCTCTGATTGGCCGAAAGCCTGGACATATTAGCCAACTATGATTCAGTGTCTGCCGAATGCCAACTGTCAATGCCGCATCCGGAAGTCGTCAGAATTTCGAGAATGTTGTCGCCGCAAACACTTTAT
>SJOL01006938.1:216642-230504 GCA_004794785.1 Opisthorchis felineus | reverse complement strand
ATGTCCCCGCCGTGTGTTTGCTGGCTCAACGGTGAAAAACCTGTTGGCCAAACCTTGTTCAAACAGGGCATAAGTAAGAATTAGGTCCCCTCGGAGGCGGCGATACTCGAGCCAGGCTGGCCACTCATCCCTCGGATAGGCGCGATTTTCGGTGACATCTAGCGTCCAGCCTATGTTTACCTCACCCTTCAGGACGATTTTTGCCCGATCGCTGCCTTGATTTTATTTGTGACAGCTAGCGGCTGTCCTTACTTGTCAGTTCATCCTTGAGTCAGTGAAGATTTTGATCTGTGATATGGTTTAGTTGAGCTTGTATGTGTCAATCCCCGCATTTATTTTATTCACAGCTTTGCCCTAGGTAACTCGACTTTCTCGACATCCGAACTTGCAACTGCGAATCTCACGCCTACCGTCCAAAATACAACACACCTAGTTCTGACTTCACGCCGTTCTGCTTTCCATTACTCATCCCCCGGGATGTCCTGGAAACAACTATAACTGGAAGCGATGTTCTACCGTCCTCATCATACCTTGGGGACATCACGTATTAACTGAAGCTGGCGCCTTCGTCATCTATGGATCTTACAATCAGACGCTGATTATCATCCCCATGCTTGGGTTTGCAAGCCAACTCTCTAGTGGTCTTTAGTGCTCGCTTTTATCTAACAATAAAATTCCGACGCCTCTACTTCTGGCACTTGCTACGTTCAGACCCGCTCGCTAACCTGAATCTTTTCTCCAGTCTGTAATGTAGGTCGGGGCTTCATCAAAGCTTATGGTTTTGCCACAGAATTGCCGCGGATCTCCACTTCCACAATCCTGTCTAAACTCTCCGCATTCATGGACGGCTAATACGTGCGCTCCTGATATGACATAACTGAGTACTGTGCAGTTTATTCCTTTTTATTGCCCCATAAAGAAATATTCTCCAACCCACACCTACAGCACCTACGTCGACACAATACCACCACTAAATAATTGCCTGGCAGCCAAGAGGCCCAGGTCTTGCCCCCTCCATCTCCCGAGGCCGATCGGCTGGGCGATCAGAGAAACAGATTGTTAGTTATTCTTCATTGACATCCCACTGCCTGCCTCACTCAACAACACACTTCTCTTCCTATCACATGAACCTTATCATATTCAAGTAGGTCTGGCAAATCTCAGAGGCCGGGCACATAAGCTGAAAAGTTAACCAACTCTCTTCCAAGGCATCCAGCTAATGAGTGCCCTACAAATCCTGAGGCAGCATGTGATACATCACCTCTTGTAAAATCGCCAGTTCTTAGTGACACTCTTGCCTCTGAGATTCGTCATCAAAGGGGATGTCGTTGCAAGATCCTAATATACGATGCGCATAACCGTATCCCCGCCCGAGCGCACCAAACTGCTATCTTGGCAGCATGTGGTATGCTAGGCACAATATGCAGAGCCCGATTGCTCTGGAAGTCAGAACCATCTCTGTTTCGCGCAAGAGTACTGCAATTAAGCTTTGGAAACCATCTCATACTTCTGCTGATTTCCCAGGCCCTTTCATCCTGCCCAGGAAGTTAAAACAAATAAAGTCCAAAGCTACCCGTATTCGACTGCAAAGATAGCTTACTAAAGAACCATGTTTTCAAAAAAGTGAACCAAATATATCTACACAACAGAACCCTCTTGCACTCCAAAATCTACGCAAATAATGCTTTCTACGTAACTCAGTAAGATAACTTCCTTGAAACCAATTCCCCGGACAACCACGCAAGCCGGGCTGCGCTGGTTCGCGTGAGAGTAGCTAACCAGGGGCCGTAGCCAAAAACCCGGGCCTGCTGACTCAACCGGACAACTCTCCAATGCAGCCTCTTACGCAGGTCATTCAAGCATAGTAAGGCATACAACCGTCCATGAAGGCGCTGGAGATGCTGCAGCATCATTCCTTGCTTTATATCACTGCTCTGTACTTCGGTTCAACGCCATGCAAGCGCGTCTATCGGCTCAAAATCTCACACGTTGCCACTGGTTTACCATCAGGCAAACCAAATGAGTCGGGCTGGACCAACTGTTTCCAGGACCACTCTGCGTGATCAATCCTTCAATCAACCCAAACTGCATTAACACCAAGTACGCTTCTGTAGACGTAAATCGCGGGCGCTTCATCTAAGTTTGTCGGCCACGTTGTCTCCGTGTTAACCGGGCTTCACAATCCACCATATGTGAACCCGTTGTGTTCCTTACCGCCAGTAATTACGCCAAACTTCCACCCTCGCCACGTCGTAAGCAACCCCGTGCCGATTCTCCCTTCCTCTGAGGAGCGCAAACTCAATGGCAAACCTACCTTTCAACTTAGAGACTCCGAGAGCGCCAGTTTTAAGCAGTGCGTGCGAACAACCACGAAATTTTTCCCTGCAACCCGAAGTTGCAGCATATCACTTAAAAACGTCCATCGCTAGCTCACCAGAAGTTGGTTTCCACAACCCGGCTCTCTTTCTATCGCTCCCGCTGCATAAACTTAGGCTTTGAACCACTGTGGCGGGATGCCTTCAGGTAACTCGAACTTTCTTACACCGTCTGTTGCTCAAAAATGTCTTCGTAGCACAGGTTGCGCCCAACCTAAATTTTTGTACATGCTGTGAATTCCGTAACTCCAAAAAACCCCTACTGTACAAGTACTAACCCACGTTAGTTCTTTCTTTTAGTTTACTACTTTAGAATCTGGATTAGCCGCCCCAAACGCCTTCAAAATAGTACACATCACCATAGGGCTCCACGGTCCATGGATATCTTTCCTGCTTGTGTGCTGTTGCCGCCCCAAGAATAAGCAGCTACCCCCAACCTCCTCTACGAGTCAGGCTGAAAGCGCCTTTGAGTTTATCGTGTTCTCTTTTCTTCTCCCGTCAGCCACGCTTCTGATGTGAAATAGCTTAGGTTATCAGAGTTAGCCACTGAGTGTGTGCTTCCATAGGTCGGCTTCCTTGCACAACGACACACCAATCTCCCCACTTCTAATTTCTACTGCTGGCACCACAACGAGTTCCTTCTTACCATGTCTCCCCAACCCCCGTACATTGATACAGAAGGGTCCGTATAGCCCAACACCATAATAATATATGCATCACCTCTCCAGTAACCCTCAACTCGGCTTCTTGTATCTGCATCTGTTGCTTTTGCAAAATTAATTGTAGTCATTCTGCCGAAATTGGCATAGTGGTATCGGGTTAGCATCAGCTGTTGCTGCTTGAAACTTCCATGCTGGTCTGTGGTCTGTTGTTCGTTTCATTGTTTGTGTATGGAAAGTAAAGGGAGCATGAAATTGCTTGGTCGAACAAAGATCGGTCAAGCGGTGTTTGTAAGAACTTCACAAAATTTTCAACAAGGTTTATCCAGGTTGTTTACGGTTTGTCGATTTGCGCGCACCCAAAGTTGCTCGCAAACGAGTGAACTATTCTTCGGCCAACATGGCCTGCTCCCATTTGGTCTCGGCCATTTCGCGACACACTTTGCGGCATATCTCCGGACAAGTTGCTAAACGTCTATATATTTGACAAGTGGTCGGCAAGAGCTTCCCTTTGACATTGTTCACAAGATAAGCCCCTGACTTCACCACAGTTTTGCAGTTTCGGACTTGGTATATTATCGGTTGACGTTTTGAAGCACGGGTTGTTTATGAGGTCACGTCTAGGTGCATGTGGATTTTTTCTATCAGATAACAGTGATGGGAACCGTACATCTAAAGCCCGTGCAGATTTCACTGGGAAGTTATTCGATTGGATGTTTATAGCAAGCGCGATGTACGCGATTCACTGTTAAGCAAATATATGAGGCAGCAAAAAGTATCCGCGGTTTTCGTCCACATGCAATGCCACTAGGTAATGAAGGTCGAGGTGGTTTTGTCTCACTTTAGAAACTGCTAACAAAGCGCTGATATGGTGGGTATGAGTGTAAACGGTTGTACATCTGTACCCCCTATCCTCAAATATACATTTTTCATGGCTGCTCCAAGTGCTGATCATGACCTTGCAACCGGTAAGCTTGCAGTATGGCACGGCTTTCAATATCACGTGAAAGTGAGCGCTCGGACTAGGCATACCGACGCACCCACCATACATTATCCAGCTACACAGCCATTCCTACTGGACCTTGTTATTATTGTATGACGTCCCAGCGATCCAGCGAGTGAGCTCTTCTTGAGAGCACTGTGACCACGGAGTGTTAATTCAGCCCTTTATCTGCTGCTGGATTAAGAACCCTGAACCTTAAACATTCATTCAAAGCCTCTGCCGGACTGCGTACCTTCCTTGGCCAGCTTCAGTGAACCGTAGTAAAAAACGCAGGGTTGCTGCAGCTTTCACCCTGGAGTAAACAGCCCACAATCAGAAGAACCAAAAATACTTGGAGGAGTTGGCGCCTTCTAGAAACAACCTCCAAATTATTACTTGAAATAAAATACAAGAGACCCAGAGAACGAGCTGGCCTACCGTAAGTTGCGAAACTTCTGTAGGTCAATGGTCCAACAGTTAAACGTTTGAGGGCAGGTCACGTTTTCAAGTCTCTTCAGGAAAAACAACGAATTAGTTTAAGCTAAGTAAGTCTTCCCAAAGAAAAGTGGCAGCCCCTTTCTCTTTGAGGGACGGAAAAGGTTAACCCATGAAATGATAAACAGCTGTAGCCAAAGCCTAAATAAGGCACTACGAAGATCTGCGTTCTACCAGAGCGACCCCATTTTATCCAAAATTGGCAAGGCCGATCTTGCCTTAGTCAGTATGTTTGTTACAAATCGGGAGATAAACTTGTTGTTAACATTAATACAAATAGCCTCTTAAAAACTCAGCGTTTACGTGGAAAGATTTTTTCTACTTTTGCACAAGGCGAACCACCTTAGCTCGAAGGAGCCAATCGAGCCAATCACCCAAGTATCCTGAAGGAATCCTCACTAAATGGTTCTGTCCGATAAATCATCATTCCTTCGATGAAACTGACTTTATTCCGGCTTGGAAGGAAGTGAGTTCGATGCCAGTCTACCGGCCTCTTGATCACTTGCATACCGGAAATTACAAACATTAAACTCACCAGCATACCACGCAACGCAAATTCATTCAAAACCGTTCTGATGTGAAGAACATGCGAGAATTTATTGGCATCTCACACAAAACAAGAAGAAAGGGCTCGACTTGGACGCCGCATTTCTCGGCATCTCCAGAAATTTGATTGAGATGTACATATCTTGCTGTATTAAAAAAGAGGCTCACTACATTCTTGGAGAAATTCTCCCCTGATTCAAGGCGGTCTCTTCCGTTAGAATGTTTTGCGTGTAAACCAAACTGACTTGTTCTTCTTTCGCAACACCCTGTGCTAGAGATCTAGACTTTGTCCAAGGCGTACGGTTTTTTATCTGAGTCAGAGCCCCTGCTCATGCGCTGCTGAGTTCTGCTCTACTCTGTCTGAAATCCTTTTTAGTCTATTGGCAACAGTTCAACCAGATTTAACCAACTGTTCCTGATTACCTGAGGGCCATCTATCTACCTTGCTGAGGTACTAGTGTCACACGAGTCGTAGCTGTCAATACACATTTGTAGGCACCATTGTAAAACCCCGATTACTATGCCAGGACGTTTTAAAAAGAAATTTTGCTAGTGTAATTGAGTAGTTAGTCTTTAACCAAATCGGGCGTCTTGAGCTGTGAATTTCAGTGTGGAGCGAATTCTAAACCACAAGCAAGTCTAAATTTCTTACCATCGAGCATAAAATAGAGCTCAACATTTTTTCACACAATCGTGAACTCAGTTTTTGCCAAAAAGAATGCAGTTTATTTTTGGCGCTGCGTTACATTACAGACCACTGCTTAATCCCCAACGATCTGAGAATCTGATGGGGGTTTCTTCTTGTTAGTGAGGCGAGCCTGTGCTGAATAGCCTGGAAGCATTGCTTAGCTGTTTCATCTTTCATGGGGATCCTCAGTACTGTGCGCCCGCTTAGGCGAGTATCCTTCTTGAATTGAAGCTGCTGATAAGTTGCTCCATGCAGAAAGGTTACGTATTCAAACTATTACACGGGAGTTTGCAGATTTGACATAGAACCCCATGAATTTTCCTAAGGTTCACACTGCTAAGGATCCCCAGTGAGTATATGCTCAAGGCCATGAAACTGTTGGTCCTCCATGCAAAAAATTTGTAAGACTAAAAACAGGAGTTGATCGGTTGTAAGTTCTGATAATAAGTTCCAGCGCGGGAGTTACTGCTATATAAAACAGGATTTGCGTCTATTGAATAAGTCTGCAGAAGCCAGCAGTTGAGTAGCTTTTGTAATTATGACTGCTTCAATATACCCCAGTATGCTTTCACTTGAACCGGGTGAGTACCATATAGGAGCGGCTACGTGTATGAGGAGCTGGTCGATTTAGGTAGAAATTGACAAGCATCTATTTTGCGACATTATTTAAAGGGGACAATTTTGTTCCCAGTATTCCAAACCCATCTTTAAAAAACATTAGTGTCTTCTATCAACCGTTGTGGTAACACACTCACCCTGAACGTCACAATCTTCCGCAGCGGGTCTCAAAATGACCCGGCTTTGAGACACTTTGCGGCTACAGTATTGCAGATGTATTTTCGCACTCCTTGCCATTATTGGTAGGAACCTAGGACCACGACGACTGCATATCGAGTATAATTTTAGAGACCATGCAGTTTTAAGGGATACTCTGTAATGGCTTATACTATTTTTCCGTGGTGTGCAACTGACTGCCGTCTTATTTATGAATTCTGTGTTGATATTATGTGGTTTCGACGGCAACCAAACCTGCACAAATGTGCTTCCACCTAAAGTGCTGGCTACTGTTCACTAGACGCCAAGATTTCCTCATTGTTTAACCCGAAGGCAAGTATGTACATCAGCATGCAAATCAAAGTTCGGATACGGGGTCAGAAGTAAAAGAAACGTCTTATTAATAGGTTTATTCCCCAACTTGTATAGACCATCCCAATCAAGGCTTGATCGAGTCGTTACAACCTGAACGGGGCGGGCCACAACACAACAAGGAGGAAAGTACAACCGACGGGACACGCTTATTACGTGAAAGGTCACCATAGTTGTGGGCACAAAAATTAAAACAATGGGGTATGAGGTACGACTAGTTCAATGATGAAGCGGTTGACCTGAACTAAAACTGAAAAATCATTGCTGGCCATGAATGGCCAGGGTCACAAGAAGAAAAATGGAGATGGAGACTAAGGAATTCGAGGTGGAGACGAACTGCAAGTTTTGTCTCAAAAATACGGTTTGTATTGAGACTGAGTGCACTCATCGGCGCCGCTGTTGTAGGGAAGTAAAGTGTAAAGAAGATTTTCGATGAAGAGATAGCGCTAGTGCATAGGGCTGAGCGAACACTCTGAATCAGATTTTGAAATTGTGAAAGGGACAAACTGAAATTGCAGCGGAAAACCAGGTGGGTTGAATCCAAGCTAAAGGTTTAGCGGATTAATAATAACTTATCACAAAGGCGATTGGGGCTGGGTGAAATTTTTTTTCGTATTTGCAACTATAGGCTCAAGCGAGCTAGAGGTAAAGGTCGAGGGTATAAAGAAAATATTTGTGGGATTGCCGTCAGACAAGGTATGGCGGTGCCGTACCATCATCGCACTAACATACATTGGTTTCTGAAAAACCCTGTAACGGGCGTCAACGTCGCGGCAATCGGACATGGGAAGCGCATTCCTGTGACGACTGTGCCTGGGCTGCACGATGGAACTGATACAGATGGAGTCAGGCCGATGCAGGGTCACAGGTTACTTCGATTTATTCGGAGGACCATGTAGGCATGAACCGGGGATCAGCCAAATTGAATGAATGACGGCCATACGGGGCGTTTGCAGCAGCTACTGCTGATGTTCGAAGCTTGGGAAGGGGGAGAAAGGAGTAAGGAATAGGATGAGAGCGGTAGCGTCTGGTGAGCTCCGGGAAGCGTCAGATAAAACAGTGTCCAACAGAAAAAATGATCTAAAGAGGATAACGGCAGGTTAAACGAACTTATGAAAGGGTGACATTTTGTTGGCTGAACTAGAAAATAAGGAGTATCCGAGGTTGCCGATGTAGTAGGAGGACACAACAGATCATTGTTAGTGAGCTTCTACACGGCGTAAATGCAGTACAGTCGGATCCCGATGCAAGAGGCCATAACTGGTGGTAAGAGTTTTGTCTCGTGTTTGCGCTGATCGTCAGAAGGTGCAAGGATAGGGCAAGAGTAGTTGCGTAATTTTGGGAAGGTGAGGACTTACCCACCGAGGTAGAGAGCAAGGAGGCTAGCCGTTGAGCTAGTTGGTACGGGCGATGACAGGGTGAGTTAGACAGGGAGCTGAAGTAGTTTTTAGCTCAGCTAAATAATCTAATCAGAGAGACTTTGTTGTACACACGGGTTAATGTGAAGAAGGACAGTAAAGAGGTAAGATCTGAGATAATGAATAGGGATTGTAGCGTAACTGGAACAGAAAGGCAAAAGTTTGGCTCGCCAGTCACTGAGTCACTGCTGTCAGCTCCAGGCAACGAATGGTGCATGGCAAAAACAGCAAACAGGCACTAGCCGTGACTGCTGTTACTTAGGGAATAATAGGGCTATTATATTTTGTATGTTTATGATCACTTCTTGGAACAAGCGAGAACGTGTGTGTTATACCTGGCTGATGAAGCGGACTTAGGGCGGTGCAACCCCAACTAAGATGTAGGTGGAAACGCCTTGCACGCCGATGTTAGCCGTGAGCCGCTCAGAGTATCTTCGGACCATACAGGCCCCCTCCACATTCAGCCAGCTCGATTAACCAACTGTCCACGCTTCTTTCCCACACCCAAGCTCTACTTTACCAAAACAAATTATTCGTTGGTGATCTCAACATTCTTGAGATCTCCTGGTCTGAACAAAAAGCCCCTTTGCGCCTTTCGCCTTTGCTTGCCCAAATTGATGTCGAAGGCTGATCCTAGCTTGTAAGGCATCCGACACGCGGTCCCCACACCCTGGACGTTGCCCTTGTCAACGGTCACCTGCGTCCCACCGCTGCAGTTGGCCCGAAGTTCCCCGATAGCGTCCATTGTATTGTCACTTGCAACTGGACGAGTACTCAAACTTCTCCTACTCCTCCCCCCTTAAGCTCCATCATCCTTTCCCCTGGCATCCTTGAAGCCTTTGCAGTCTCGTTGCGCCACAAAACTTGAGACGAGTACATCCTCTCTCTTGACACGCAAAGCGTGGCCAACATTTTTTACGGCAATGTACTGTCATCACTATGCCTAGTTGCTCCCAGAAGAGCTTCCTATGTTTCTGGTTGTCGTCCAGCCAGACGATTATCCGCTCTAGGACATAAACTTGGGAAGTATCGTAGGCTCTTCCGTGGATCCCATGATCTCTCACTCCTTATTCTAATAAAAAAAACTCACGACTGAGATTACCACTGCCAAACTAGCTCTTAAACGGCGCGAGAAATCTACCACCGTAGCCCATTCTCTTCAATCCAAGATGCTGGGGCGCCTCTATCGCAGGCGTTGCTTCTCTAATTCATCTGCAAATCCCAATAGAGTGGCTGACAGGAAGCCTCTTTCTGACTCCGCTGATATTGTAGAATCCCTAAACTCTTACTTCGCTAGCTTCTATCTTCCCTCCGCGACGACCCTATCTACTCATCGCTCCCCACCTGGTTCCGAAGTGACCACATCTGTTGACGAAACAAACCCTTCCTTCTACACACTCTCAGTTACTTTGTCTGACTTAACATCCTCACTCGTCCGCCTTAGAGACTCCAGTTTCCCAGGCACTGACGGCATCCCTTGGCTCATCCTAAAAGATGGTGGCCCGGACATCTCCACCCTCATCCTTAATCTCTTCAATATCTCCCTTATCACTGGCGCAGTTCCAAGTCAGTGGAAGCACTCCACCATTGTACCACACTATAAGTCAGGTCAACGAACCGCTCCAGCTAGCTATCGTGGCATCCGCCATACCTGCTTGCTCTCCCGTACCCTAGAACGCCCTATCAAAGTCCCCGTCGTGGATTACCTGCTCACCACCAAAACCCTTAACGATCGGCAGTATGGGTTCATCGCATGGCGGTCACCTAACACGTCGGGTTGATTTGTTTAATCATATTTCGTCCGGCTACGATGCCGGGCTGTGCATTATTCTTACCTATCTTGATATTTGCAAGGCGTTTGACCAAGTCCTTTACGATGCGCTCCTCAACAAATTACGATCTACGGGGATTGGTGGCCCGCTACTGCGATGGTTCACTTCCTACCTCACTGGGAGAACGCAGGTCACTAAGATCGGGGATCTCACCTCATCACCCCTTCCCATCATCAGTGGGGTTATTCAGGGTAGCGTGCTTGGCCCCCTACTGTTCTTACTATATATTAATAATGTCACTGATTCGATCACCCACGGATCCCCATTTCTGTTCGCTGACGATATTAAGTTAGCCTACACGTTTAAGGCCAGTGACTCTGTTTCCACTCTTGCTAACATTCAGTCTGATCTGAATTCTTCATTCCTCTGGTCCTCTAACTCCTGTCTTTTTTTTCGCCATTCCAAAACGCCAAGCCCTCTCACATCGATTCCAGATTCCTCCTGGGATGCTTATTATAAATGAACTCTCGATTCCTACTCTTCCCGAAGTGAGAGACCTAGGTCTTAGGTATTCCTGTGCGTTTAGTTTTTCCCAACATGCATGGTACAGAGTGGCTAAAGCCCGCAAGCTCTGTGCCTTCATTCGCCGATCCTTCCACAATAAATCATGTTTGATTGCCATCTTTAAGCAGTTTGTAAGACCCATTCTTGAATCCAGCCCTGAATTCGCCTCACAGTATTCGCAGGCATGCCGGACTGCTGTGTAAAATGTGCAGCGCTCGTTCACTAAGTCCTTGTTTCCGGCGTCATCCACGCTGCCGTATCGTCTTCGCTGTTTGTCATTTGGGTTGGATCCTTTATGGCTGAGGCGCATTAGGTTGAATCTATGCCTTCTGCATCGCCTAATCTACCGACGGGCTTACATAGCTGACTGCCGTCCTAAATTTTCTTCCGGCCCTCCCTACAATATGTGCAACTCTGGATTTCCGCTCCCACTGTCGACCTGTTGAACTGCTTTTAGACGAAACTTTTTCCTTTGCCTGTATTCTAAACTATGGAACAAGCTCCCCTCCCATATCCGTACTATATCATCTTCTGTAGGCTTCCGTAGGACTCTCGATTCTTACCTTTCTACTGAGGGAGCCGAGCATGTTTTCGCGCCAGAGCTTGCCCTAAACACTTTCTTTGAAACAGGTCCTAAACCCTTCTAACCCTTCTACTTTCAACCCAACTGTCCTATTACTTAGTCCTAGCATGCACATTTACCAGGCTTAACCCCCTAGCGTTAACCCTCAAGTGAGACAACTACCCTCCCAAGTGTACTTGTCCAGAAATCACAATAGTATTTATCTCTTATGCAGACGTTTTCCTCCTGGGACTACATCTGCACCTGCTCCCTGAAGCGTTGTCGTTTTGCAGAGAGTGTCTAGCGCCTGCCGTCGTAATTGTTTCCATACCCCTCTCCACTGACCTCGTTGCGTCTCCTTACCTCCGGCCTTAAGCTTCTGTGCCCGGCCAACTTATTCCTAGTTCCTTCAAGCCTGGTCCTATCCCTGAATAACTCTGTCAGCTCTAGTTAATGTTTGGTGCATTGCTTTTACTAGATTTCCTCACCGTTTAGAGCCATTCCGCATCCTCTGACCACATGCAGTGCACGCACATCAAATAGTGGGTCTGAAGATGCACAATGAATGAAATACCTTTTTGCTTCGACAGCCCACTCATTCACACATACACATAACACTGTGGTGCGCCTCTACTTGACATGGCGGCTCACACCAACGCTTCGTCGTCGTTTAGCCATAGTACGCACGCCCTGAACATCTACATTCTACTCCCATGGCCAAAAAGGTATCTGCCGTTTCATTTGCTTCCGCGAATTGCCTCTTCCAGTGGCTGCTTGCCGTTTGGTTGTTCGAAATGATTGAGCTCTTTCATTGGCCTGGCCTTCCCCCGACCTAGTAGCAGGAGGATTTTATTGTTGTTAATGCACAAACCGCATTTATGACTGCTTGGATATTTTCCCACCTTGCAGCTCTGGTAGAATGCACGAGGGATGAAAACCTCGTGTGGTGGATGGGTACGCCCTGCAGGGAGGGTCGCCCTGTTACGTTGCACCATAGTGCGTTCTTATACCCGCCACCCCTACATTAGCACAGGCGCATCGCCCATCGCCGGTGGTTCTGAGCCTGGCTTTTAATTCGGGAAAACCATAAAAGAGCACCGTTGTTGTTTGTCTGTAGCTGAATTGGACTTGTCACGGTTGTCACTTGTCTAGCAACACCAAGGAATACAAGCGAATGACAGTAATTTCTTCGTTTTTTAAATATTCCTGGGTAGCCTGGAGATACTGGGCGAGGCTCACGGCTAACATCGACATGCAGAGCGTAGTCACCTTTGTCTTAGTTGGGTTGCACCACCCCAATTCCACTTCTTCATCCAGACATAACACACGTTTTTCTGAAGCAATCATATACACATAAAACGTAAATTTCTCATTATTTCCTGATTACCAGTAGTCACAGCCAGCGCCTAATGGCTGTTTTTTGCCATGCACCACTCGTTTCTTGGAGCTGACAGCTGTGACTCGGTGACTGGCTACCCATACTCTTACCTTCCTGTTGAGCTGAGGTAGTAGATTCCAGCTAAACTATGGTTCTTATCCATTATCTCGGAAGCTGTTGCCCAACCGCTTATTATTTGTCTGCTGTCCATGTTTACGTTACCACCCCCTTTGCACAACAGAGACCCTTGGGTCGGATTTTTTTGCTGAGCTAAAAACTACCGCTATGCATTCCCACCATGTAATTACCTGTTCCAACTAGTCCAACGGCTAGCCACCCTGCCTCGGCGGCTAAGTAGTTAACTTCCAAAAATTAGGCACCTACTCTGGCCCAGCTAGTACTTGGCTTCTAGGTCAGCCAACAAAATCCACTCTTCCTGGGTTCGTTTAGTTTGCTGTCATCCGCTTTTATTTTTTTCTATCGAACACAGATTTATCTGATGCCCTCTGGCACTCATCAAATGCTACTGCTCTCATTCTATTCCTTCCTCATTCTCCCTCTTCCCAAGCTTCAAACTTCAATATAGTTGCGCAAACGCCCGGTGCAACCGCTATTCATTCAATCTGGCTTGTCCGCGGTCTACACTCACATGTCCTCCTACTGATTGGAAAGTTCACGTGACTCTGCATCGGTCTGACTATATTTGTGTCAATCTCCTCTTCTAACCCCCATCCAGCTGCCACGGAAATGCGTATCCCCCGTCCGATTGCGGCAACCTTGACGACCGTTACGGGGCTGTCCAGAAACCGAAGTATGTCAGTGCAATGATGGCATGACAGTGTTATACCCAGTCTGATGGCATTCCCGTGGCTACTTTCTTCAAAATCTCGACCGCAGCCTCTTGCCCACTCAAACCTGTAATCGCAACCACGAACAAAATTTTCACTTGGGCCCAATAGCCTCGTTCTAAATCACTCGTTCGGACTTAACCAACCGAGATTCCTGCCGCAATTTCGGTTTGCCTCTTCCAAAAGTTCAAATTCATTTACGGTGTTCGGTTGGCCCCATGCATTTGCACCATCTACCCATCAACACTACCCTTTACACCTGACCTCCCTGCAACAGCGACGCCAGTGAGTCTACTCAGTTTCAATTTAAACCATAGTTTTGAGGCAAAACTTGCCATTTGACTCCAGATCGAATTCTTCAACCTCCATCTCCATTTTTGCATTTGGTAACCCTAGCCATTTACTCGGCCGCCCAAGGTCAGTCATGGC
>SJOL01006938.1:184819-211318 GCA_004794785.1 Opisthorchis felineus | reverse complement strand
ACGGGGCTGTCCAGAAACCGAAGTATGTCAGTGCAATGATGGCATGACAGTGTTATACCCAGTCTGATGGCATTCCCGTGGCTACTTTCTTCAAAATCTCGACCGCAGCCTCTTGCCCACTCAAACCTGTAATCGCAACCACGAACAAAATTTTCACTTGGGCCCAATAGCCTCGTTCTAAATCACTCGTTCGGACTTAACCAACCGAGATTCCTGCCGCAATTTCGGTTTGCCTCTTCCAAAAGTTCAAATTCATTTACGGTGTTCGGTTGGCCCCATGCATTTGCACCATCTACCCATCAACACTACCCTTTACACCTGACCTCCCTGCAACAGCGACGCCAGTGAGTCTACTCAGTTTCAATTTAAACCATAGTTTTGATGCAAAACTTGCCATTTGACTCCAGATCGAATTCTTCAACCTCCATCTCCATTTTTGCATTTGGTAACCCTAGCCATTTACTCGGCCGCCCAAGGTCAGTCATGGCTTGCAACGGTTTTCAGTCTTGGTTCAGGTCATCAGGCCTCATCTTTGAACTAGTCGTGCCTCATGCCCATTGTCCTCGTTTTTTTCGGTTCCCACGACTGTAGTGACTTTTCGCATAATAAACATGCCCGTTGTGTTGTTACCTGCCGCGTTCAGGTTGTAACGGCTTGATCATGCCTCAATCAGCACGCTTCTTACAAGTTACTATTATTATTATTAATGCCCAATGTTTATGACTATGTCCCCTTTCCGAGCATTCCCCTGTACCCACAAACCCCGTCAGTCATTTTTTTGTTCTGACTGTAACATTATGATCATGCCTGGCGGCATGCCACCCACCAGTTGGGAATAAACATTATTATTATTATCCCATGCGTTTTGGTATAAATCAGAAGAGAAGAAAGTTGTTCTTTGCTTGTACTTCGTGGTTTTGCCAGATAAATAACAACCGGGAAAGTTCAAAACAGCTACATACAACATACATACATACAGCTTTTTGGGATCTCCTGAATTAAAGGCCAGGCTCAGAATCACCTGCGATGGGTGAGGCGCCCATGCTTCTGGAGTGGTGGCGAGTACGAGAATGCGACATGGTGCAAGGTAACAGGGCAACCTTCCATACTGGGTGTACCCGACCACCATTCGAGGTTATCCTCCCTCGTGCACTCTACCAGATCTGCAAGGTGGCACGCCACCAGGCAGTCGTAATCGTGGATTGTGCATTAATAAAAAAAACTCCAGCAACCAGACGTTTTATCCGGTCGGGGGGGAAGCCAGGCCGGTAAAACAGCTCAGTCAATTCGAATAAGTAAACAGACACTTGACCGGGCAAGTTGCGGAGTTAAACTGAAAGGCAGCTACCTTTTGGGCAATGGAAGTAGAATAGAGATGTTCAGAACCTGTGTTCTATTGCAAAACGACAACGAAGCGTCGGTGTGAACTGTCACGTCAAGCATAGGCGTGCTACAATTTTATGTGTGGGTGAATGAATGTGCTGTGGAACCAAGCAAGCACTTCATTCATTGCGCATCTTCAGACACACTGTTTGATGTGCATGCACTGCGCCTGATCAGGGGATTCAGGATGGTTCTAATGAGTGAGGAAATAAGGCTTCGGTTTGGTTAATGTTAGCTAGACCTAGGCAAAGCAAAGCATCAGACATTAAATGGAGCTGACAGAATTATTCAGGGATGGACCCCGGCTTGAAAGACAAGGAATAGGTTGTGTGGGCACAGAAGCTTAGGGCCAAAGGTAGGGAAATATAACGGGGTCAGTAAAGACGGACATGAAAGCAATTACGATGGCAGGCGCTAGACACTAGACAAAAGATACGTACTTCAGAAAGCAGGTGAGGATGCAATCCCAGGAAGTGAAACATCTGCATAAGAGATAGGCGGGAGGGAAACCGTTGGCCAAGAAGGCAAGATGGAGGCTGACCCATGTGTTGGCTTATGGGTTCAAGCTGATAAGTGTACATGCTAGGACAGTTGGGGTGACAGCTCCACCTAAAAGGGCTTAGGACCTCTTTCAAAGAAAGTATCTGGTGTAAGCTGTGGAGCGAAAAGACGCTCGGCTCCCTCAATAGAAAGGTAAGAATTGAGGGTGTTCCGAAAGCCCACATGAGAGGATATGGTACGGATACGGTAAGGAAGCTTGTTCCGTAGTTTGGTTTACAGGCAAAGGAAAACTTTCTGTTTAAAGACAGCACGACATGTCGACAATGGGAGCAAAAATCCAGAGCTGTGGACATTATAGGGAGTTCGGAAAGAAAACTCAGGGCTGCGGTCAGCTATGTAAGCCCGTCAGTAATTTGGGCGATCCAGATGGCCTATTTTTAACCTGATGTGCCTCAGCCATTAAGGTTCCAGCCCAAGTGACAAACAGCGAAGACGATATGGTAGTGCGGATGAAGCCGGAAACAAGGACTTATTAAACAGGCGCTGTACATTTTCTACAGCAGTCCGCCATGCCTGTGAATACTCTGTGGGAAATTCAGGGTTGGATTCCAGAAAGTGTCTTACAAGCTGCTTGAAGATAGCAGCTAAACATGGCCTACAGTGGAAGCCTTGGCGAATGAAGGCTCATTGCTTGCGGGCTCTAGCCACTCGGTACCATGCATATTGGGATAAACTAAACGCGCAAGAATACCTACGACCTAGATCTTCCACTTTGGGAAGAGTAGGAATCAAGCGTCCGTTGAGAATCAGCATCCCAAGCGGACTATGGAATTGGCATTTTGGAACGGCAAAAAATGGAGAGGATTTGGAGGATCAGAGGGATAAAGAATTCAGATAAGAGTAACAGCGGATTTACTTGCCCTGAACGTGTAAGCTATCTTAATATTGTCAGCGAATGTAAAATATATCCATGGGTGTTCGACTCAATGATATTATTAAAGTACAGCAAGAACAGCAAGGGGCCAGGCACGCTACCCTGGATAGCCAAGCTGGTGATGGGAAGTGGTGATGAGAAAACCCCGATTTCGGTGACCTGGGTTCCCCCAGTGAGGTAACAAATGAACCAACGCAGTGGCAAGCCACCAATAGCAGTAGATAGTAATTTGATAAGGATTGCACCGTGTGTAACGACCGCTTCGATTGTTTGAGCAACGAGCACCAAAGTTAGCAACCAAACCGGCAAAACTCCGAACGAATGGTTACACAAGTGTGCTGTACTATAAAAATAAAAGTAGTTACACGGATACAAATTTGCAAACCCCAACGGTTTTCGACAAACGGTGATGTACTCCAAAAACCAAGCAAAGCCGATATGGATCAACAGCCAACGCGTGATCGAATTCGGGTCGAAAATTGATGCATTAAAGTAAATCTATGGCTGACCAGAGTATAACAGAGGCTCTAAAAACGATTTGTGTGGCAAGGAAAACGGAAGATACAAAGGCCTTTGCCAAACAGGAATAGAGTTCAATTATACCAGAAATAAAAGGGGCGGTTCATTTGAGTTGATAACCGGGAAGGCAGTCGTTCAAGGTGGGAGGTAAGTTTAAAGATATACAAAGTTGCAACACCGCCGGCCAAAATTCCTCTGACGGTCAGCAAGCGAACAGGTGAGTCCTCAGGAGAGCTCTAGCATACAAGAACGCAACTTCAGCCACCGACCTGAATGGTCCGAGTCCGCTCCTGCCACAAAGGCCGGTTTCAACGGTACAAGCGCCTACCCACGATATGACGCTGAGCTGAAAACCGTTTGTTCTTAAACAAATCTATTGGGATACACGGAGAACGCTCCCAAACCCACGTACCCCTCAATAAGGTTAGTCTTCCACTTCCAACAAACACAGGTTTCTGACATCGCGCTTGATGACACCGGAGCTTGTGCGAAGGGAAACTGTTCTGATAAGGTCGTTTGCATCCATTTGACACTCTGTCGCCATACCCAATGGCCATTTTCCTTTAGAAAGATGTTCGGACACTACCAAAACGACATCATCCTTTCTGAGGTCTCTATTTCGGCTTAGCCAATTATGGCGAAACTGAAGCGTTGGAATGTATTCTTTCATCCAACTGTACCAGAAAACACACGACAAGTACGGGTGAGCCGCTCTTTCAAACTGCAATGTGGTGGTACACCTGTGTTTGCTTCGTGTAGCAAGAGGTGATTTGGAATCAAAGCAAATGCATAACGGCAATCTGAACTCACAAATGTTCGTTTAGAATAAGTTTCACTTCGACGAAAAAGGCTGACAGGCAATCATCAGATAAAGTTTGCTCTTGGATGAGCACAAAAATGATTTGCCGCACTGACCGTATCATTCGCTTCCACACTCCTCCTCGATGGCTAGCAAGCGGGGGTGTTAAATACCACTGAATACCTGGAACCAATAGGTTATCGTTCATTTTCGCTTGGTGCCAAAGCGATACGTGCTCCCTGAGTTTCCTAACGGCGCCAACGAGGTTAGATCTGTTATCGCTGTAAATATCCAAAGGTTCCCAGCTTCGATCAACAAACCTCATTAGCGCCAAAATGAAGGAATCGGTAGTCAATGAGTGCGCCACTTCGAGGTGAACAGCTCGGGTAGCCATATATGAACAGATGCAGCCGTATCTCTTTTTTATGCTGCGAGCACGCTTTACCAGAAATGGTCCAAAGTAATCGACATCTACCGATTCGAAGCACTTATTACCCTTTTCAGAACGTACTGATGGTGACGGAGCCATCACCTGTTGACATACGCTCCTTGACTGTTTCCTGCACTGAATAGACTTATGGAGGACGCGCTTCACCACCTGACTCCCATGAACTACCCAAACGTTTTGTCCAATAACGCCTGGAGCATGAGAAGCGCCGGAGTGAAATTCTGCTTCATGATAATGTCGAATGAGTAAATCAGTAACTGGGTGTTTACTGGGCACGATAGGCGGGTGCTTCAAGGATAACGCACAAATGGAGTACAGGAGCCGTCCACCAACGCAAAGAACCCCGTCAAGAAGAATGGGACAAAGCTTACGTAGTGCTGAGTCCCTGGTCGGCTTTGACTGAGTGTCCGTTTTTAAAGGATTTAACTCTTCTCCATATACTTCTGCTTGGACCTGTCGAATAACGACCATTTTAGCTTCTGTCAGTTCGTTCACTTGTAGATGGTCAGAAGTCGGCATGATTACAGACCTTCCAAATTTGTGCATAAGGTAGCGTATGAAGCGCCTCAACCACGCATTCGCTTTCATCAACCTAAACCGGCTAGACCACAGAACCAACAAACGCTCGGAAACACTTCGGGTAGAAAGAACGTTAACTGTTGCCCGGATCGTTTTCAGGCCATCTGAAACCCGATCAGGGGTCATGGGTGACACAGGAATCTCTGGTTTGTTGAAAAATTCTGGTCCATACGTCCAGCGACTCAAGTCGTCCACTCCTTTACTGCCCCTGGATGCTAGTTCGGCAGGGTTCTGTGATGATTTCACGTGCTTCCATTCGCCCTGCAAGGAGTATTCTTGGATAATGGCTAGCCGATTGGCCACAAAGGTACAAAATCTTGTGGACTGATTGCTGAAGTACTAAAGCTTTATTTGTGAGTTTGACCAGAGAGTGACCGCGGGGAAGAGGTCAGGTAAACTCTCAATAAGTGGCTTGTAGACCCTAGCGGCTAATGCGGCGGCAGTAAGTTCTAACCTCGGAACGGTGACGGTCTTCAACGGAGCGACTCTAGATCTTCCAAAAATCAAACGGCGTGCTACAGTTTGACACATCGTTTGACGCAAAACGTGCATACGCAGCAACGCCGTAGCATGTTTCTGACGCGTCTGAGAACATATGAAGCTCAGGATTACCAACACGCACAAAACCGTCAGGAGACAAGCATCTTGGGTACCGTACAACTCCAATCGACTTGACCAAGTTTAACCACAAATGCCATCGAATTCAATGATCGTCACCGATAGGAGCGTCTCAACCAAGGCTGGCTTTACACAGCTCTTGTAGAAGCTGCTTCGCGGGTGAGCATACAAGAGCTACCAATCCTAGTGGAGCAAAACGCAAACAAACAGATGCCGTGGTTCATCTACGTGTTAGTATTTTCTCAGGAATACGAAACCGAAAGCAAAGGGTGTCAGGGGATGGATCCCATTCAACGCCCAAAGCTCGCTGTGTATTCATCGCTTTCGGAGACAGTTCCACTACAGCCTCCATTCGTTCAAATGACGGAAGACCTTGCACTGCATCGGGGACATTGCTCACTCACTTATGAAAGTGACACCTCCCTTCCGACAGGAGCTCGGTTATTCCCTGCACAAAATGCTTTGCGTCTGTGACGGAAGGTACTGATATCAAGCAGTCAACTATGTAGAAGTTGTAGTAACCTTTCCGAAAAGAGACACGGTTTGTCGCAAGGCGAAAGTGGCACAGAATGGCAAAGAGACGGCACCGAAAACATGAGAAGTTATTGGAACTTCAATAGGCTCACCATTAAGGTCACTTAAAGAGAACTACAGAAATCTCAGGGCACCTTGATCAAGCTGTGGTTCATGAACTTGTATGAACATTTCTTCAATATCTGCCGACACTGCAACCCGGTCTCTTCGAAGTTTCAAAAGAACGCCTACCAAATCAGCGGTTGTATCCGGCCCCTGGAGAAGCATGTCGTTCAGCGATCTTCTGTGGTGCTAAGCTGCAGAATCAAACACAACCCGCATTATCCCAGGCTTTTCGGGGTTTGATACTGCAGGCACCATCTTGCGGCTGGTTGTAATGTCATCGGATCAGGGGAACTGGCACTGCGTAGCCCTTCTAGAGATTCCGCAACATAACTGCTGCATATCTTTCGAAGTATTCTGGGTCATGCAGAAAACGTCTTCGCAATGAGTGCGGTCGTGATAAGGCTGCCGAAAAGTTCGAAGAACCAGTGGGTCGCTCTGCTTTCTACGCGAAAGGTACAACAAAATGCCTTCTAACATGCTTCATCCGTGCGCCTACTAATTCCACTGCGTGTCTGTCCTCAACCGATGGGGTCTTCTGGAGCAAATCAATGTCTGCAAAATCGGCATTGTACAAAGCACGAAGTTGACCCTTCACAGGTGGCTCTACTGACGACAAGCAACTGGCGGCAACTCTTCCACGGCTACCTGGACGCCGCGGCCTAAGTAAAACCCAATTCAGCGGTGTCTTTACAGCAAGCGGTTGTTTCCGACCTCCCAACCGCTGATCTAGTACCCAATGAGCTTCGGGAACACCACATCCAATCAATATACCAACAGATTCAGACGCAACATCGCCAAAGAACACCTCATTGCAATTTCCATACGTGAATTTACGACCAATGATGGGAGAACTTTTGATACTACTGATGCAACTTTCACGGAAATAACTTCGTCATCGCGGAGTGGACACACCTCGAACCCTCCTGATTCTCCTAGGGCTAAACATGATTCACTGATTGCCTGTATTTCACGTGGCGTTCGATGATTCTCTACGCCGAGTTGGTGCAACAAGTTACCGCATACGACTGTAGTATCAGACCCGCTGTCTGAAAGGCATAATTACCAATTCTGCCGAAGGTCCCTTTAGACGAACCGGAAGCAATCCCAAGGAAACAGTCGTCTTGCAATCAGTCACCGAGTTGCTTTGGAAAACAGGAACTTCCTCTGGTTTTTTATTTGGTGGTATCGAATGCAGCAGAACGTGATGCATATATCGACAACCATCTACCCCACATCGATATTGTGATTGGCAGTCCTTTGCTCTATGGGCTCCTTCGAGACACTGGAAACAAGCACTAATAAACCTCAAGGTGGATCATCGTTTTACTAGGTCGAAAGACAGAAAGAGTTCGCAGTTAATGATACGGTGTTTACCACCACCTCACAAATCGTCTCACTCAATAGCGGGGCTTGCTCTGCGTAAACTATTAAATGACTCCAAGCGGTTCTGCTCTTGCCAGCAACTGTAACAGACTGGCCACGCACACTTGGGTCCGTTTGTGCAACGGATTCTGCCAGAATGCCGTAACGACCGCCTAACCCTCTCGCCATTTGAGTAATGAACCGTGTGAGGTCGGCAAAGGTCGGCTCCCCCTGATCATGGGTGGCTTGGTAAGCGAATTCCGCCCATTTCAGTTGTAAAGCATAGGCCAACACCTCACTAACCCATCCAAGTTCTCCAGAGAACGTAGTTCTGCGCTGTAGTTCATATGAGTCAGAGCTATTTCGCACTTCTGCATCTTGAAGGTTAACTGAGTCAGATCCTTCGCATTACACGATGTAGAACGAAAACATTTTATGAGATCATCGATCGAGGCTCTAGCCACCACATGAAACCTTCCGAAGGACTCATACAGAATTCGGCGGGCTCGCTCATATCCTTCGCTAGGCTGAGGCATGATGCAATCTTCGATAGCCTCCCTGGCTGCACCGGAGCATGCGTTTATTAATTGTGCGAGCCGCTTTCCATCGTCTCGGGTCATACTTTCAACATAAAGCTCGAACTGACGCATAAACCTCCAGTAGCTCCTAGGGTGACCATCAAACCACATNAAGCAAAGCATCAGACATTAAATGGAGCTGACAGAATTATTCAGGGATGGACCCCGGCTTGAAAGACAAGGAATAGGTTGTGTGGGCACAGAAGCTTAGGGCCAAAGGTAGGGAAATATAACGGGGTCAGTAAAGACGGACATGAAAGCAATTACGATGGCAGGCGCTAGACACTAGACAAAAGATACGTACTTCAGAAAGCAGGTGAGGATGCAATCCCAGGAAGTGAAACATCTGCATAAGAGATAGGCGGGAGGGAAACCGTTGGCCAAGAAGGCAAGATGGAGGCTGACCCATGTGTTGGCTTATGGGTTCAAGCTGATAAGTGTACATGCTAGGACAGTTGGGGTGACAGCTCCACCTAAAAGGGCTTAGGACCTCTTTCAAAGAAAGTATCTGGTGTAAGCTGTGGAGCGAAAAGACGCTCGGCTCCCTCAATAGAAAGGTAAGAATTGAGGGTGTTCCGAAAGCCCACATGAGAGGATATGGTACGGATACGGTAAGGAAGCTTGTTCCGTAGTTTGGTTTACAGGCAAAGGAAAACTTTCTGTTTAAAGACAGCACGACATGTCGACAATGGGAGCAAAAATCCAGAGCTGTGGACATTATAGGGAGTTCGGAAAGAAAACTCAGGGCTGCGGTCAGCTATGTAAGCCCGTCAGTAATTTGGGCGATCCAGATGGCCTATTTTTAACCTGATGTGCCTCAGCCATTAAGGTTCCAGCCCAAGTGACAAACAGCGAAGACGATATGGTAGTGCGGATGAAGCCGGAAACAAGGACTTATTAAACAGGCGCTGTACATTTTCTACAGCAGTCCGCCATGCCTGTGAATACTCTGTGGGAAATTCAGGGTTGGATTCCAGAAAGTGTCTTACAAGCTGCTTGAAGATAGCAGCTAAACATGGCCTACAGTGGAAGCCTTGGCGAATGAAGGCTCATTGCTTGCGGGCTCTAGCCACTCGGTACCATGCATATTGGGATAAACTAAACGCGCAAGAATACCTACGACCTAGATCTTCCACTTTGGGAAGAGTAGGAATCAAGCGTCCGTTGAGAATCAGCATCCCAAGCGGACTATGGAATTGGCATTTTGGAACGGCAAAAAATGGAGAGGATTTGGAGGATCAGAGGGATAAAGAATTCAGATAAGAGTAACAGCGGATTTACTTGCCCTGAACGTGTAAGCTATCTTAATATTGTCAGCGAATGTAAAATATATCCATGGGTGTTCGACTCAATGATATTATTAAAGTACAGCAAGAACAGCAAGGGGCCAGGCACGCTACCCTGGATAGCCAAGCTGGTGATGGGAAGTGGTGATGAGAAAACCCCGATTTCGGTGACCTGGGTTCCCCCAGTGAGGTAACAAATGAACCAACGCAGTGGCAAGCCACCAATAGCAGTAGATAGTAATTTGATAAGGATTGCACCGTGTGTAACGACCGCTTCGATTGTTTGAGCAACGAGCACCAAAGTTAGCAACCAAACCGGCAAAACTCCGAACGAATGGTTACACAAGTGTGCTGTACTATAAAAATAAAAGTAGTTACACGGATACAAATTTGCAAACCCCAACGGTTTTCGACAAACGGTGATGTACTCCAAAAACCAAGCAAAGCCGATATGGATCAACAGCCAACGCGTGATCGAATTCGGGTCGAAAATTGATGCATTAAAGTAAATCTATGGCTGACCAGAGTATAACAGGGGCTTTAAAAACGATTTGTGTGGCAAGGAAAACGGAAGATACAAAGGCCTTTGCCAAACAGGAATAGAGTTCAATTATACCAGAAATAAAAGGGGCGGTTCATTTGAGTCGATAACCGGGAAGGCAGTCGTTCAAGATGGGAGGTAAGTTTAAAGATATACAAAGTTACAACACAGTGGGGGGGCTTGGTCAAATGCCTTGCGAATATCAAGATATATAAGAATAATGCAGAGTCCGGCATCGTAAGCATTCAAACTATGGTTAAAGAAACTAACCTCCCATGTGTTAGCTGACCGCCATAAGCCCAAACTGTCGAGCGTCAACGGTTTTGGTGGTGAGTAGGTAATCCGTGACAGAGAATTTGATAAGGCGCTACAGGGTATGGGACGGCAAGTAAGTTTGGTGGATGCCACAATAGCTAGCTGGAGAAGTTAGTGGGCAATGGTGGAGTGCTTCCACTGACCTGGAACTGTGCCAGTGATGAGATAAATATTGAAGAAATTGAGGATGAATGTGGGGGTGTCCAGGCCACCAGCTTTGAGGATGAGCGAACGGAAACCGTCAGTGCCCGATAGATTGGGGTCTCTAAGGCGGACGAGTGAGGAGGCTAAATCAGATAAAGCGACTGTGAGTGTGCAGAGGGTAGGTTTTGTCTCATTACCGGATGTGGTCATTGCGGAACCAGGTGAGGAGCAATGAGTGGGAAGGGTCGATGAAGGGGAACATGCCAGCTGGCGAAAGAGTAGTTTAAGGATTCCACAAGTCAGAATCAGAAAGAAGCTTTCTTATCAGCGGCCACAATAGTTGAAATTGCAGAGGAAGTAAAGAAGCAGCGCCTGTGAAAGAGACGCATCAGCATCGTCGATCAAAGAGAGTGGGCTACGGCGGTAGGCTCTTCGAGCTTTTCAAGAGCTAGTGTGCAAGTGTTAACCTCAGTCATGAGTCCGTCAAATAGAATAGGGAGAGGAGAGCCATGGGTTATACGTAACAGCCCACGATTTCTCCTACGTTTATGGCCTAGAACGGGTAAGCGTCTGGCTTGAAGACAACCAGAGACACGGAGAGCTCATGCGGGATCGAATAATCGATGTGGTGACAGTACATGGTCATATAAAAATGTTGGCAACGCCTCGGGTGTCACGAGAAAGTATTCGTCCCAGGCTTTGCGGCGCAACGAGATCGCAAGGGTTTCAAGGATGCCAGGGGAAGGTATGAGGGGGAGGAGTAGGAGAGGGGCGATTACTCGTCCAGCTGCAAGTAACACTACGATGGTTGCTATCGGGCAACTTCGAGCCAACTACAGCGGTGGGACACAGATAACCGTTGACAAAGGCAATGTCCAGGGTGTGGTGACCGGGTGTGAGACGCCTTACAGGCTGGGACCAGCCTTTGATATCAAGTTGGGCAAGCAGCGACGAAAGGCGCATGGAGGATTTACGTTGAGACCAGGAATTCACAAGAATGTTGAGATCAACAACTATTAATTAGTTTGGGTGAGATGGGCCTTGGGTGTGGAAAAGAAGCCTGGATAGTTGGCTAATTTGGCTAGTGGAGTGTGTATGGGGCATGTATAAACACGCGAGGATGAACGGTGGGTTAGCCCGACAAGCAGAAAGCCAAACAGATTCTGGAGTGTCCGCCAGTGGTGGATCGTCAATAGGGGGGACGTCCATCTCGAATCTGCAGTATATGAAGCAGCCACCATCACGGCGGTGGGAACGATCAGAACGGGAATTAGTGTATCCCGGGAGGATGATAAGGGCATCAGGCGTGCCAGGAGAGAGCCACGTCTCAGCGATGCATATGAAGGCCGGTCAAGGTATAATGCAGATAGCTTGGATGTGGTGCAATTAAGGTAAAAGACAGTGAACGTTCATAGGAAGGACAGAAATATTACTAGCGGGATAAGACGGTGTAGGTAGGGTGGTTAGTAAAACGTTGGCGGGTCCAGGGAGGTCGATATGGGATGGAATAGGGACAGGAGAATCAGGTTTTCTTGAATTGGTGGGCGAGGTAGGACCAGGTAAGGGTGTGTTCGAGTAAGACGCTGGGACGTGTCGTGACGGGTAAGGAGACAACGTTGGAGTGGCAGTGCTGCTAGTGGGGGTTCGTGGGCAACGAGTTACAGGCTGGGTCGAATGATCTTATATAACGGATGTGTCACCGGCATCAGAGGATTGTACCATTTGAACAGAAATAGCGGGACTGAGGTCACACCTGAGAGATGACCTGGTGCAGTGTTTGTGTGAGAAGAGATGAGAAGGTATGGCATGGACACCAAGAGGACAGGAGTACCTCCAGCGCCGAATCGTGGGGGCGGGGCGTATGGATAGCCAACCTGAGGTGACTGGAGGGATGATATAAGAGGCTAATATTAGGAGATGCAAGATGAAGGTAGGGGACGTGGTGTAGCAAACAAGCTTGTGGTGTGATCAAACTCTCTGTGGAGAGGAATGAGCTGCATTGGGGGTGAGCAGGAATCCTCTGCGTTGGTTGTGTGTGTGAAGAAGGCTCTGAAATTGGAAGACGAGATAGAGTTGAAGGTTGTAGATGTGGAGCTGCACGTAGACCCGGAAGAGGCGGAGGGTGCGGTGGAGTAGGTAGTTTTCAAAAAGGGACCTAAAGCAAATAATACACAGGTGGCTAAGTGGGCGGAACTTGATAGGGACTCAGGTTAGGCAATAGTAGTTGTGGGTTATAGATCCCGCCAAGTGCCTGGGTTGCACGGTGTGAGGGGCCACAGGTGTGCTTATGTAGAATTCGGGGTATGGTCGCGTTTGTATACGAGGAACGAAGAGCAGGAATTCGGGGAGTTATTGTGCGAGAGGGCGATACGATAGGAGGCTTCGACAGCAGGCGTTTGAGCCCGAGGAAGCGCCTTGGTGGGGGAAACGGAGTGTCATTAGGTCAGAGGAATAACCTGCGCTGTCATCCTCGACTGCAGTTTCGTGCCAGTAGACGTACGGCATCCTTCTCATCCCTGAATCGCATTAATTCTGGGCAACAAAAGATGGTTTTGACTTTCGGAGTTGACCAACTTTGCATGTGGTGTCAAGAATGTTACATGCCGTCAAGAGAGCAGTTTTTGTGAGCTCGAGCGGGATGCAATCGGAGGCATCGTATATCGAGACCCGGTGACGGCACTCCAGACGTTGACAAATCGCAGAGGCAGGCGCGTCAATGAGAATCAACTCTTTTTCAAGATTTGACGGATCACATGTTGCGTCAGCTGTCGGGAGGCAAGCAAATGACTGTATATTTCGAAAGGGAGCTAGTTCGCTTTCCATCTTTTGCACACAGACTCTGAGATTAGCCCCGCCTGTGTGAATTGAAGCTTCTTCTAGTAAGGAAGAGGGAAAGGGGGTTCCGAGTGGGACAGGGAGATGAAGGTCAGTACTGCTGAACAGACTGAAGTGACACGGAGTTCTCCACCGACCGACTATGAAGTGTGATGGGACTGAATGCTAGGTCTTTCAGCTTCGATGTGTTTCTTTTGACACAATAAGTGGATGGATGATGAGGATTCGGGGTCTGACAATCGTCTAGAGGAAAACGAGGGTGGTGGCAATATCTTAGCTTATCAGGTGCACGTGAACTTGAGACGCCAACAGAACTCTGGAGATCAGAGCAACCCGTTTACAAACGTGAGCACGAATGCCTGAGTAAAAGACCCTAGTTTACGCGAGGATGCTAACATGGTCAACTACGATATGGTTACAAATTACGGCAAGGACGGTAGAAGTGTTGTCTGTTTCGAGATACGGGGCGAGTATCTGGAAGTAGAAAGCCGTCGTGAGTCGGGTACTGGCAAGCCTAGGCGTCAACAAAGCCTAATCAAATAGGGGAGAGTTGGAGGTAGAATGGGGGCAGCTATCGAGGGAGCGCTCTAAATAAGTAATTAATCAGTAGATAAGAATTACGTAAAGCGCTATGTACAGGCGGGGGTCCAAGAATATTTTACAACACCCTACCTTGAGATCCCAGTTTCGCGCTAGTTCTAGAAAAGTTCCCTTGAATAACCCAGCCAACTACAACGCATTTCGCTCCTTCTGTCAATACCGCTTTTAACCCTCTGTATGGTCATGACCAATTTACGGCTTTGGTGTTCCTGTTCCTCCTATGCAGCCAGGATTGCTATTTGATAAGGAATACTCTGATAGTGTCAGCTATAGCTATAAGCTGTCTGCAGCTTGTAGGCTCATTTGCACCCGTATTTGTTTCCGACATGACCAAGCCCCTTCTTTTCCCGTCAAAGACCTTTTAACCTCTCAGGCAGTTTTTTATGTTAGCTGCTTGTATTTACGATCCTTTGCATGGCGGGGCCTCAAACCACAATCCTACTGATGAATAGGACCCAATTAATGAAAGTATGATTGAGACACCTCCTAGTCATATGCTTGCGGACGCTGCAGTATATATGTAGGTAGAGCCTTCCAATTATGCTCGGTTTGCACTCACCAGACATATCGGATTTAAGCCAATAATTCTACTGATTGCAAAATAGCCTACTGACAGAACTGTGTTAGCCAAAGCGTTTAATTATCATCGTCGTCCCAAGCACAGAGAGTTCTCTGTTACACCAGCACGCTTGTCATCGTCTATAAACACTGATAATTCTCTCCCCTCTCCATTCCCACAGACAGTTTAGGAGCAAAATCTTGCTGTTTTATGTGGACGTTATACCCAAATCTCGCGTATTTGTGACAACATCTTGGACTTATTTGACACTTTATGGTCCCTAGAATTTTTTCTCCCTCCCATCACCTTGCCACATCGTCTATAGGCTGGCGAACGTCAGGCTTCAGACAGCTAACATCAAAATGCACTCGCCATGTCCCCGCATGCACAGACCCTTACGATTATTTTCCTAAAATCCGCTTCCATCACCCAGTGGCGGTTGCTTTCATTCTACTCCTATCCAGTTTTTCTAACGCCTCCTGCATATATCACACCGGCCATGGAGAACAACAGCAACGACAAGTAATTTTTACACTTACCGGACCTACAAAGTTTTATTTAAAAGCCAGCCCAGTAATGGGGACGCCTTGGAGTTCGAGGCTTCTGATCTGGGTGGCCATCGTCCTTTATTCCAAGCCCAGTTCCCTATTTTTCTCATTTGAAGAAAAACATTCCATAATTCTCCCTATTCCAATCCATTAAGCCGACAACGGAGTCTGAAAACTTTTTGCCGTTTGTAAGGGGCGCGTCACACCTACAAAAGAGTGCTCACAATAGCCAACCTGCTACAGGCAAGAACCAGGCAAATCTCCCGGAGCCGAGCTCCACTGTTACCACAGCAGAACCGGGAACGGTTCGTGGCCCACCTGCCTGGAGCGCGACGAAAGCTTCCAAAAAAGTTTAAGAAGGACGATACTTAGTTCCGCCTGTTCCCCCACCAGATCCCCCGTCTAATTTCCACTCCGATCCCCACGATGTGGTAGATATCGGTTGTGGTGCATATATGCTTTATTCAACATCGGCAGCCAATTTTTCACTCTATTTTATAAAACAATAAAATGGACACTGTTCAAAGAATGTGCTTCCATACCAAAAACGGAGTCCACTTTTTGTCTACGTTTCGTTCTGAATCATGCTAACAGGCATCGTTGTTTGAGCATACTACCTAATGTTCAATAATGATAACAATAATAGGTTTATTTCCAAAGTTGTAGGGACCATTCCATTTAAGGCAGGATCAAGGTGAACCCACTTCCTCCCCATACATCTGGGCTCCGTTAGTCGATCTCAGGCTTAGTCCCTATACGCATTCACAGAACCGGAAACAGCACTTCTGCTCGGTCTTTCGAAATATTTTCACCCACACATACCACCAACCATAGTAAGGCTCGTCATCTAATTTGTGAAAGCTATATTCTCGAAATCTTGGCTTTAAGCTACGTTGCGCCAGTTTGTGTACAGAATGGCAACTACTGACCCAATATCATTTGGCTTCCTACTCAAAAACAGATGAGCTGAACCTACTGAACTTATTTTTATGTCCGAAAATTTATAGTTGACCACCCACGACCTAAACTAATTTGTTTTACGCGCTCTCCAGGCTACATATCCGCCAAATTCGTGCGTGTTTCGGATTGGTACGTCTTTTCCGTTCGTTTTTGGTATCAGTCGTAAGGTTAGCGGGTCTGTATGCAATGAAAGGTCCAAGAAAGCGTTTTTGCGTACTTGAAGTATGTAACGTTTTGAAAATTATTCGGATGAGCCATGAACCGTGTTTTACGACCTCCAGTTTTTGAGAAGTTTACACATCAGCTAAGCATGTGATACTCTGCAGCTTGCCTGGATGTTCGCTTCGGCATTCACATTTTCTGCTTCCAACATGTCAATGGATGGGTGGATATTTAAAATTGCACGGACGTTAAGAACAAGCACAGGAGTTGCTTGATCTGGCAGGGTTTCAGGTTCAGGTTAGCAATGGCAAGATGCAATTTGTCTAGAAGCTACAAGTGTAGCCTTCGGTGTTCTTGAAGCTGATTGAATTATCGTCTCAATCTCAAGGATCATCGATTTTTAGGGCCCTGTATGTTTCATCAGTCTGATCCATTGTTATCAATCTGAAGCGTCTCTCGCCCCGCTGGACATATTGTAAGCTTCGGAAATGACGTACCTGTTTTCTAGCCCCACCCCGTGCTAGCTTGCCCGTGAATCCTGTCATTCCTTGTTGAGCTAGAGATTCCGGTTCCGATCGGCGTGTTCAACATGTGGTCGGAGGTAAGATGCCACCAGCCGGTTATCGTTGCGCCTTCCAATGGTCGTAAGGCTTTCCATAATAGAGTCAAGTATATTATGCAGATGCTGGTTGCCTTCATTTATGTCCTGGTTCACCAATCCTAGGTCGTCCTTGTATTCAGTCGTCGGAGACTGGCGTCCTAGATAGTACGACCTGAGGGTAAAGCCTTGTGACATTTATCCCCGTTGAGAAGCAACTTGTTCTCCCGAAACCAATAGTAGGCTAGCGGTTGATTGGTCTGCGAATTCGCGTGGGCGTCGTGAGGCTTGAGACGGCTAAATGGTTAAGGCGCGAACTTACTGAGGGGAAGTCCGTGGTCTCAACACAGCTCCAGCATCTCAGCTGCTTCTGTCTAGACCTAGGCCATCTGACATTATCTCAGCTTTCGTGTCTCCTTCGGGTGGCATTTCAGATGGGCGCCGAAATGGTGATACATCAGAACGATTACTGCTTTTCTATTTGTTGGTCGTCACTCGGTCGCATGACCTCCCAGAGCTTAAAACCTTCGGCAACAAGCATATGTGGGGATTTGAGGGTCGCCGGGAGCCAGTAAGAGCAAGATCAGGACAGAGCCTTGTACACCACAGGCAGATAGCAGTAATTAGGTAGAGTTCCGCCGATGCAGACAGCTATTCGCTGTTCCATATAACACCGCATCCAGGTCAGGAAGATCCTCGTTTCTCCTGTACCACAGGATGTATTACACCTCGGAGGCCTTTGAGAAGTCCAGGTAAATGACCTCCAACTCGTCCGATACGTAGGTCTCTGGTCCAGCTATCCTTCGTGAGTAAGGGGTTGGATAGATAAGGTCGTCTGCGCCCGGACTGTTGCCGGCCCTCCGAGTTGTTTTGGCATTCCAGGTGTACGTGCAATTGGTCAGCCTGAATGAATGTCTGGAGGCGTAGGCACCTCGGAATGGTTGTAGTAAGCTAGCACTAAGTCCCTTCCCCGTCCACCTTTATTCTTTCCTTCACAATAAGGCTGTCAAATAAATCATGGTTGTACGGCAGTGAAGCATCGGTGTTGAACACTGATGTCACGCTGTCGATGATGATGATGATGCATTTGAAAGGGTGGGATGGAGAGTGATTAGCCTGTAGTTGACAGGGTCGGACCAGCTACAACTTGTAGATGGACGTGATGACACCGTCCTTCCATTGCTCTGGGACGCTGATTCGCAGAGGCGCAACAAACTCGCGGGCCGGGGGAGACTTCCGTGGTGGCGTTTTGCGTTTATGCCGAACTGCTGCAGTGGTTAATGTGGTGGAGATCGCATCCATTAGGTGAAACGCTGACAACTGGGAGCATTGTGTCGGTGCTGGCTTCAGAGACGGATACAACGGCTATGTGTGGCACCCACCGCTTCCTTCAATTTGAATGTCAGAACGTTTTGCCTGGGTGGTGGGTATTCCCTGCATGGCCCTTCTCAGATTGTTAACTTGCCTTCAGGTGAACTTCGGGTTGCTAATTAACTAAGTGGCTAGATTGATCTGCCGGCTTCTCCTGTCATATGGAACGAGAGGTTCGGAGGTTTCTTACTCCCACAGCCCTGACTATCTCACAGCATTCAGACTTGTTTGTCCTGGTCCCGTTCGGTCTTTAACTTTACTTTCCTGCTCCTAATATAGCATCTTGCCTGCTCGACAGGCATCTACTTTAGGTTAAGGACACAGTTTTAGTAACTAAATGTTCGGTGAAGATTGCTTAGTCTCCTAACTGGGTTTTTAAGAACCGAGCTACTGGCGTGTACCGAACGCTGTAGGATTAGCGGGTAGAATTTAGAATGGACTCGATACTCGTCTGCGTCTGTCGTCCCGTATGTCATTTAGTGAAGGCTTAGCACTACGTGGTAACTGTGGCCGAATGATGCTTGGTAGGAGAGTCAATTATTAGCTCCTCAATAGATGAAATAAAGTTGAGTGCGGGGAAACTGACGGTCCCTGGAAGTGGGTGGGATTGTTCGTATGATCGAACAGTGTGGAGGGCTGGGAAAATTGCGAGTCAGTTGTGGCCGTCAGATAAGTCCATCGACGGTCACCGCACCGTTGTCGCGTGTCCTTGCCTGATGGAGCTCCGAATTCAGGCTCAAGTTTCTTTGAAGTGGTTGGACTTGACAGGTTCCAGGAGGTCCCTGTTAGTCTGAAATGTCCGTTTTTTTTTGCACCGGAGTTGTCCATGCGATTCAGCATTCTGATAGTCCATGGGAGGTATGTGTTGACTCATGTGTGAATATGTTCCGGCACAGAATAGGTAAAAACTGAATGCTTTGAGTGTCTTGAATAAGGCAACGCCACAAAAAAAACCGTGACCAACGATCCTCAAAGTAGAGGACCACCGAGAGAACAAAGTGAGAAGCCAGTGATAGAAGGGGATAAAAGCAAGAGATAGAGGAAATACAAACCCAGTGGAATCGTGCAAACCCACGACCCGGACTTTCTGAGCGTAACCCTATAACTTAACATACAGTGCGTCAGGAAATGCAGCTGATCAGGCGGCTTGAAATCAATAATCGCGCCGGCCTGAATTACCGTCTCGGTTGAGGAACTTCAGATGGCCCTCTATCCCTTAATTCACAATCCAGGGAACAGCCTCTTGAAACAAAGTTGCACCATACCAGTAACCGGGAATTTATTCAGGCATGGAGTCCAGGCATGACTGGCAAGCTCAAAATGTGGATACCCATTGGATGCAGTAAATATCCTAATTGACGCGTGATTCAATGAGTGACAGTGGGCTTTTCGTTGGAAAGATCAGGGGAGGGGAAGCTATGCTTTGAAGACAACAGCTCGAATGCATGTCCCTACTGAGCGTGCGACTGTGCCATATCTGTCATTTTCCATGAGCTTTGACGTATCCCGTCTCGGGGCCCCATCCAGAGACACGGCAATGATCAGCGCAGCTGATTTATCCGGTACTGATGTCCATACTTTCGCTGCCAAGTCATTGCTTGATCACCGTTGGCTCGTTTCCACTCTCAACTTGGTTGTGCGAAAAGAACTCTGATAAGTTGATAGACTGGCATACGAATTACCGTAGCCAAGCCAGAACATGTGAAGTGATGTCCATCTAGGTTATTTCCTCCGAAAACCCGCCGACGTGCTCTAGCATTACTGATCCACTATTACCACCGGACCAGGACAAAGAATTTATGAGGGACACCTTTGCTCCATAGACACTCCCATAGTGGCCGACTACCAACGAAGTTATCTTTCCATTCAGGAAAGGTGAACACCTGGTTGCTTGAAGCAGTGTCGCTGTTCCAGAATCTGTCGGAAGGTGAATGTGTGGTCGACGAAGCTCGAGGTATTTAGGGCGTGAATTTAGTGACCAGAAGGTCCGTGGTTTGAATCTAACTCCATCTCGACCGCTCTTGTCTAGGCTTAGGCAACCTGGCAGTACCTTAGCTCTCGTGCTTCCTTCGAGTTGCATGACAGCTAGATGGGGGAAAGGTGTTACAGCTAATCGGCGATATGATCGATGCATCTTCGCGCAGGACGGAACCGGCCCATCTCTTTGTGTTCGGTCGGCTTTCGAAGGATGTAACCAGAGAGAACCGATGCCACGGCTGCGAGGCTAATGCCACGAAGGGTTTCGCAGTGGTCCCATATCCACTTTGAGGACGTGGATGGCTGTCAACATACCCCTTTTCGACGGGCATTTTCTCCATATAGCACCAGTGTATTTTCCCAGATGGCTACCTAGAGATTCTGCCTTCTTTTAAGATGGCTGAGTACAAATCGTCCGGTCCTGGTGCCTTCTCACGTTTTAGATGACTTACTTGATTTCACCTGACATGCAGTCATGGTTTACATCCCATTCACCCGTGTGCATTGTTTCCGGGGTCTTTTCCCGGATTTTCGCAAATGAACTGCTGAGTCGTCTATTTCACTTATGGTTTCACTGATGATTGTCTTCCTTTGGCCAGTCGATGGTATTAGGCGGTACACAGCACGGCTGTTTCTGGTGCCGAAACCCTTCTCCATATCCTTATATTTCACTGTCTACCGGGGCTCCCGGTCATTGCTTAGGCTTCACTATTTGGCGCTTGATGGACTTGCATGCGCCGTCGTTCTCTTTATCTGGATTTCCTATCATCAGTCAGCACCATCAATCTCGGTGATATCCAATGGTCATTTGATTTTATGAGAGAAAGACGGACACTACTGGACAACGCTATCATAACCCTTGTTGCCGTGCTTCATCCACGTGCTCGTCAGCAGTACTGTGTTGGCTTACTTCAGAGAATAGTCGAGCTCGCCCAGATCGATACTGCCAAGGTATGGTAATTCTCCGAAGATACCGGGTTGGCATGCTTGCTGCTGAATTGCGGCGTCTGAAGGAAGGCAAATTCTCAGTCGTGCTTGCACTACAGCGTGATCGGAACCAAGTTGTGTAACCCGCCGCAGCTGAGTGTGCCGGGGTGGATATTGTGTTGAGCGATCGAGCGGAAACTTCTGTACTTGATAGGATACCCGTTGATATTCGCATCTGCGCGGTTCGTTTGGCGACGTCTGTGAAGTAATCTCGAGAATGTGAGGTTCATCGCACATCATCATCGTTATCGTTGGCAGCTGTAAGAACCGAGTACTTGTCGTACAGTGGTTGTAGCTGCCGCAGTTTCGTCCACCAAAGATTTGGGGAGGTGGGGTAAGTTGGCTGCCCATTGGAGGCGGGAGCTGATAAATTGGTGCGCAAATACAGGTCTATCAGTGGACTTTTAATTGGGGGAATTGGGAAGGGGGCTATGCATTGAAGGCAATAGCTTGGGTACACGAGCGCCATTGAGGGCGCGACTGGGCCATGTCTGGCACTATCTCCAACCATCGATGTGACCCGTCCTGGGGCCCCCATCCTGGGAGACAGCAATGACCAGCGCAGCTTAGTTTGCTGATAATGGCTTTCACACTTCGCTGCCAAGCCATTGTTTGACCTCCCCTCACTCGTTTCCACCCTTCACGTGGTTGTGTGAAAAGAACCCTTCGAGGAAGTCGGTCGACTGGCATACGCAGCACATGGCCAAGCCAGCGCAATCTATGTAGTGTGATCAGTTCATCTGTCGTGGGTGAGTTATTTCTTCCGATTACCATTCGACGTACCTCAGCATTACTGATCCGGTGTTCCCACCAGACTCCGTCAATGCTCCGAAGACATCGATGGTCAAACACTGAAAGTCTTTTGATGTCTTCGGCGCGCAGCGACCATTTTTCTGACCCGTATATTGTAACCTCGGTCCTTGACGGATAAGCTGATGTCATGCCTACACCACAGGTGACGCAGGTTCACAAAAGCTGCTCTGGCCTTTCCAATTCGGATGGAAGTATCATCTTTCGCGAGACCACTGGGAATGATATAGTTGCCCAGGTAGACAAACTTGTCTACTACCTCAAGTGGCTCATCCGCAAGCATGAGGGCAGGGTTCGATCCTACTCAATCTTACAGTAGCACTTTGCAGGTATGAAGCGCATGCCAAACCGTGAGGCAGAATTATTTAAATTATTTAATATTGCTTGCATTACCACGGGGTTAGACCCAATAAGAGCTGTTGTCTGCGTACTCGATATCTGTGAGCGGACGCTCCGGGAGAACGTCGACCCCACAGGCATTAGAGGCTGTTAGTAAGTCTTCCATAATCGTATCAATGATGAAGTTGAAGAGGAAAGGTGAAAGAGGACAGCCTTATCTCACACCACTTAATGTGGTGAACTCAGGCTAGAACTTCCCGTAGACCTTCACACGGCCGCGGGAGTTGACGTACAGCGCCTTAAGTAGGATCAAGAATTTATGGGGGACAGCTTAGCTCCATGGACACTGCCATTGTGCCTGACGGTCCACAGAGTCAAAGGCAGCTTTCAGAACACAACCATTATTGGTTGCTGGGAGCAGTATCGTTGTTCCAGAATCTGTCGGACGGTGAAGATGTGATTGATGCAGGACGGAACTCAGCTTGGTTTTCGCGAATCTGCCTCTCCCTGTGTTCAGTCAGTGGTCCTTCGATGCCACTGCTACCTGTTGTTTCGATCACGCAGCGAGCAAACGATAATGTGCGCCGACTGTGACGATATTCTCTCGCCAGCTATGTTGCCTGATACCGACTCCTAGTACGGTGAATAGTAAGAAGACGAAAACCTTGGACACAACTTTAATGATCCGAACAACAGGCGATAATGGAAAAACGACAATGCATATATATATCCATGGTTTGACCCTGAAAATATGCCAGAAATTCCTTAGCACACATAAAGATAGAGTTTTTGGGGATATTGATATCCCCAACACCCCTTGTGAAAAGTCAGTAACAGGCTCGACGTGGGTCGACCTGGATACGTCACGGCTGGCGGCAGCATCGGTCTGTCCACTGCCTGGGAAGAGGTGCTGGATCAAGCACTGAGCTGCCGGTCACACGCTCTTCTTTCGAAACTTTATCAGCTTTCTGCTCAAAAGTATCGAGCAATGTGTCCAACGGTACGGTACCCGAGCATACTGGAGTTTCCGGCGTGCTGTTAGAGTGGAGTTGGTTTCGATGTCCGGTCCAGGTGTCTTGACCAACCGACACGTCGTACATTACACTACCGCGTTTGCGCAGGATACGACCTGTAAACCACGCATCGTGTCCCGGGCGATAATCACGGACAAATACGGGCGTTCCCACCTTGAATGGAGCTCCAGCTGCCACCGGTATGGACCTTGACTCAGCAGACTGTGTTGGTAACATGGAAGAATGCACAGTTCTCAGTGCCTCTGCAGGTGACTGGTGGTTCGCCAAAGCATCATTCGGGGTCGTTCAGTACACAAACAGGAATTTCTGAAGGGCTTCGACGGATGTCTCCTCCCCTCGAGCTTTAAGCAAGGCTCTCTTGAATGTGTCGACGAGCATTTCTGCTTGACTATTCGATTACGGGTGGTACGGTGGTGAACGAACATGTGTTATAGCATGTCGAGTGCAAAACTCGCGGAACTCATCGGAGGTGAAATGCGGACCATTGTCTGAGACTATGGACTCCGGTAAGTCATGCTGGCTGAAAATGTTGGATAACACACGCAGCATACTAAATGTTGTTGGAGAGGACACCGGAATGATTTGTGGCCACTTGGAAAAAGCGTCAATCAAAACCAAATAGGAAGTGCCATGTATCGGTCCTGCGTAATCAGTGTGGACCCGAGACCAAGTCTTCTCAGGTCGAGGCCAGAGAACCGGTGGTTGATGTGGCGGGTTCTTGGCAGCTTGTTGGCATCGGGAGCAGCGTTTTACAAAATCAGTGATGTGCTGGTCCATCTGCGGACAGTATGAGTGACTGCGAGCTATTGACTTCATGCTGTTTATTCCTGGATGCCCAGAATGGAACTGACGGAGGACTCAATGGCGTAAAGATTGAAGAATCACGGCGCGATCTCCAAACATTGTTTACGACCGACAGTGCATCTCGGCGATGAAGAAGCTGTTGAAGGCAATCATCTTTGAGGTTCAGAGGCCATCGAGAATTCACGAACTGGATCGCCTTCTGAAGCGTCGGATCAGCCGTCACGAAGAGACTGGGCCTTACCGTGGTGTGACGGTTTGCGCACCTCAGCGACCCATTGAGCTATACTAGGGGGGTGTCCCCACGACACTCACAGAGTCTCTCATACCAGGTTGGTCAACGGTTAGAGGTCTGACGAACACAGTCTCCTGGTCCTCCAGGTTGGGGGTTGGAACATATGGCGACCTGTTCCATAGAAGTGGTAATGCATTTGCATTTCCTGCCAAACACCGCTGCCTTGCGGTTAGGCTTTTGAGCCAAAGGCTTTGGTTGAGGACCCTAATCGTCCTCCTGTCTAGGTGTGGGCGCCCTGACAGTATCCCAGCCCACGTACAACCATGAATCGCACATATACAAATAAACTCATGCCACATCGGCCGTCGCGTGGTGCCATCAGCCGGGTCGCCTTACTTGCTGCATACAGCAGGGCGGGTAAGCGAAAACAGGCTACTGCTGACGCCTCCCTTCTTTCTATTTCACATACTTTTTCTTCCCCCTCTCCCTACCCCATTAATAACTCTACTCTTGTAGGCCCAGCACTTAGGACTGATGACTCCGTTCGTCTTGCATCGGTTTTGCGTGCAGCATCTGCTCGTCACATGGCGCCGACATCCTCAGGTATCTCCAAAACAATCTTCAAGCCTTGACACCCAGTCTATCTGACCGCCTTCAATGTCCGCACTCTGAAGCAAGCAGGACAACAAGCTGCTCTTGCTGTAGCACTGGACTCGCTTGACATTGATGTGTGCTGTGTATCAGAAACAAGAATTCAAGATGCAAGCACTGTGTTTGAGCTAACCGCCCCATCACTCTCCACTCGCTTCCAGCTACGCACCTCTGGCGATCCAGGGGCTGTTGCGGCATGATGTGTAGGGGTTGGTATCGTCCTTAGTCACTGGGCAGAAGGATCCTTGCTTGACTAGATACCCGTTGATAGCCGCCTCTGTGCGGTTCGTCTGGCAACGTCTGTGAAGGAGTCTCACAAGGGGAGAGTTGATCTATATCGGTTTGTTGTGTCTGCTTACGCCCCAACTGACTGTAGCCCTGACACTATCAAAGACGAGTTTTATGACACCGTGACTTCCCTGTTGCGGCGATCTAAAAGCTCAGATATCATTGTGGTTGCCGGAGACCTGAATGCACAAGTGCGCAGGCTTAGCGTATCTGAGACTCAATTAGGGGGGTCAATATGGATTGGACTCGGTACGTACGGACAGTGGTGGACGATTGCTTCAGCTGTGTGCTGATCGCAGGCTTTCGAAATAGCCGAAGTCGTCTGGCCACATGGTGTCCTCCAACGGCATGCCGGCCACAAACTCAAATCGATCACATTGCCATCAGTTACCGATGGCGCGGATGAACAACTGACTGCCGGTCGTTTTGGAACACATTTGTGGATTCTGACCACGCACTTCTCCGGAGTCGCTTCTTGCTACGTTTTCCGCCGCGTAAGGTGCGGACAAATCGCTTGGCAACTGAGAGACTGACAGATCCGGATGTTAGACGAACTTACCAGAATCGTCTTCTAGGGTCTCTTCCGAATGCTCCACCATCAGATGTGAACTCATACTGGGACGAGATTGCCACTTCTTTGCATAGTTCTGGGAATTTTGACTGTGGTACGGCACCACCAGGCTCACTGAAGCACTGGATATCCGACCGAACGGTGGAACTCTTTAAATCTCGGAGAAATATCCCAGCCGGCCCCGAACATAACCTGACATGACGAATTGTCGGACGTCAAGTGAAGGCGAGCGTGCAAGCCGACCGTGAAGTGTGGTGGACACAGAAAGCCAATGAAATGGAAGAGGCCCGGAAAGCCGGGAGAGCCCGAAGATTATTTCAGTTGATCCGTGCGACCGGTCCCCGGAAACCACCTGTGAGCGAAACCATCAAGGATCGGAATGGAGTGACCATATCGAATAAAGAAGAACGCCTCGATCGGTGGGCCGAATACTTCGAACAACAATTGTCATGGCCACCAGCTGGCACTCATCTGGATCCCACAGGTGACGTAGAACCTTGGACGGTGAACGTGGAACCGCCTACGGC
>SJOL01006938.1:149120-181939 GCA_004794785.1 Opisthorchis felineus | reverse complement strand
GTTCGGCATCTACCAGTGCGAGGGAAGCGTACGGAACTGGTCTCTTTGGACGGAAGACTGGCGTAGCACCTGGCAGGAGGTGGAGGACTGCTTGTGTCGCAGTGTATTGACCGAGACCGGATTGGAAAACTACTGGAAATCGCTTGATGAAGTCTGCTACATGATCTGGATGCTCCGTGGAAGACTGAACTGTATTGCAAATGACACCAAGCGATCGAACCAATCAAGACCCAATAAGTCCAGCTCAGCTGCCGTTACATAACACAACCCCACGAATGTAGTTCCCCGAAAAGATACACAGCACTGGAGCTCACCGGAAAGTTTTAGCTCTCCACCGCAGGCACTGGTAGCAGTTCGAGCGGCTTGTCTGATCGGAGATTGCCCGAGCGTGCGCCAAAGCTTCTCCGAAATGATGGTAATGTCCGACGCAGTGTCCAACTGCAGACGGACTGGATAACCATTGACGGTGACTGTGGGATTCTTTCGGTGACCTGGGGTGTTGATCTGAAAAGTAGCCAGCAAAGTGAGAGAGGAGCCAACAGGGTTTGATTTCGGTTTGGGACGGACGCGTGATGACGGCTTTGAAACACCAGAGGCCGTATGCATCCGTGACTGACAATACCCATCTTTGTGTCCCACGGACTTACATTGGCGGCACCGATGCTGCTTGCAGAGACAGAACCTGACGAAGTGCCAGGCTCCACAGTGCCAACATTGTGAAGGTGGTGTCTTCTTTGGGCCTTTGTGTTGCTTCGGACCAGAATACTGTGAGGCCGATTTGGTCGGACCGGAATTGACAGGGCCAGGCTATTGCGTAGCCTGATGGATTGCATGAACTTGGGAACCGCCATGACCCCCAAGTTGGACCATCTCAGTGTCATGTTTCAGGTTAAGCAATCGTTGACATTCCGAGGTGATGGCCTGCAGCGTCATTGATTGGTCCTGGCTGAGTAGCTGGGTACGGTTTTCTGCATCCTTCGGGGATTGTAATCCGCATATGAAAACCAGCGACTTGAACTGATCTTCCGTTAACGATCCGAGTCTGAACCGTTCGCATTCCCGGTTCACGATGCCAAAATAAGATGGAAAGTCGTCTGTGTCATTTTTCACCAGCTTCAGGCATCGATAACGGCTGTTGAAAATTGACGTTTGCTCACCGAATATTTGCGAAAGCGTGTGAACCGTTTCGTCGAAAGTGAAGTCACATGGGTTCTTTGGAAGAATATAGTTAGCGTACTTATCATGCTCTGCGGGTCCAAGTTTGCGGAGCAGGAGGCGAACCTTCCAACTATCATCCTGAATTGAAAAGTCGACCCTAAACAGGTCCTCATAGTGACGAAACCAAGCATCAAACGTTATGCCAGCCGAGGGTTCATAGCAAAACTCGTTGATACTGGCAGCGATTCCGTCAACCGACTGTGGGACGCTCGACGCAGCCGGTGAAGCCAAAGATGTAGTTGATAGTCACTCCGTAAGTACTTTTACGAGTTGCAGTTTTTGCTCAAACATTACTTTGAGTTAATCTGCCTCCATTTTGTGTCGCCAAACTACCGGGCTGATGCTACGGTGGTTTTCACACAGCATCCGCGTACCCTTTTTGAAGATAGGAATAAGTGTCGATATGCCCCTTCTCTTCGTTCCATATAGCACTAATAAGCTTTGTCAGATGGGTCACCCGGGATTCTCCGCCTTCTTTGAAGAAAGCTGGATACAGACCGTCCGGTCCTGGTGCCTTGTCACGTTTCAGTACCGATATTTCGTACTTTATTTCTTCCGACGTCCGATTAAGTTTCAGATTCCATTCGCCCGTATGCACTGTCTCCACAGGCTGTGTTGTAGCAGGCCAGCTAAACTGTTCTTCGAAGTGTTCGACCCATCTTTCCAGTCGACGTTTTTGCGAGTGAATTAATGAGCCATCTTTTTCACTTATCGTTTCGCTGACCGTTGCTTTCCTAGGGCCAGTCGATCGTATGACTGTTTCCGGTAGCAAAAGTCCTCTCCATCTCCTTAGATTTCATTGTCTATCAGGGCTCCCGGTCATTCCTTAGACTTCACTATTTGGCGTTTGAGGGATTTGCGCGTGCGTACTCATTCCTTGCTGATATGGATTTCTTGGCATTAATCATAGATAGTGATCTCGACGACATCCAGTGGTATTGTGGTCGAACCGGTGAAGTCCGGCAGACAGCACTGAGCGCCGCTAACATGGCTTCTTTCACATTTTGCCATGCTTCGTTCCCTACCAGTACAGTATTGGTTTACTTTGGAGAGTTGTTGGGCTAGCTGTTGCGTGAGTCGAGTAGTTCTAGGTTGAGATTAGAAGGAAGACAGAATAGAAGGGCGTAATGTACGCTTTAATCGTCTAATAACGATTGTACATGAGTTGAAAATATAGAGTGAGAATTACGAGTTAATGGTGTATGCAAAGGTATGGTTTATATAGTCATGACACTAGCTCAGATCGATACTGTTTTTCGAACATGGTGGGTTGGCATGCTTCTTGCTGACTTGCGAGGGCCTGAAGGGAAGCGAACTGTCAGGCGTGCACGCACCATGGCCTGATCGGAATCGAGTGTGCTCCAGAAGGAACGTCAGTCTTGAATTGTGGCTCTCCACCGTTGGTTGATGGCCACGTGGTCCAACGGTTGATTTTCAGTTGTTGGCCGCCAGGTTATGCGATGCCAAAATTTCATACTGGTCAGAAACAGTTGATGGTGAGCACACAAGTGGAGGAGTCTCTCCGTTGTCTGCGCGACGAACATCGACTCCGAATCGACCGCCCAGATGTGATTCCAGGAACTCAGACGACCATCTTGGGTATTCTTAGTGCCCTCAAGGATCGCAGTGTCAATGATTCTTGCTCGACGAATGAGTCCGGATAACTCTGGGTAGAAAATATCCTTCTCAGCGTTAGAACTGCAGTCCGTTGGGGCATAAGTAAACACTAAAACAGACACCGTTTCTTATGTCGAGAGGCACTGAGCTTCATTGAGCTGGATAACCTGATGGCGCGAAAACGACTGTTTACTGGGATCCAATCCAGCAAAGCGCGTTCTGCTCTGCGGCGGAGTGCAACTCCCACGCTATATATTCCACGAGTCATCGCGTCTGGATCACCGGACAGACGAAGGGAGAAATGTGAAAGACCTGGGTTCGTCTTTGGCGTTCTAAGATGCATAACCACGGGTCTTGTATGCGTGTTTTGTAGACAGCATACATCAATTTTAAGGGAGAATAAGGTTTGAGTAAGCATTGCCTGTTTGCCAATTTGACATAAAGTACGGACGTTAAAAGTTCCTTTATAGAAAGGATCCCGTGAATTTAGAAAGGTGTTGCATGGAAACTTCACAAACGAGAGATTCAGCTGGGTTCCAGGTGAGTCTCTCGCAAAACCAAATTGATTTGCATATGAGTGTAGTTCTTAGAAAGGTGTTATTTTGTTTGTTGTTAATAGGCAGCGGGGAGCATAAGGCCCTTCGGTCAGATAACTGACATTTAAATGACCCAGCGACGTTTCATTTGTGGTCGGAAGGGGTTGGAGGGGGACATCAGGGGACAAAGAACTGTGCGGGCAAATGATAATTCCCGGTTATCCAGGCCGAGGAAGGGGGTTTGGTTGAGCTACCTCACCTTGAGCCTTTGACTCAAAAGTCTGACCAACAAGGCAGTGGGAGGATGTAAGGTTTTGTTCGGGAACCCTACCCCTAGGCTCTGACTCAAAGGTCTGACCCTCGAGGCAGCGGACAGTAGGGTTGTCATTGGGGAACCTTTCCCGGTACCGATGACTCAATAGTCTGACCTGCTCGGCTGCAACGGACTGTATCCCTGAATCTTCCAAGGACATTTTTTTATGACACTCTAGGTGGTGTTTTACAATGGGCTAAATGCTCAGACATCGTTGTGGTTACTCGTGACATGAACGCTTAGGTCGGTGGACTAAGCGCTGCTGAGGCCCGATCGGGCGTTGTCTTGGATTGGGCACGAGACGCACGAACAACGGAGATCGCCTGCTTCAGACGTGTGCCGACCACAGACTGTTCCTTTGCAGTGCCAACTTCCGGAACGGTGGAAATCGCTTGACAACGCGGTGCGTACCAAAAAACCAGCCCCGGCCACTGCTTGCTGCTCCTTCTGGAATGCTAGCATGTACTCCGACCGTGCACTTGTGCACTGCTGCTTTTCATTGCACTTTTGAAGTCTACACAAAACGCGCACACCTCGCTTAGCCATCAAAAAAGTTGTTCAGCTGTAACACCCTTTCGGTGCCTAGCTGCAATGCCACCCGAAGGATGCACAATGGCTGGGATACCACCAGGTTGCCCAAGCCTAGACAGGGGAAGTCGAGAGGGAGATGTCGGGTTCGAACCACGGACCTTCCGGTCAGTAAATGCGCGCTCTAACCACTGAGCCATCAAGAAGCTAGGGGACCCAGAAATCAAACGAACGGGTTCCTCGAACGCGTCGGACAGTCTGATGTCGGATATCAATGGCGACTAGGAAAAGATATCGAACGTGCTACTCAAGGCCGGAATTTCCGTTTGTCAACCTCATTCAAACCTTTGACCTCTGATACGACCGTGGCTCTTCTGGCCGCAGCCCCAACTCAACCCAAAGTATCATCCGACGCCAGGTGAAACTGTCCATGTAGACCGAGAAGCTTGGTGGGTCCGGAAGGCCGAAGAAATGGGATGTGTAGGAAATGCTGGAAGAGTCCGCAGGCTGTTCCGCGTAATTCGACTGGTCCTCTTGTCAGTGAAACTATCAGAGACCAGGATGGCTCTGATATCCAACAAAGCAGGTTTGGACTTGTGGGCACGGTACTCCGAACAACAATTCACTTGGCCAACTGCTTCTCTACTGCGGAATGCCGGCCTTCAACAGAAAGGCGGATTGTGAATATGGAATCCCCTTCAGCCTCAGAAGTGTCCGAGTGTATACATCTACTCAAGCGTTATCATGCTGCTGGTCCTAACGGTCTTCCATCCGCTCTGTTCAAGGATGCCGGCGAATTACTCAGTCAGTACCTGTCTATCCTATTTGGGTCTCTGGGAGAAGACAACCGTCCCAGAAAACTGATGTGAATCGATAGTAGTGCCCATTTTCAAAAAGACTACTCGCAGTGAACGCAGTAACCACAGAAATGTTAATTGGACTCCTGTTCTAACAGGATTCTTCGTCGTCTTATGGCGGAATGCGAATCCTTGACCCGTAAGCATCAGGGTTTATTTCGGCCGGGTAGAGACTGCGTTAACCACATTACACTACGTCAGATGTTAGAGGGACGCCACATGTTCACATGACCCGCAATTTTGCTGTTCCCATACTTCAAGTGTGCTTTCGATTCTGTCGATCTGTTAGTGCTGTTAACTGCAATTGCGCAACAGGGTACACCACAGAAGTCTGTGAACACAATGCGGTCCCTATAATCACATACTTCTGGGCGTGTGGGAGTTTATGGTGAGCTCATCAAGAGCTTCCTTACAAGGATGTCCACTGTCCGTTCTTGTTCAGCTTCGTGTTCGATGAATTAATGAGAAGAATGCTGGAAGGTCTTCAAAACCCAGGTGTTCAGATTGTTTCTGATGAGAACCTTGTCGATCTAGAGTACGCGGACGTCATATTCTTCACCTTTTAAGACGAAACACGTGCTCTGCTGACTAAACTAGCCACCGTTGTAACACCTTTCGACATGTCTTGCACCTCCAAAGCACAGAGTGGTGCTTCAGAACGTACAGTCTCTTAACATACACCTTATAATCCAAGGAGAATCACTGGAGGTTGTGGAGAACTTTCCATACCTCGGTAGTTGTATTAGCTCTGACGGATGTGTGTCTGGTGGTCATTGCACGAATCTCAAACGCCTGAATCACGTTTGCTGCTTTCCGTTACTTGTGGTGTCAGAAAAAGCGTATCACTGGGTCTCAATTGCAAATATATGATGTGAGACGTCTTCGAGTCTTTGACCACCGCTGCTTCAGAAGCGTTACTGGTTTCAGCTGGCGTCAACAGATTCCTAACGAGGTGATTAGAAAACAGGTATCTGGTTGTGCAGCAGGCACTGCAATCGCGGAGAACATCCAGTATCATCGACTACGGTGGCCACGCATGCCGAAACAGCGTCTACGGAGGCGAGTGTTGTCCTCCTAGACTCCAGAAAGTCGCAAACCATGAGGTGGACAACGTATGACTTGGAAGAAGCGTAAGAAAGAGATTACGATCTAGACATGTGGTATCTCGGCATGCGTAACACATGACACAGCCATTTTATCTTGTGTTACTGGGAGCTTTGTTTGAGTGAAGCGCCATCTGTCTCACCAAAGGCCCGTTTCCTGATCACGTTGCGAATTCGTTCGTTCCAGACGATTCCACCTATGTTTCTGAAACATCGGTCAAACACCTGAATGTCTTAGATTCCCCGCCCGACGTGGCCAAGTTTCGTAGCCGTACAAATATACTGTCCGGGTTGTACTCTGTACGCGTGCTTTGAGACCCAGGGAACGTCTTTTTGATGTCACAAGTGACAAATTGACGACGCACTGGCTTTTGAGATTTGTGCGTCAACTTCGTCTGTCACTGCCGTCAGAGCTAATGCAACTTCTGAGGTACGTATGACGCTCGGCAACGCTATCACTCCTTGAATCTTCAAAGGGCACGTTCAAAGACTACGTCCTGCAACATGGCCATGCACTTTGTGGGCGCGAAGCACATGCCGAAGGACTGAATGACCTCGATCAACTTCTCAAGTAATGCTTGTGCTTCCTGCTCTTTTCCAACTATGAGAACAATGTCATCTCCAAGGTCGGCAAGGTCCTCACTCGGAGGGATCCGAACACCGGGGTTTTAGAGACCTTCCACTGTCCACCTCATTACCTCATCAATAACGAAGTTGTACAAGATATGGAGAGTGGATATCCTTGTTGAATACCACTGCTCGTAGGAAAGCTTTTGGCGTGCTTCCCATACACTCCGGTGCCCACTAGTGTGTGAACACAACCAGCGCATGATATTCACGAACTTCTGGGGCATATCCTTATGCGCAAGCGTGTTGAAAACAACTAGTCAGTCGAGCAACTCGGAGGCACTCTTGAGGTCACGGAACACCAAGATTGAACAGATTGGTTAGGAATTCATCAGGGCCAGGTGAGGTGTGTGCCTGGTGCAAGCCCCTGAAAATCACAACGAGAAGCAGTGACGACCTCACATAGGTGTTCCAGAACGAGCGGCAGTCAGTAGTTGGCCCACGCCACCTTCAGTTAATGGCGACGTGGTCTATCTGTGTTTCAGGTTAGTTTGATTGCGGGGGGGGGGTCTCCATGTGGCCAAGCAACTTCGGTTGTTTCGGAACTTAGTACCTTCTGAGGTTAGCACCTAACCGCAACGGGCGTTCGCTGTTGTCCAGGCATCTTGATTCCAATCCTAGACACCAGCCCAATTGAGCCTCAGCAGCGCTGTCTACCTACTTCCGCATTCATATCCCTGGTCACCACAACAATATTTAAGTTCTTAGCCCTCTGTAACGGGGTGTTCACAACGTTGTAAAAGTTCTCTTTGAGTGTATCAGAGCTATACTATGTTGGGGTATAAGTCGATACAATTAATAATAAGCAGCCTTCGGCGCGTTTGCGGGGTACTCTCACAGACGTTGCCAAACGAACCACACGCACGTGACTATCAGCGCGCAAACACTCAACCAGAGATCTTCAGCTCAGTACCTTAAAACAATACCAAGTCCAGCAGCAGCGGCTTCTGGATCACCAGAGGTGCGCAACCATAAGCTTGCAAAAACCGATGAGGAGTTCAGTTCCAGAACCGTACCTGGGTCTTGAATCCTCGTTTCCGACAGACAACACACCAATAGGAAGCCAGTCCAGCGTACATGCAAGAGCACTCTGTTGTCTAGCTTGTTTCAGAGTGCGAACATTGGAGGCTGCCAGATGAATTGTGCGTCGGGGGTTGAAGAATTATTTCGAAGCGTCTGTGGCCGTGGTGGCCAAGTCAACCGTAGATATCACAGCTAGAGACAATGGGCGGCGAACGGTTTTGTCAGTCCTTAAGAATGGGTCTAAGGAGATATCGCTAGAAACGGAATTGTGTGGGAGGAAAAAGCAAATATGTGAAAGAGAAAAAAGACAGGCGTCAGCAGTAGCTTGTTTTCGCTTACGCGTTGTGCTGTAAGCTGATGGCAGCATGCGATGGCTGATGTGGCATGAGATTATTTGTAAGTGAGCAATCCATGATTGTACGTGGGTTGGGATACTGTCAGGGTGCCCACATCTAGATAGGAGGACGATTAGGGTCCTCAGCGAAAGCTTCTGCTCAGAAGCCCAACCGCAAGTCTTCCAACCCCCAACTTGGAGGACCCGGAGACTGTTAGTCAGATCTCTAGCTCTTGACTAACCTGATATGGGAGACTGTCGCATCTACACTCCTTAGTATAGCTGAATGGGTTATGAAGGTACACAAACCGTTCCAGTCTCTTCGTTACGGCCTGGATACAGTTCCCGCACTCATACTTGTTTCTGAGCGACGCATCAAGTACGAGTTTTACGCTGTGATCCAATCAGATCTGGACAAGTTACCGGGGCGCGACGTGCTCACTCGCCGGTGATTGGTATAGTTGCACCGAACCGCGCGATACCTCAACGTGCCATATGTTAGGGAAGAACATCTTCGGTGGTTGTAGGCTCGTTAACTTCGCTGACTTCGGTTGTGCGTTACCAGCACGCGCTTCCAACGCCCCAAGAAGCACCTGTTAACTAGCTGCTTAATCAGTGTCCGCAGCACACTGATGTGGCCTGGATGCACCTCATACGTAAAAGATCCTCTTTTCAGAGAATGAAGGAGGACCAAATCACACGTACGAACAAAGCCCTGGCTGCGCTTGACAACTCGTCTAAAAGCACCGCCCTTTCAACGTTCCTCAGTAACTGCTAATCTCCATCATGCGCCATGCGAAAAAAAATCGAAGCATGTCCTGTAGTGCTTGATGATGGCACACATGATTGGTGCGATTCATGAGGCTTTCCTAGTTGGGAATTCCTCCAAGTTGACAGAAAGATTGGATTTCAGAGCTCACCATCTCACCATGTCAAGCCAACCTAAGCAGGTGAGATTGTCAAACGTGTCAAACTACCGCACACTCCGTCGCTAAGCAACCCAACCTGCCAGGAACGACCGAAATCACCATTGTCGACAGCATAATATCATTGTTCAACATTGGTACTTCGCCGCCGTTCAACCGTAATCTATTTGAAGGCCTTATTGTGAGGAAATGAATAAATGTGGATGAGGGAGAAACCTTGTGATAGCCTACCACAATCGTTTTGAGGTGACTATGCGGAGCTGTTTCACCCTCCGCGACACTCCTCTGGAAACCTATTACCCGTTTGGTCCTTTTGTACTCACTGAATCTGGTGAGTGGTTCTCGATACCATCGGGAGATTTTCCCGTCGAGCAGAGCACTGCATACGTTGATATGCTTATCTTCCACCATTGGATCCTGTACCTCGTCGTACGACGTTGACTGTGGCCCGAGAAAAGCCAACCAAAGTTATCGATGGACTGGGAAACTCCCAAGCCCTTGGCGACGACAGAGACATGAACTACCACCCTTCTCGCATCATGTTTGAGCCGGACGATGTCTCTACGAAGTTAATAAGGCCGTTGAGGTTACGAAGACACGTGTCTGGATGCGTGACGAGAAATCGTCATCCTTCGACTTGTCTTCTGTCTCCTTCTGAATTTCAACAACTGTACGCCTTTTACCTTCGCTGTCTTTAATGCACCAGGTTGTCAGCGGACACCGCATGGTGGAGGTTGGACAGAATGCATCGTAGATGATGTAGTTGTCTGCGCTGCAGATTAACAGTCCCTGAATAGAATCTACTAGTGCGCTTTTCCCTTCCGGTCTGAGATAAACATCTCATAGCTGGTGTTTTTTCTCCATCAACACTTGAGGATACATTAAGTGCCACTAAGCAATGCTTGCGAGTTCATATACCTCGACTCCACCATGGTTCCGAACGGCCAAGCTAAGGACAAGATATCTACCCGCTTGAATATTGTTCACAGTGTTCCAACAACTGGAACTTGTACCGTGGCACAGGAGGAAAATTGACCCGAAGATTACTGTTCAAATCTACAAATCTGTCATCCCACTTGTTTTACTTTATACTTCTGAAACCTGACCGATGCCTTCGATCGATGGCCTGCCTCGCGGTACTTGGAATCCGCAATCCTCCTCCGGTGTATGAGGTTCAGGTCGTGCACCCTCAACCGCTTGTCGGTGCGCATCGTTTCGTCCGGTCCTTGTACGACTGCACCGTTACCTCGTGCTCCTTCAATAGATGGTTTAAAACCGTGGCTTTCCTAACTCTAGACAGACAATGGTCTGTCAACGTTGTTAAGGAAATGAATGTTTGATTTTGCCCTTCTCGGTAAAAACATCTCACATGCATGGTGTTGAATAATACGTCCTCAACGGAGACTAAGTACGGTATTTTGAAGTACTTCGAAAGGAGCTGGCGATGACGAGGCTGGACGTATTCTCCGCTTATCTGTTTTACTGGCTTGCTGCTAATTACGTGGCGACTATCAGAATGGTAACGTGAATCTGCCCAAAACAATGGTTTAGTGTCCTCAATTCTCTTCGTGCTCATAGTCCAATCCGAATAAATCAGATTTTAAAAACCTAGGAAGTGTGAAGAGCGAGTTAATGAAGCAGCACGAATAGGACAAACACTCCAAGGAAGAGGTCAACAGGATCGAGGATGACTTACAGAAAATCTACTAACCCCCATCTTCAGGCTCCTTCAGACGATGTTGGTCTTGACTTCATTAATCCCCTCACCTCACATAAGGTAATTAACTTCCGTGCCGTTTTCAAACGTTCAGTTTTCCACATTCAAGCACAACCAGATTCGACTACCCCAAGGCTACTTAGTGACTACATGGCAGACGCGGATGAGAAACCTGATTGCACACTCGGAATAGTTCAGTCGCGTAGACGGAACTGAATTGAAGATCCGCGCTTTGACTGCTTTGGATCATTTGGCTTGTTGTCGTGGCCAGTTTGCAGATGAAAATTTACCTGAGGGATTTTTGAATGCGGTGTTCTGAATGTGTGCATTAGTTTCTTTTTGATCGAGGGCGAGATGGCTCAGTGGTTAGAGCGCGAATTTACTGACCGGAAGGTCCGCGGTTCGAACCCGACCTCTGCCTCTCGACTTCCCCTGTCTAGGCTTGGGCAACCTGGCAGTATCCCAGTCCTCGTGCTTCCTTTGGGTGGCATAGCAGCTAGGCACCGAAAGGGTGTTACAGCTGAACGATTATCTTATTTTTTAACTTTTCTTTTTGATCTCTCCAGAGTTCAATACAGTTGCTAAGCTCCACCAATGATTCAGAAGCGTAAACCCAATGAAATTCGGACCAGCCCGTGGCAGACTCACGTATTTTGCTTGTATTTATTGTCGGTAGATCAAACATTGACTCACGCTTCTGTGAAGCGGTTTTGTCCCACAGGCGGAAGCGCAGCGAAATTGCCCCGAAGGAGCTCCCCGTGTGTTAACCCGTCATTTTGACTCCATTCCCTCTTATCCCTGTTATTCCGGGTACAGTCTAGGCTTGGGAACCTTGCAGTATCTCAGCCCTCGAGTTTCCTTCGGGTGGCATGGCAGCTAGGCACCGAAAAGATGTTACAGCTGAACGATTATTATTTATTATATTATTATTATTATTATATTAATACAGTTAAATCACGTCATTCGTATATCCATCGATTTCATGCATACTGTATTTCAATTAATAACTCACGTCATTTGTTTTCAGATCCACTATTACTGTACATAGTGTACATAAATACTTAATGGAAAAGACAATGAGAAGCAAAACCCGGGACTTTGTTAGTGTTCAGAACGGCGATTGTTTGTCAAAAATGCCGACCGCAACTGCTGAGCAACTCAATATTGCCAAAATTCTTTCAAAACCTGGAGACGAAGTTGATTTGCGGAAATACGTGGTCCAGGTGAGTTTCGAGGCACGCAGCATTTGATTACTTTAGCTCCAAGAATTAACTGCATGCACAGAAGATCAGGCGGTGACTGCCCTCTATGATTGTGAAAACAATTTAGAGAGGGCAGTTGAACTTCTATTGGACAAGCTTCGTTTTGGTAACGATGAAGAGTGGTATACCACGGGGAAAAAGCCTCCACGTCCCAAACACAGTTCACCGAATGTGAGTTAATCTATTCTTCGAACATGGTTTTTGTAGGATTCTGATTTTATCTGCGTTGACGCTCCATCTCAGGTTGAAAGCGACCATATGGATAACGATAAAAGTATCTTATCAATCCAGAACGACTCACAACGAAAAGACGATTCTTGTTCTGCTTCGACAGAAGTAGCGAAGGTAAGCTCGCCTTTCTGATCGCTTGACCAGGTAGAGCGAGGCACTCGAATCTGTCCCTAGGAAAAGAGATAACAGACGAAGGAGTTCAGCAAGTGCTCAAAAATCAGGAGGCAATGTCGATGGGGTTATTCGGCGGACGGAGGTCTCGGAGAGCAAATCTTCCCGACCACCAATTACTGATGTTTCGGAACCTAAACCTCGTTCGAGGTTCCCAGTATCTGATGGTATGCTATTCGCCTGTAATGTTTCATTCTTTCTTAGCGTGGGATCCTTATACAGAATATGGGGAATGGGGAGGCGAAGCCATCGAGGTGATAAATTCCAACGCTTCGATTTCCCGTGGTTTGCAGGAGGAGGTCGTTCTACCTGACGAACTACTGGTGGATACGGATGCACACGATATCAAGTATGTCCCTATTTCAAGCCCAACTCTTCTCACTAGGGCATCACTGGAGCAACCAGTTGAAAGTGACACACACTCTGTCAATGATGAATTATCCCCAAAGAGCGTCAGCTTCGCTGATCCCGACTCTATTTTCGTCACGAAAGCGTTGAGCAAGACTCCACCACCTGCATTCACTAATTTGCCGGACGCGCCAGTGTTCATCGTTCCAGAGGTTTTACCAAAATCCATTTCCAAATGGCCCTTCAAATTCTGTGGGGAGTCGTGCTCATCCTTTAAGAGCATATTGACGCCGAGCCTTTCCACCAATCCCTTGTCACCTAAGGAAAACGTACATAGAACCACACAGCGTGCCTCAACTTGCACCTCGAAAGCTAGAGCAGAAATTGAACCTCAGGACTACTGTCAGTTTGTTCCTTCACCGTCACCTTCGAAGTCAAAAGCGACTAACTTCGATGTCAATAAACCGGGAGGAGCTCGAAGTTTACTAGAAAATCCCACAACCTCAGACACAAAAGCGGAACTGGTCCCCACAACTTATTCTACGAATCACTTTCAGAATGTCAACGTTGCTCCCAAAGTGTCGGGCACTTTCTCTGCTCCCCAAAAACAACCACCCACAGCAAACTTCGGTTCCGATGGGACAAGTGGCCAATCGAATTTTCTTGAGTCGTCTTTAAAGAGTTACATTCTGGACAACTTACCCAGTGAAATGAACAAATTGTCTGTCAGCGAGCCGGCACAAACAACGAAGGTTTCACAATACAGCTTACAGACATCCGTCCCCCAAGCCTCCAGCAGTTCTTCGTTTTCCCACAACCAAGGCGGTACGGCTAGCTCCATGCCTCACTCAGTGAACAAAGCGCAGTTGCCCCACATATCTAATCATGCGTCGATTCATACAGCCCAGCAACCAACTGTTTCTAGCGCTACCCAAGCTCACCAACAAACGGCTCCAGTGCCACCTGGCTTGCCTCATTTTATTGGTCAATTTGCCCCTCCAGCTTATATGTTCAATCTACCCGGTGGTTCCGGTAACGCTCCGACTATTTTTGACCTAGACCAATTTCAACTACTACAACAACAGCAGCGTATGCTCTATGATATGCATTTGCAGCACCAGGCTGCGACCACTGTTCAGAGTCATCTCACTTCTACTGCGGATGCTCCGACCTCGAGCAAGTCAATGACCCATTCTATCCCCGGAACAATGGGCCATGTCACTGCAGCCAACGCGGGCATTCGGCCTGATATGTTAACATCTGCCATGGGGCACGCCCCTCAAATGATGCCTACTGGTCATTCTTATTTCCCCTACCCCGGCTTCGTTTTGATGGTAAGTGAGATCATTTCATTTTAACGGTTCCCCAACAAATGCAGTATTTCTCTCACTGGGACGTTCCGCCTGACAAAAATACAGTTCGTTCTCTTTTCTGTGCCACTTCGGTTTCTGGTCAAGCACTCGAAATTAGTTATACAATCTTTTCGGATAGATAACGTATTATTTAATAAACTACATTTACTCTTCATGGAATTCTTTGTCTCTTTGTCGATCTTTTTGTCAGCCAACGCAATCTGGACAGTCACAGCTAGGTTTTCCTCTCGGGCAAACATAACGTCCATTTGCCGGGAAAAACTGATCACCACAATGAGTGCAACCGCAGTCTCAAACTGTGGTCTCTTGCCACTTTTTGTGGGACCGAGTCGCCAGTGCATCGAACTACTGTTTGGGCTGATAAAAAGGAGCTTCTTCGTTATTCGGAACGAGGTTTTACTTTTGGATGGCCACCAGAGTTATCTAGCTCTTCGATGTTAGTCGATCTCCCAATGCGATCGGCTCATGATGGCTGTGTGGTCCGTCCGCGGTTTTCGGCTTTACATTCTTATCGGATATTGTACGAGTCCTCACATATGACATTCCCTCCAGGCTTTTGGTTTAGCATGGAGGGTTTGGACTGAATCACCTGGAGGGTTCTCCATGTGTTGAATTTACATCTTCCTTTTGTTAAATTCCTGGCATTTACAATGACTGCTTGTCAATCCGCTGAAACCAGTCATTTCACAGTCGATGCCAGACCCTTCTATTTGGATTTGGATGGCGATAACGATACACCTGTTGTGTGCTTAGAATTCATTTCTATCCTAGCTTACATACCGCGCTTTATACCTTCCAAAGAGATAGCAATAATACGTATATTTCAGTATTTGAGCGCCCAGTGGTGAGGTTTCTGTTCTGCATTCGAATGTGGGAATTAGGAACCATTGGGAAAGATCATTTTTAGGTTCAGTGTTTGGGGCGCATTCGTTATACAGGAGGCACCGTCAGGACCAATGGGAATTATTCGCTCTTAGGACAACTAACCTAGAAGACCACCAACTCACTGGTGAGTTCGGCACCAGAAATCCAGCGATACATCATATTTAGGACATCTAATGTCTCATAAAAAGATGTCAAGGACCTGATGTTTCTTGTAGTTTCATGAGCTGTATAACCTGTTGTAGCTGTCGCTTCAAACTATTTTACCATCATCTGCAGCACGAACTGATTGTGTCCGCACCCCGAGCTGCCTCCAACACTGTAGGCATATCCTGTTCCTCCGTTTTTTTCGTGAGGGTCTTCCGTGTTAATATTAGTTTCGTTGCATTCATATTTCTTAAACTCGTGAACAAAAATAAGAATACTTACACGAGAATGTGTGTCCACTGGAACGGTTCGGCGAGAACATGCTGCTTCAGTATCTCGTGGCAGCCTATTCAGTAGACTGGGTTTCAGTTCTTCGGAAACCAGGGTCACAACTTCTGTTATCGTCACACCGACTGTGCAGTTCAAGCACTCATCTCCTTTTCAGTAGTGACGGTAAACACTTCGATGTTCATTGCGAAAGCGAAGATATCATGACATCCAGGTCCGTACGGTGAGCTAGTTATGGAGAACGCGAAGGTACAATCAGTAGCTTCGTGAACTGTAATTGGTTCAGATAAAAAATGCACCACCATCCACTACTCGTTACTTATACGCTGTTTTTAATCGTACTCCTCTGTAGTGCGTCCAGAGTAGCCAGTTTCGTTGGCGTTATGCATGCGCTTCACACACGCAAAGTGTAAAGTGCTGCCACAACACTGGGTTGGATCAAACTCACCTCTTGCTTGTAGATGAGCCAATCGACGTGGTAGATAAATTTGCTTACCTGGACAGCTGTATAAGTTCCGGTGTACTGGTTGGAGATGAGATTATTTCTCGAATCGGAAAGGCAAAGGCAGCTTTTGCCAACCTCCGACACCTAGGGCGCCGACGTGATGTCAGCGTTTGACCATCGGTGTTTCCCAAGCATTGGTCAGGTCTGGTGGGAACATTGGATTGGTAATACTGAGGTGCGTCAGATGGTCTTAGGAAGAAGGAACTCTCCCGCTTCATAGGTTACGCTGGTTAGGACATGTACCGCGCATGCCAGCAGACCGTCCGCCTCGCAGAGCTCTTTCGCCTAGCCCTGTGCTGAGTGGAAGCGACCGAGAGGTGGACAGTGTATGACCTGGCAACGAAGTACGAAAACACCAACCAGTAAACTTAGTCGGGTCGGCAACTGCCGCCTCCTTGGATGGGGATCCCGGGACTCAACTCACCAATGGTTAATGACAGAAATGGCCCAATCGCGCAGTCAATGGCGATCGTGCATCAAAGCGATCGCCTTCAATATGTAGCTACCCAGTTCCCAAGCTAACCAAGACTTGTCTGTGTGTCCCACACTCCCCTCTTCCGGTGATCGAAACTGTAGCATCTGGAACCAATGTGCCTATGGTACACGGTTTATGGTTGATAAATTGTATTGGAAGTGAATTATGCAGTACTTTTCCCCATGGGGCCTGCCAGACATGTCCCAGCACCTACACTAGGTTAATTTTTTAGCGAATATCAACACTGTGCGGCCTCGAATCATACGTTGTACATTGCGATGCAACCGTAAAAATAAATGCGGTCACGATTTTTGACCGGGCTAGGTGACCAGCTCTCTGGGATATTACTGTGATATAGAAACGATACTAGTCCACAAGTTACTGTTACCTTCATTTCACCCCCTCATCGGTTCATTAGGGTTCTTCTTAAGGCCCTTTAAAAATTTTTCTTGGATTGAATTTTATGCTATCTGTTGAATGCTAGAGCTCGGTGGGGACTTTGATAGAAACAAGTTTGTCAAGTAACAACATTGTGATAAGTTTTTCCCTTTGCATCCTTACATATCTGTCACCGACACATTCCTGAGTTTGCTCCAGTTCACCCCTCGTGGAGTCACTGACTAATGTGCCTATTTGCTTACCTCCCCCCTCATATAGAATGGGTACCCCAATGCTTTCTTGAACCAACAACAGCAACAATCTGGTCAAGATACTGGTCCGGGTCAAGGTGGTGCTGGACACGGTAGTTCACCCATAACTCAACATCAACAGCAGCCAAATAGTTCGGCTCAATCTTACAGCGGTATGAAGTCTGTGAACACCGGTTATGACGACTTATTTGATATGAAATATGGTGACCCTGCTAAGCAAGGTACTATCATTTTCTTTTGCAGCTTTCTAACTCACACTGACGCCGATTTTCCGTATAGACTTTCCTAATTCTAGCTGATGTTCGTGTTCTTCCGCCTGATGTGCCGGCTACTACTACATTGGTGCCCTCACAACAGGCGCCGTTTGTGTTGAATTCTTTTGTCACACTTAAGCGTAACGTCCAATTTTTACCTTAGTTGCCTAAGAACCCTGAAGGTGTTTCGCAGCCATCGACATTCGATATACAGGCATGTTTGCGGTGGGTGGGTGACCCACTCAACCGCGCACTGGTGGTACCCCAACGATTGGTGACGAAATATCTACTCTCCTGTGATAGCTGAGTTATATTCAGATGTGGGCAGGTGGTGAACCGGATGCTCATGGGATTTGTGTTGTCAGCTGTTGGCCATGTTGTAATGCCGTAGTGGACGTTGGGTGAATTTTGGTTATGCGCTCACGTGCACCTCACCACGCACGTGCGTAGTCGTTAAATTTTGTACTAGACTGCCCCCTGTACGTAGGAAGACACCATACTTGAGCTTACCGTCATTCAACTTCTACGTTTTGTTGGCTTTGCATCACCCGCATTACGTTCAATGGATTCCGATGCACCTTACTTTGTCTGTTTTACCCTGTTTTTCTCACAGTATACCGTGCCGCTTTGTTAGTTTGGAAACGAATTGGGGGAAATAAGTATGGTTAGGAACGGAGTTACATTCAATGTTTCTCATCAATTTCCTCACCTTTCTTTTCAAGGATAAATAGGATCGTCACTAGTGCACAATACACAACACAGTTGTATCCTCATCTAGTGTAAACCCGTAAATCCTTTCCGGCAACGTTGATCCTTTTATGAACGCCGGTTCGCGGGATTTTTCTCCAGGCTCGTTTCTCAGGTGCCCACGTAAGGCATCAACACCGACTACCGTCTGGCAGTTATTAAAGCCGGCTTCTGATTATTTTTTTCATCTGGAACACAAAACAGTCGGGTTATATTTCAACCGTCCTCTCTGGTGGGACCATTTAGAGTCCGTCCTTTGAAGCGAAACTGCTTAGTCTACCCTCAGGGCGTCTCCGCACTGATCTGCGGATGTCCAGTGAAAATGTTATTCTGTGTGATACCTGAAGGTGGCTGTTAACGTAAAGTCTGTTGAGGCAATGCGAGACAATTTACGATCTTAATGCCTAGCTTGTGTCGCACAAGTATTTATGGAGAAACAAAGGATGCTAAGTTTCCATAGTCAAATTTACCCGGTGTTTAGCTATTTTAGACAGATATGATCCATGTCTGCGAAGCGAGCGGGAGTTAATCAGGACTCAAATACAGTTACTCGCGTGTTGTAAAAGACTTTAGGTAGAAAGATGAATATGGATGTCTCGGTGTTCGTATGCACACGTCTTGTGGATAACCGGGCAACAGCTTGAGTTAGCCTCTCCCTCGGTGCAGAAGTTGTTTTTTTGCGTGGCTAAATCCAAACGAGTAGCAGAAAAGTAATACCAATAAACTAATTGGCTCGCATATTTCGCTCGTAAAGTCTCGGGATTCGTGGGATTGGAAAATGAGTAGCTGTACTCGAGGCAACACAGTTACCGTTATGGATTCCACACTTGCCCGTCGAGCTTGCTTATTCTTCGAAAAACCGATGAAATCTTTGTCATATCGTTGAACCTACACACCCTGATAAGTTTATAAGCCTCCATTTTCGCTATACATTTTCCTCTTTCCAGTCGGATTTAAAAATACCGGGAATCCAAATTACGGATCATTCCAGGGGCAAATACCTTCGACTGAAGTTGTTGGATCCAAGTTATCTTCAAGTGCTCATTCGACTAGTGGCGTCCTCACGCAAGGTTTCAACGCCAATTCTGGAACAGGTCAACCATTTTCTCCACAGTTCTACCCTTCAGCACCCTATATAACAGCTGCAGTTGCAGTCGCTGCAGCTGCTGCTGCCTCTGCTCAACAACAACACCAGGCGGCCCATGCCGGAGGCCCTGTTGCTGGAAGTGCGAACCAATCTAATGCAGGTGCCCCTTCTGTGAACAGTTCTGGCACCCAAGTTGGTGGTTCGAATGCTTTGCATGCATCAAACGGGGCTAATCAAGCGATGATTCTGGGTCCTTCTGGTTCAAACTTGCATGCCCATCATCACCAACGTTCGGTAATGCCCCAGCAGTACTAACTTTTGCAATGCGCCAGTTTCCCGGGCTTCTTCGGTGGACCAAAATTTGTGATGATGTGTTTCGATGTCACAAAGAGTTTTGTTGTTAAACGTTTTGTTGGAGCTAATCATTTGTGATGCGGAAGCACAGGTAGTCAAAATCCTGTTCAATCCGAATGTGAATCATTCATTGAACGCTGTCACACCTCACCCATTTTCTTCCTTTCACCGCCTACGCTCTTCACTACACAAATACACAGTGTCCTAGCTTTGGTTTAGTGTGGAAAACTGTAGAATTGTGTTCATCTTGCTGGTGTCGTGTACATACTGTGACTACATAGAACCTACTCAATGGCCTTCATTCTGTTCGTCCTTTCCAGGTGCTCTTTTCATGTGATTGCCGATGTAAATCTCATTTGGCTCAGCTAGTTTTCACTGCTTAACGAGACCACGAATAACCCGACTGCGCGTTTTCTGATGGTTTCGCTTTTTATATTCATTCCTATGGCCGTTAAGTCTTGAATTCCATATGGCGGATACATAGCAGATGAACACAGGTCGGAAAATACACATTTATTTACTGATGGTTCTGTCTGTTTTTTATTGTGATTCGGCTGGTGAGCTGTGCTTACAGACAATGTGTTGTTTTCAGATTCTTTGCACTACTCAATGACTACCTACAGTCACTCGGTGGAGGAGCATGAGGACGTATGGTATCCTTATGTTCGTTTTCACGGGTTTTATGACCCCGTTATGGTTGGTAGCATTGATGGTACCGACACTGTTCCTCACGATCGGGCCGTTATGCGTTGTCTCTCAGCAACATACAAACCAAAGTTTTCCGAGTGCCTTGGACTGGATCCAAAGGTTAGCGTTTTTTTTAGTACCTGCGTCGTTCGAATTAAGTTTCAGTCACACCTTAGGCATTGTCACCTTTTGGTCCGTTTCGTGTGCTTCATGTAGTTGGGCTCATATGGGCCTGTTAAGTACCCTAGGTTCGACGACGGCGCTGTCACAGTACTCAAAGGTTGCTTAATGCCTTGTAGCTTTTGGGGCGCCTCGTTCTACGTCATACATCCAAATACTGGCGAACGTCAGATTTGTTATTAAGCCATTACGTTTTGCCTACCAGTCGTTCAGCTGTCCCTTCATGGTAAACATCATCGGCACCTCAGCTAGCATTTTGACACTGCCCTCAAAGACTAAAGTGGCAGAAGCACATTTAAGCTCTTGATGCTCCCATGGATTTCACAATGCAGATCCTATAGATTTGCGTAATTTGGTTCAGCGATTCAGACAGCAAACTTCAAATGGGGTTGTTTTGCTCTGTGCTTATTCCCTTAGAAATGTAGGGTATCGTAGTGCTCCATCTCCCTTTACAACCCCCCTCCCCCCAAGGTAGCGGTTTCGGTAGAAACATGATAAAACACGTTGCAAATATGTATGCGAGCCTACGTTATTCAAGTTGTATACATTAGTAACAACAGAAATTCAAGCGGTTTTTGGTCGCACTACAGGGAACTACCTTGGACACTAGAACGTCATTTTACCCACCTTGCTAGGTCGGCAAAGATCACACTGTGTTTCAACAGTCAGGGTCAATGAATGCTCAGCTGTTCTGATTGATGGATTTAGAGGATAGACCTAGCCCAGTGATTGTACCAAGGCAGTTCTAGAGCTTTCACCGTCTGCTTCTGAGTACGCATTATGGGATTCATCTTGTGGATTGTGATAGCTTTTGCTACGTCCAAAATACATGAAAGCCGCGGTTTGTAGATGACTGTAAAGGCGTCTCGCTCTGGTGATGTATGTCCGGATTTCGCACACGCTTCACGCAAAGCAACATCCGTGAGCCTGAAGTAAATGTAGTGAGAACACCTATAAGACTAGTGACATGTGCCTTTTGAGCAGTTAAATTACATTGTTAATCCCTCTCGTCCTGACCGCGCGTTTGTTGCCATTAACCTACAAGACCGGGCCAGTATTGGGCGATGAAAGGGAGTCTACAAATAGCAAGCACGATTTCCAAACGTGCTTCGGGCCATCAATCAGTTCTGCGGTGTTTAGTATCTTTAATTCTGGGGCCCCCATTTCCCGGTTGGTCGAGAACCACACTGTGTTAGTCAGATGTTAGGTTACTGTCCGTGTGGGTGTGTAGCAGCCCATGTTTCCATAGAATAGGTGGTGTATTTTCTCGCGGTAAACAATCTTTCCATAGGCAGAGACCAAATGAGGTGATCGCTTTGACTTCTAAGAATTGGTCGTTTATTTACTGTCCAGTTACTATACAGATAATGTTGAATAGAAATATGTATTTGTGGGCCCAGCGGGCTTCTAGTCGGATGAAGTTTAACCCAGTGAAAATTTCAAACATACAAGCCCAATTTTTGTTAAATCGTTGGCATAAATAAACTTACCGCAGTCCCGGTGATGTGTCTACCCGTGTGTCCGCACCTATATCTTGGTGTTCATCTTGGTTTACATTATTAGACGGCATTCATGCCAGCTTTCTAGCTTGTTCCGCTGTGCTAATTGGAAAGAAAATTGCAGACCACAGTGAAAATCGGCTAGTTGGATGATGGTATGCGGCATCGAAGCATCAGTGTCGAACACTGAAGTCGGGCTGTCCATGATGGTGATGACTGTTCATGAGGTCGCTGGAAACTCTTCTACTGTCGTAAACGAGACATTCACCTGGGTTTATTTGATCATCCTGTCAAAACTAGATTCATGTGCATGCTATTATCTTCCTTGTTTTTCGGGTCTAGATAGACCCGGGTTAGAATGCAACCACTACACATCGTGCGTAATGTGGCACCACAGTGACACACGGATAACCACTCTTGCCTGCATTGTGCCACCACAAATACAGGGTTGTAATCCCGACGCTACCCATGTTTGGTACAGAAAGAAAAACCAACCGAAACTGCTTCCCCATCTACTGGTCTACACTCTAAATTCGCCTTCACAGTTGACACCCTAGTTGTGTCATGTTGTCATGGGGGGATTATAAGGGAACCCAAATCGCAAAGGTAGCGACCTCAGCAATCGGGAGGTCCAGAACCTTCCCGTTATCTTTGACTGCACTAGAATAGAAGCGAGTAAATTGGATAAGGTCACAGCATCATAAGCTGCGAGCCGTCCTTCAATAATGTCTAGGAGGTGTCGGAAAACACTGTCTTCCCGCTTCGGTCCGGGACTGGTTTCGGGTGGAACGATAGAAGAGCACCCAGGGCGATCTCGCAAAAAGACAATGCCGTCCTCCTAACGCAATCCGTGTGAATAATGTGATGGTCCGTGAAGCCGGGACATTCTGGAAACGACAATGAAACCAACAATGCATGTATCAAGTGCAAAAACCTCGTTTGTAGTTGCAAAATCTTATACTGCTATTCTTGGGTGTCCTGGACAAAACTAGAAATCTGTCACATCTCTTCGACTTGTGACCTTCGTTTCTTCCACTGAATTACATCTACGCTTGGAGTTGACTACATTACATCAGAATACAGATTGAAATTCCCTTCAGCCCATTTAGAGAGTGACGAGTGTATAGACGGGTCTCAGCTGTAGGTATTAAGTAAAGTACGTAGTTAGCTTATATCTATATCCCCATGGTTAGACTTATCTCACGTTTCGCGAAAGTGGGAGAATGTAACAATTGGCTGGTATCAGTCTTCAACCTTCCTTGGTCTGTAAGGAATGTGGCATTCTGTGCTCCTTCAGGGGTGGGGAAGATGGTCGCGTTTTTGGCTAGTTCTACTCGGTCGTTAACAATAAACCAAAACACTCAACAAACCCTTCAGGGTAGCTAAAAATTCTGTGCGGGAAGATTATGTTTCTGGAGTACTTCACAGAGCAAGACAGGTAGTGATTTTCCTCTCGGATCAAAATATAGTCGATGGATAACGAAACGTAGCGCGGGTTGCCGTACTTCTCGCTTTGAACTGCACCCGCCGGTACCGCATCAACCGCGTTCGTGGCTTTGGTCAGTTGCTGTTATTGGGCACTGAGCTGGATAGACCGTGTCCGTTGGAGTCTTTCGATTGATACAGACCAACCTAATAATGCGGGATACCGGCGTAGATGGACGGGATAACATTTCATAGTGAGTGGTAGATGTTACTGCGAGGAAAGCATATGCACAAACCATAGCCGTTGTCACGTTGCTGCCGATAGGGACGTCGTTGCGGAGTTGTGACAAGGGTGCATCGTTTTCCTTAGTCCATTTATTAATTGACTTGGTGGATTCATTTTTGTTTAAGCGGCTACGCCATACATTCGTCCAACCATTCCCGATGCTGTGTCTGGCTTGACCCCACCGAACTTAATGATGCAATTTGTTGACCTGGATAAGCAAGGCAATCGAGTACGCACACCCACACATGACGGACAATCTCAACAGTGCCCTTAATAATTCACTCAAATACTTGCATAGATGCTTGTATTTGCAGTGCGCGATTGACGTGGCAAACCCCAACCTCCCCTTTGCAATCAGCTTACGTGGTGTTATTCGAATCTAGAGAAATATGTGGGATGACGAGAGTCATCACCTGCTATCGTGGTACCCTTCTAGGCCGCATAAAAGTCACCCACTGGATGTTTGCAATGATGCTCAGGTAGACCTCATAGTTTCCCCCGGTTTTGCCGCAGCCTTTGGGATCGAGGCTCCTGATCCACCATCACAGCAGGATTTCACGAATAAACAAACATTAAAAAACTAATGGAATAACGTAAAAGGCTGTTACCGAATGACTTGACTTGATTCGACCCAAACTATGATGACCGTTGATAGTGATCTTCACTACCACTCCGGGCATAGGGTCTTTAAACCACTGTCCATGGACAGAATCCGATCCAGTCTTGCCGCAGAATTTTGCTGTGTCCTGTAGGAACGATAGGTGTGTGCTCTTGGTAAATAGGTTAATAGACGCGTATTGTTGTATTGTTAAGCTAGTGTAGAACGAGCGCCACAACCGTATGTCAAACCCCCTTTGTCGTGACCCATGACTAATTAGGCAGTGCACGTATGGTGTCGAAGTAAAGTATGCTGCCAGATATCGGTTCCATCTCCCCCCCCCCCGTGGGCTTTATAGCCCACCGCCATTCGTTAAGACACATGTACGAATTCTCTTCGAGCTGTATACGCTCGTAGTCACATTCTTAAATGCACATGGGCCAATAAGAACTGCTGTTTGGACGTAACACAGTATTCATAGTGTTGCTGAAAACTCCACAGGAAAGTGAAACTACAGAAAAAAAAGCGCACCCTAAGGTTAGGATGCTCCCGTAATATCAGTCAATATCAGTTAACTCACGATTCGAAAAAAGTTTAGATAGGATAGGAAGTACAAGACAACTAAGAGCAGCAAATGCGAGACTAAACGGAGGAGGACAATGAGAGGTGATCATTTGGATGCAGTAACTGCTTTCGCAAGAACTGATGGGGCGATAAAAATGACAGGAAATGGAGACAGCAATGGTAGGCTCCGAAAAAACACCGATCAGTAGAAGTGGCAAAGACAGAGTCTACGTCCCATCACTTTGCTGTAGGTTGTCAGTCAGTAACGGTTTGTCGGTGGGATTGGTGGTTTTTCTCTATTCGACCAATTTGGGTTAGGAGCGTTATTCCGGAAATTCGGACAATGCTCAACCACTCGGCAAATTTTGGCCCTGTAAAGTTACACAATTGACACAGAGGAAGGAACTTCCTAGAACGGAAAAGGAGACCAGTATTTGGAGGCTTTCGAGGCCATCAGTTTTACATGATCGGATCATGAAAGATTACGCGAGACAGACAGGGTAGGTATACTGGGAGAATAAGAAGCTTGATAGATGAGGAATGGGAATACACTCAGTCCTGAATGGGGCGAGATTCACTGGCTGATATCCACTCTACAGCTCCGATGATATCAGCATTGGATTTGTGACAATAGAGTATGCTGCCCTTGAAGAGTGTGGAGAAAAGCAAACGATTGACAAAATAAGAACGAGACTTCGAGGTAGATTTGCACTGACGTCCAGTAGGTTGAATACTGCACCACCGAGCGTACTGCTATTGAAAACTATCAACCCAGGTGAAAGTTCTAGTCCCGTTCCGAATGCTGGAAATCTGACCACGAGCCTATCGTACCAAACAAGGTCACAGACCTCAGATATGCCCAAAATAACAGCTTCGGATTTACCAAACGCGTCGAAATTAGGAGACCATAGGCTCATAGCAAGTGAGAAGGCCAATGGATGATCCGGTTATTGCGAAATCCACACCGGTGACTACTGAAATACGCAGATCTTTTGATCTTCAGCAGCAGTAGGTTGATGGTGATTGATTCCATTGCTTTTCATAAAACAAGGAGTATGGTGACCGGAAGAACAACAGTTGTGCCAGCCGTTCTCTTATTCCACGGCCGGGAGATATGTGATTACGAAGAAGATAAACTTCTATGTCCCGAAATGGGTGGGGGCGAGATGGCTCAGTGGTCAGATTGCGAATTTACTGACCGGAAGGTCCGTGGTTCGAACCCGACCTCTGCCTCTCGACTTCGCCTGTCTGGGCTTGAACAACCTGGCAGTATCCCAGCCCTCGTGCTTCCTTCGGGTGGCATGGCAGTTAGGCACCGAAAGGGTGTTACAGCTGAACGGTTTCAGTCGGGTTATCCGGAAATGTAGATGTATCTTTCGAGATTAAATTATTCCTGAGCAAGGTGGTAATGTGGACATGCATATCCTCCCAGTTTACTGACTGGTAATTATGGGGTATCCTACGTGAGATGGATGCTGCTAGACGGTGAGCCGTAGGGTGACAACATGGCAAAAGTGGATGGTCGAAAGAACAGATGGAGTAGCACAGCAAACCGTATACTGGGAAGAATTCGCGGTGAATAAAAGCTCACGAGCATGCGCACAGTCCTAACCTCCGCTGGAGATGCAAGTAGGGGATTACATAAGTTGTGATAGATACTTGAGGAATTTTTGGAAGGTTCAGCTACCTTGTCTTCAGTTAAAGTCAATACATTTTAAAATTTGAAATAAAGCAGTTTGAACTGAACTTCTCAGCACGCTGTTGGAGCCTAAGTGATGGTTGCTGGTAGGTGACCTGAGTCTGTTCACCTCTCGTGACACTGTCCGATATTCGTACACGCCCGCTTCACAAGCGGAAAGGGTGCACATTTTATCTGTCCTCCTAAATGTCTTTTTTTTCGTAAATTTCGTATCTTTCCATGGAATGTCAACGGCATAGTCATCTACTGTCGGCCTCCCAACTGCTGACGTATCCTAACCGTTAAAACGTCATGGTAACAACACGAAACCGGACCGAATGATGGTCAAGTTTGAGCCAAGTGGTCACGTGTTAAACGGTAACAGATCTTACTGCTGTTGTCGTTCTCGTTAATTGGTACCTAGTCAACGACGATCAACTTCAACAAGGTATTATTATACTTTTGAAACAGGGTATATGAAAAACGGACTACTGAAGCCATTTGAGAACAATGGTCGCATCAGAAAAAATGTCCTAAATGTCTTCAAAAACAACATCACAGACAGGTTTGGAATACTCTCGTTTCGAACATCTGGTGTCTTCATCTCGAGCCCAGCGTTGCCGACAGAATCGCTCGAGTGATAGGTATTTTCCATGCTGTTGCAACTGTACCTCCTCAAAGAAGTCGATAAATTTCATTGCTAATTGCACACCCACTTGACTTTTTGCAAGCATCATTCAAATGTTCTAGCTTTCTATATTTCAATACGCCGCAAAAAGATTTTTCTATGTTTAAAGTGACGACAAGTGTCCGAATATCGACCACTCACTCAATGCGTGACCTTGAAATCATCCAATTTCGACCACTGTGTAGGGTGATTTATCGCTTTTTTCTCCTGGCGTCTACGGCACGATGCTATGCCGTACAAGGTCATCCACGTTGCTACAAGATTTCGTTTTAACCCAGCGCGGTCGGGATTCATTTCGGCATATTTGTTCCGCATACATGATAGTTTTCTCTTACCTAAATATACATTGTCTTCTGTTTCTGAGTGATTTCTTCCCATTCAGTGTCACTGTCGTTCGAAAAACATGATTTGGCCATCTATACGCACTACTATTCGAGTTCTTTCTTACTTCAATACTCGTCTAGCTCAAATTTCCTGCCATGATTTCAAAACAACCTAATAAACAACATTCCGTCCTGCTTGTATCGGTAACATATCCACCTACTTTTTGAGGTATGAGTGTAAGTTTACTTTCCCTGTACCTTTAAAGCAAACAAGTCTAGGTTATGAAAATGACTTACTTCATCATTTTTCCGTGGTAGTATGAATGGACAATGCGAGTGCGCTGAAAACTCCCTGTGAATTGTCTCGGTAGTATGGAATTAGGGGATAGCAGTAGCTCTCGTTTCCGGCGACACTTCATGCTCCGGGTATTGTAACTTATGTTGAAAGACGCGGGATTTACATTCGCTGAGTGTTCTTTTTTAATCCTCAAGGCCACGTTATTCGTTGGACGTCTGTCCTCGCAAACTACCTCCTCTGTGCTCATAGAAGCACTTCACTCCCTACTTCGCCGGCCAACTGAACAACAACAATCAAAATTGTCTCCCGAGTCTCGTCATGAACGTCGCTCGCGATTGCGTCATCGCAGTCGTTCTCCGTTTGATACAGAGTCCAGCGTGCCAGAAAATCGCTCAATTTGGCCAAAAGTTCGGCTAGTCAGGGATATTGCGACCGGATACCCATGTGGCTATGCGTTTGCCTACTTCGAAAACCCTAGAGACGCGGAGTGTGTTCTGAGGAATTGGACACAGCGTGCGCGGTCAATGGCTGGCTCTCAGTATGGAGCCAAACCCGAAGGTTTGGATATCCCTGGTGGTGAAAAGGCAAGTTCTAGCCGTATCTCTTTCTTTTCTGATACCTTATTTCTGGTGGTGTCAACTAAAAAAGGATACAGTGTGGCATCGAGAAAACGTGCAAACAGAGGCTCCAGATCAGGTCCATCAACTCGATGCACCTCGGCTGTTCCGATGAGTCATAGGTTGTTTTTTACTGGTAGACTTCAACTGAGTCCAACTGAATTTCTCGTTTGTGCTATTCTTCAACTGGATACGCTGCACAAAGACTGGCTCGTGTTTCAGTCGGTACATTTTTCGAGATATCTCAGTGTGATTTTTTGACTGGCAGAACTGGTGTTGGGCTGTCGAGGAGTTTTCAGTGACCTTATGAGTAGTGTGTTTTGTTGAGAGTCATGGGTTGCTTTGAGTATATTGAGATTAATGACGCTTTAAAATAATCCGACATCAGTGGCCACGAGACTGTCCCTTCCATTCATCTTTGGAGGATCATATGATTACCTCCATTGAATAACTCATGTTTTATTCACTCGGTTTGAAGATTATGCCTACTTCACATAGGAACCATTTCAACCAACTTTTTTAAATGGTATCCTATTCAAACCGTCAATCCGGACGAATTTTCTCCTCGATTAACGAAAGAGTTCCAAAGGAAGAGTGAGACAATATTCAAGAGTGGAAGGCCTTCAAAAGTCAAGCAAATAATAAGTTATATGATGACGGAAGTCCATAGGCTGAGCAAGGTTTACGTCTACACATTGCTTGACAACAAAATTTGCGATGGTTGCTGGAGGATTCTCTAGTAGCCGTGTGCTAGTGAGTAGAAGTCTTGTACGCATGTCTCGATCGAGAATTCGCTAACCCGATGGACAAATGAATACTTTTGCATGTTTCTCTACTGAGTGTAAACAGTTCTGGTTCCATTGACACCAAATGTAATCATGGTGCAAAAGGAGATACTCCAGTGGAGACCCAAAAAAGCTGGTGGCCTAGATCTCGTATTACACCAACTAATTAAACCGTGTTTAAATATCCTAGTGGAAACCCTTGTAGTTCTGTTCGGTCAGTCTTCCACGAGTAGAGAAATACCTGATTCCTGGAGGATCGCCAAGATCATTCCGGTGCTTATGAAGGAGACACCCGATTGCCTGCATATATGAGGATGTCACGTCATTGGAAGTTAGTACCAGTCAATCAGTTAAATACACACCGGTTTGCTTACCGACGATCGCACTCTACACTGGACGCCGTCATCTTGTGCATTCGGCTTTTTAACCACACTGCATGTGTCAAACTTCGGCTACACAAATACCTTTGACACTGGTAATGTGATGGAATATTGTTAGCTCGGGTGCATTCATTGGTAATTGATCGGGTGGCTGTTGATCTGTTCGCCGAGCTTAGAAAATGACTTGCAGAGGTTTCATCAACATTCGAGGAGACTTCTTCGATGCGTACTGAGATATCGAAAGATCCGCGTCCCTCAGTGAACAGCATACCGTGAGGAGTAATCACAAGGTGACCGTAAGTTCAAGCAGTGAACCAGTTCAATTTCCCAAAAGTGACAAAGAATCTAGACGAGTGTGTCTGGAAACTCTATACCTGGGGTGCTTATTATTCCATCAAATCACTTTGGACAACCAAGTGGTTGTGCGCGGTCGCCCACATTCATAACGCTAGTGTAACGAAATAGCAGCTAGACAAAACGGGTAGCTGCATACAAGTTATACCACAGTACTGGTCACCTGAGGAAACACTACAAACTACCAAAGGGCTTCGTCGATGGGTTTGTTTTTTCCATGGGGTGGGCGGCTGGCAAAACGCCTGATATACTCATTCAACATTAAGATAGTAACAGTTATGTTGTATCGAGTTTTATTCTGCGCATGCGGTGAAGTATTTCAGCTCGGTAGAGTGATATTCAATTCTACCTCATTTCCATGACTGATAAACACTAACGAGACCGATTACACCCGTTCAACGCTCGCTATTTATGTCGTTACGAGCGTATGGATTTGAGACCACCTATCGAAACTCGAATAGAAGCCCGGAAAACTATAGATACACGTAACATGGGCCATCATAAATGAGAGATTCAGCTGAATTCATTTGAGCCTCCTGTCAAAACTAAATTCGTGTACAAAGAAGAGTAGTTGTCGAAATGCACACACTCCATTACAAAGATGGCTTGTGATGTGTGTATTGGTGGGAAACTCTTTAAGTGTCGGGTTATCGTGCTTTGTTTTATCTCTTGTTCAGCTCAGCTCCATACTGCAGCTGTAATCCGTTCGGATGGATAGGACCGAGTTAAATCAGTCCCGATTAAGAGCTACCTTCCAGTACATCATATCGATAATCCTACCGACAGCAAGAGTTTGACGTAACAGCCGACTAAATACTCTAGGCCTGTTCTGTAGGGTGTTTCCGTTGTGACCTTTCCTCTTGTGGAGTAACTTCAGAAATTTTAGGATCTGAAAATGTGTTATCTCCAATTCTAGGGTTTTAGTAATTAAGGAGGGGAATGCAATGGAAAAAATCCCGTGCCACCCGAACTATCTTACTGACACAGGAATTCCTTTTTGAGGAATTTTTTCAGGTCTGTCCCCTGGAATATTGTTTTCTATGTACTATAAATGGCTGGTAGTTGAAACAGGTTAATCATCCGTCATCTATTGGCTTGCCGTAGTGTACTACATGAGTACGACAAACATTTTGTATGGCGACCGGCCCCTTTCGAAGCGAAACCATCGGTTGACTGTTTGCATTCACAAGCGAGTCGTAGTGTGACTCATAAAGTATACTGAATTTTGTCTGACAGCCATAACTGATCATTCTTCGCTGACACCTATGTACATGAAATGTTCCTTTCATATCGTGGCATGTTTTTGCGATATTTTTGGGGGTTCCGCTGAATACGGTGATAAACCGATTAAACTCTCGCTTCACCCCTACCGAATTCTAGGCCCCATCAAGCGCTGTTCTAGGCTGAAATTTTCGGCTGTAAATGTAAGACAACCTATAACGTGGTGCTGAAATCAGGTATTCGTGTCGTCCAATCTTATCTGATGTTCAACACGACTAAATTGCTACTAGTATGGTTACAGTATCAGACTGCGTGGTCGATTGCTTCCTCGTAGTGTCTTCGTTTCTCCACAGTTTTTAGTTGTTTGCAGCTCTGTACAAGGCTGAAGTTGATGAATCGCATACGTCACTCGTAACCCAACGGAAGATCTCGACGTTCTCAACCCTTCACTGTAACCTTCTGGAGCAGCTCTGCGAACCGAAGATCCTTGTGCAACGAAATTTTGCTTTGTAAAATTTCTTCTTTCATGAGAAGCTTCCATGCATACCTCCCTGTGAAGGAAACGTCGTCATTACTTCGAATTTTTTGCACAATGGGAGTCTCCTTACAAAAATAGCCCAACAATGCACGCTTTCTGCCCTCCCCCCATGGGAAAGTGGCCTGTTACAAGTGGTGCAGATTTATTCATCGGTAATCTCTCATTTGCAGCCAAACCAACAACAGCCGAACGCACATCTAGCGTTGCATTTGTTGTCAAAGTTCAAGATCGTCTTCCGGTATTGTCGTGAAGCACTGAAAACTGATGTCAGCCACTTATGCCCTTTCCGGTTGAATATCACTGACACCGGTAGAACTCGCAGGGTTTGCTAAGAATGGATGACTCCTCTTTGATCAACAACAAGTTTTCACACTGGTTCGGGCTCTGAATTGTGTACTATTCCCGAATGACATGAGGAAATCACTCTCTGAGTCTGGCAACTTCATTAGAAACGCCTCATCACTAACCGAAGTAACGCCATCAGCTCTTAGTAGTGTGTTCGTTTGTAGGTCAAGCTAAGGGAACAATTCAGTCGTCAAGTTCACAGTCAAGGCTGCCATTACTTTTATACCCCAGCCGGTTCTGCGAACTGCAATAAAAAATAACACTAGAATAACGGAGAGGAAAATACCCCTCTGACACTTAATTCACATTTTTTAAACTGCTTCATAACTTCTAAAGATGAAGACTTTATTTTAATGCCCATTACAAAACTCAAAGAATAGGCCAGGTATTCCGTTCCTAGCTTAAAGCGAGGCTCTATAAAATTGATACCACACTTCGTGATTAGTGGTAATACTCTGGTTTATTCTCAGAATCAGAAATAAGAATGCCATCGCAAAGCTCCCAAAATAATAAGCACTATGGAGCTCCCTTCCCGAATTCGTAAAAACACAAAACCATCACTTCGTTCGAAAGAATTTGTCCCAAAAACACAGTCTTTCTTTCGATTACTTTTAGAAAGTCCCGACTCGCCGATACGTAACTCATCAGAGAATTCCTGCTGAGCCATACTGGGCGAGATGGCTCAGTGGTCAGAGCGCGAATTTACTGACCGGAAGGTCCGTGGTTCGAGCCCGACCTCTGCCTCTCGACTCCCCCTGTCTAGGCTTGGGCAACCTGGCA
>SJOL01006938.1:94597-145786 GCA_004794785.1 Opisthorchis felineus | reverse complement strand
GATTGTGACTCTTGTTGGGACCAACGGGCCCCGGAATACTTCACTCGGCCAGGCTTATCTGCGTTATGCTGGGTGGGGTGTACGTGCCGGCGATGTTGACTCAGGCCAATCTTCGTCGGAAAAAAGCGGGAACAATCGGCGCAGGCCAAATGGGCGACCATATTCATACCAACACTTTCATTGTTGTGAACTCGATGGTGGGCTACCAAGCCAGCTTTCGATTTGCAGCACTTGATACATTCCTCCCACGTGAGCCCCACGAGTCTCTCCTGTGTACTGGTTGCAACTGGTGCGGAGGCGCCAGGTGATTCATAGTGTACATTGTCGAAAGTAACCAGGGTGATCAACCCTGTCTGGAGTTGCTGAACTCTTAGCTCACCCAGACCGACGTCCAGACTACCCAGTCGGCACCACGAGGAGGTGGTTTAGCTCGCCGACTGAGTATAGAGTCATGCAACAACATGCAACTTTCGCTGCATAATATTTACAGATATAGTAATTAAACTGTTCTCTTTGTACCACAGTACTGGAGTAAGTCATCACGAACTTTTTGAGTGGCCTTTGGACTTTGAAGTCCACAAAATCTGCCGTTGACGGTATCAAATACTGTGCTTCTTAATTTTCGCAGTCAGTGTGGATACATCCTGCCTTCGTGATGGGTAATAGGTGAAGGCTTGGGCTGATGTATCTGGGCAACCCGAGGCGGTTCAAACAGTTCATTAACAATGTCAGTTGGAAATGTGTAGCCGCAGGTGTATTCTCAGCGCGTGTTCAGCTTCGTACCGATGTAGGTATTTTTCACTTGTTTCACAACACTGATTGCTTGAGGTTCGGTACTATTGATACCAATGTTCCCCGCTGAATGATGGCGACTGTGTCGAGTTGTACGATGAGCGAAAATCCTATCACCGCGGCTCGCCTATTGGTACAATGCACTTACGCTACTGCTACCTCATCAGACCAAGATTCTGGTACGCATCGGTTGCGCCTCTACCCTGACCCTTATGTACGCACTCAGTTGTCTTGGCCAAAACGTTGCTGTGTAACTCACACGTTTGGTAAAACTCTTTTGGTTGTGTTGAACTCACAAGTCCTGGATCTGGGGGTCACAACCACGCTGTCAAAAGAATGCATTTTCAGACCGCATCGTCGACCCAGCTGGAATGAACGGAGTTGCGAAGTGCGACATTAGTGAAGCGTTGTTGCTCCGACGAGGCGTTTGGACTAAGACGACAGCAACCACCTAGCCCAGCTCTGATCACGTGACGAAAGCTACCTAGTGCTTCTCGACTTCGCTACGTTGACGCGGTGCTCTAAGCTAGTGTGGTTCAGTTTTCAAACTGAAAAGGTGCTCTTATGTTTACGTCTGAACAAAATCTCTGTTCACTACATCATTTTTGCTGTACAGCTGCACAAAAATTGAGCTCCCTATGATAAAATAGAAATGGTGTCACCTGACGAACATATTCAGACAATAAATCGGACGACTTTGCCATTTCATTACAGCAGGATGAATCGGAAGCAGTGGGACAGGTAAACAAATCATCTAATGCGCCTAATAATGATCGAAAACAAACTATTTAATTAGCCAGATTCGCAAGATCTTTTTTTATCACAAACAGACCTCGTAGGCAGTTACAAGAATGTCTGATGAACATACTTCACATGAAGGAATGATAGTGACTTCGGCAAACTACCAACTGTCATCATCATCATCGTCGACAGCGTAACATCAGTGTTCAACAGTGATGCTTTCCTGCCGTAAACTACCAACTATGGTTTGAAAGCGAATCTGACCGAGCACTAATTAATCCACAAAATGGACGTTAACGATGCTTCGAAATGGTTGCAGTTCCACCGTGACAGTCTTTTGGTTTGCAAACGAGCCGTCACACTATGCTGAGTCCCAGAACGGCCGCTGCAATGAAACTTGCACCTATGGCACACTCGAGCACCAGTATTATCACCATAAATTCCCTCGTCCACAAAACCTCCTTGCCATATACTCAGGCATTCATATTAGTCTCATATAACAAGCGTCGAATTTCTTCAGCAGACTCACACTTATTTTCATAAAAACAGATCAACAGCCGGTTTCGTTTTCCCTAAGATTCGTAGGTGGCATTTACGATGTGTGTTGGAAAACAGGCAATCTATGTTGCTTATTTTTGCAGCAAGCAGCCGCAGATTCTTCTATTTTCAGCGGAAGCTGCTGTCCTAAAGTTCCAGAGGATGCGAGGGCGCATCTCAAAGGAAATAAATGTGATAAGACCGTATTGTACAGTCTGACGGTATCCGGATGGCATGATGCCATGTTGAGGGCGATTCTACAGCTTGTTTGACCTTGTGAATCACAATGACTCATCCGAACGCTGTAAAATGGATGGTCGATATTTTACTCAGAAGCCTTATGACCGTGTTAACCTAACGATGTCGTGTGCTAAAGGCCAACGGTCAGTGGCTGCTGTTCTGAAAGGTTGTCGGGCTTGCGAAAAAGCACCACAACCTAAGAACAGTCCTCGCGTCATCGGTGCTGAAGCAAATCGACTGCGAAGTTTAAGGTTGCTGGGTGCATTCGTTTACACGGTGCCAAACAGTAAACGCTGCGGTCAAATATGAATGCAGTTGGTCGCAGTACGGCGTATTTTTCGCAAACCAGTGTTAAGACTGAAAAGTAGTTGTAGAGTTTCTGTGAGCTATATAAAAAATCGAGGAGAAAAGTTTTGAAGTCTCTCTGGGATGGGTGCAAAGGTTTCAGGGGTACTTTCGTCCTAATATCAGTTTCGGCCAAATGGATAACACGGTGTTCCAGTCCCTCGCCACTCTTCATCCAACGAAATTAGATTAACTTTCACGGTGATCTCTCAGCAATACATCGAATTATGCTCATAAAATCTGACAACACTCGGAGACAACTCATCGAATGCTTTATCCTATTTAAGTGGAAATTGATCACAATGCTGAACAGCTCTCAAACTCGTCTCCGGAAGTTTTCGAGAACGAATCACCTTGATATTCATGATGTGCTTGCTGCTGTTGGTTCCCAACGATGATGAAACCGGTGGCTTCATGGCATAGGTTGACGCCACTTGCAGCAGGGAGGTCGTGTCTGGAGTATCATAATCTCTTAAAAAGTCGGCTTTTGTACAAAAACAGCTGTGAAACGTCCCAGAACTCTCGGAGCTCAGGGGTAGTAAAAATTTCCATCGATTACTGAGAAAAATGGATTCTTGCAGTAGTATCTAGTATACTACTGAAATGTCCGTAGCTGTGAAATCAAAAGGACGGTATCGCTCAGTCCGCATATGTAGACTAGTTGTCTCTATTTATTTGCAATAAATGACACCTAATCTGTATATATATATATATATATNTATATATATATGTATATATATATATATATATAGGCGTAACCAGAAACCACGAAGAAACTGCGGGCAAGCAATAAACAGTTTTCAAATAGAATTAGTCCATCGTTCAAAAGCTCGGAAAACACCATTTACAGGAAAATCATTCCGTAATCAGTTCCAAACAGGTTTTGGATCGATCCACCAGGCATTGGAGGTAATCAGCTAAGCTTGGCGGTTCCTACATCTTCCGCGTAAGATGCTTCCATGTAAATGCTTGTATGGTACAAAACGGATCCTAGTTTTCCGAAGGAAATCTAAAGACAGTTGCAGATGATTCCCAGCCTCATGTACTTGAGATGAACTTTTGTTATATTTGTTCTCCTAAGTGAAAGCCATGGTCTTCAGACAACCAATCGGTCATCGTTACGTGTATGTGCCGCAACGACTGTTGATTGCTACAGTTTCGCGCACGGACTCGATTGTTATCAAATAACCATGGTAACGTGACCATGGCACGAAAGCTATCCAACCAAGTGACGCAAGATTAAACCAACTGGCTGAAGTCCGAATTATCTGTCAACGACATTAGATGTAAGCCGACTAATGTGGAACCTATTGATCGATAAGTGATATGAACAGTAAACGGCCATTAACTCATCAGCAGGTAACAGCGCCTGTTGTATTATTTTCTACGCCCGCTATGTTTACGTCATTAGGAAGACCTGTACTGATTCGCCTTTGGAGATAAGCATTTATCATTTCAGAAAGTGGGAGCCTATGCCGAAAGGGAATACTCTTTTTCTGATCATCTAGCTTCCCGGGTCGTGTGTAATCTTCTACTTCCCGTCTTATCTTGTGACCTTTTCCTGTTATGAGTCTAGGAGTGAAATTAAACTTATCGTGCGTTAACCTGATTTCTCCGGATTCGTTCAGAATATCGTGTGGATTCAGCAGAGTCGTATGAGAACATAAATCTAGGTGGGAAAGGAATGTGCGTTTCTTTCCCACCAGGTCGATGTATCTAACATTCACTGTGTTAGACACACATGTGCTGACGTGTGACGGATTACCAATTTCAGACAAACAACATTGGTAGCGATTTTCGCACGGAAGTGGTGTGTTGGTCGGCATTCGGGGCCGTATCGATCAGTCGTTTGATAAACCAGCCTTACCCGACAGTCACAAGATGCAACTATGCTGTTTGCAGCACGTTTTCATGTGACTAGCTCTCGCAATTATGCTAACTTCCTGTCACAAAAAAAACATTGCGAATGCTTTGTGTGGACATAAGAGTTCAAGCTTGGAGTAGTCTTATTTTCAGAATGAAAACAGACTCATTAAACACTAGAACACTGGGTGGAAAAACCTCTCCCTAACGCCTGGATCAGTTTTCTCTAAACTTGTTTCATAATTTCTGTCTTCCAGAAGCTACATGAGAACGTTTCATCCTACAAGTGAAGTAAGCCTATTGTGAAAAGCTGAAAAGTGGTGTACAGCTGTTTCATCCTTGTTGAGAACCATCAGCAGTGCGCATCCCACGAATTCCTAGGGGATTCAAATCCTCAGCCATACGAGCGGCTAATCGGCCGTGTAATCAACTCGCATTTAGACATTTCGTGGTGTCAGTCGCACGCTGCACATCACGTGCTGCCTCGCTCCCCGAGTGCCCACTTCTTCAGTTGAAGGCTTACGTTGCTGAGAGGTCATCATTCGAGGAGTCCTTTAACACTTGACAACGTGGAGCGAATTGCGCAACTGAATGATGACTGGCGCTGACTCTTGTCCAAGTGTGAGGTAGTCACACTGCGAGGTAGCCGCTGGTGGCCAAACGGCATAGTTTTCAACTATCAGCCTCATCGGTCATGATAATTCGGATACGTCCAACGTGCGCTGATGGAGTACTGGGGTTATGATCCAGGTACGAGCTGCTAATGGGCTCTAATAGGAGCCGAGTCCAGCGCCTCTCCTCTTTGGTATGGACTCGCCAGAATGATTGCACAGGAGAGAAGCACTATCGAAACACAAGTGATGTGAATACAAATTCTCCTGCATATTGAGTTCTCGTACTAACAATGCACCGCGTAGTACTTATCCGTGCTATTCGTTCGACCGTCAGCGCGACGCTGAACATGTCTTCGTCAACATGCTGTTTTATCACCCGCTCTTTCAGTCCTTATTATTCCGATTCGTGACCCACGTTACACTCTCTGAGCCTCCCCGCACTCCAGCAACTACCTCGATTAAAGATTACTTGGCGAAACCGGAAAGGATATCAGCAACCTAATAAGTGATGTTGTCTCAATATACCTCGAATATCGTGCCAATTGAAACATGAGACGGCATTTGTTCGGCACATGTAGATTTAGAATATCATAAGCGGCAAATTCAGCTGGGCCTATCGATAACACTAATTCAGTTTACAAATGAGTGCATAGGACCCACTAATGTTGAACTATTCATCTTAGTCTCGGGAAGTAGTCCATACCCGAGATTTTATGTCAGATGTTCTTTTCACAGAATTGTTTGAAGAACGTTAAAACTACAGCCGACAAACAGAGGATACTTTTGGCTAAATCTGCCCATTCATTCACAGCGTACTTTCAAATGTCATAAACCGAACTTCTCTAGAGAAATTTACAACAAACTGATCAAGAAACTAGTATTCTCAGCAAATCATCGTTACTAAAGTTTTATGTTGTCTTCATTTGCCCTGACAATCCCGCCACGCTTGAACGTGATTGGGACCTGAATGCTAATGGTCACAATCTCATACCACCAAACACCTGCGACTTTTTTGTTCGGTCAGACGGTGACGACGGTGGTCACCAAGGCCTACTTCGAACTGCGTGATGATACTCTTGTCATCCTGTGTTGACTGCGTCAGTCAACGTGAAAAGGGAACGGAGCCACCAACACCTTTGCAACACACAAAACGTTCGCTCTTCACAAGTGGGATGAGTGAGAATGGCAGCGGCCGATCGATCGCAGTTTGACCTGCAGCGTTTTCGACGCATGCTGTTGACCCGCTAGGCTAGGCGAGAGAGGTGGACACAGCGCAAACCTCGATCTCGTTGAATTCCATTCCGTTCAACAAATATCGTTAAACAGATTGTTTTCCACTCCAATTACGTGATTTCAATTGTATCAGTACTGAGATGCAGTCTCCGGTCGACATAACTCCGTCCTGATAATGTTTGGTGATGTGACACACCACAGACGACTATGGTGTGTTGGTTTCGCCCGCCTCCCCAATTTGGCTGTCACGTCCGCAATCAGCCTATATTCTTACGCCATGGGCCAACAGATCGCTGCGCAGTCTACAACTATGAAAACACCTGGGTTACTGTGTACCTGGAGAACCTAATAACACCAAATCGCGTCATGACCGGAATTTGGGTGAAAATGTGGCAGCAACAAAGATCGAGTACGGTTGAGTACTGGAGGAGGCTTCAGAATCAGGATGGTAGCAAACAAATTGTTCAAGCTGATTAGGTAGGTAACTACTGCATCATCGGCCACCGGAATATGCATGTGGTTTAACAATGTTCGGTTGTTTTGCTCATCTGCATCGTATCGAACTTCGTCAAGTGAAGTAAAAACTCCATCAAAACGTACTTCCGAGCGGTGATTAGTCCGATAAATTGGCCTAGGTATCGATTGAAGGTTCGTACTACCCACTGCTGAAAAATATCGTAATTACAGATCGCAATATTTCAAATCTGGTTTGCCTTTCCGAAAGTAGCCCACTTTGCTCATTTTTTTTTCCTCGGGAGGCTGAGTTGACTTCGTGGAATTTACATATTTTGTGAGCATAAGTTATTTTTTAAACCTAGGCATAATCGTGCGAACTTTTATTTTTAGGTCATCCTTGAACCAGCCTTTGCCGAGTCACTTCCTGGTTGGCGGCCTCGACGTCTTGGAGGTGGTCTTGGAGGGCGGAAAGAAGCCGGACAGTTACGCTTTGGTGGGATCGCGCGACCTTTCCGACGTCCGTTCAATTTTCACACGAGTTGACACTTTATTCATTTATAGAGCTCCACGAAAAGTAAATGAACCTACAATATCTACATGAAATTCCTGCTTTCTTCCGAGAAACTTTACTTCAGCTTTGTTCGCTTGTTGATTTAGTCCCTGGATATGCACAGCACGGTTCATCTGGGCCTAACATTGTCATGCTGCGTGTTTAAGGAAGGTATAGATAACATGAACACTAACCCTACTATCGGCTATTGTGATAGGCGGATACTGATCCACTGCTATCAGTTTTAACCGAAACCCCACTTTTAACAACAGGTGACAACAAGCAGGAGAGGGGGGGATTTCACAATCTTTTCAATTCTTTTAGAGGAGAATTACTATCTTGAATTATTGCTGGCAGCCCTAGTTGGAATTGACCATACAATTAATTTTATTCCAAGAATTTATAGCTATTTTATTTTCACAGAATTGTTAAAGAAACGTCGAAGAAAGGTGAGAGGAATCTAACGATGCTAAGTTCGTTTCCATAAGTGTCTGCTTCATGATGTTAATTGCAGCATCACCGGGCCCCGAGTTTAGATTAATCCGTGTCCGCGGCTATGAAATACACCCACGGTTCATGCCCGAAACTTGTTTCGTGTTTGGTTGTTGGTCTGTTCGCCGAGCTTGGCAGTTGGATTGCAAACGTTTCATCACCAATCGAGGTGACATCGTCAGTGCGGGGTTGAGTGGGTGCTTCGCGTATGGATCTTTTACGGTCACACCGGTCTATAGATTACACACATTTTTCACAACTAATTCGGTGCCAATGAAAAGTTCGATCCACAAATGCAGAACAAGGTTGCCGTAATAGTCAGAAATGTTTTTGTGTGCAACTATAGTACGGACACAAACGTGCGTTGAAGGCCATAACTCATTTGAGCAAGATATCAGAAAACGAAGGCCACTCGGAAACGATTCCGGTCGTTTATGCACAGCGTATTTCTGTCCAAGTTTGAGTTTGATTTTCAAATACTGTAAATTATAAACCAAATTTTCGAAGTGGATTTCGTATCGCAGTGGCCGTGTTAACAGTGTTTGCAGTAAGTGCACATTACCAATGGTTTGTTTCTCTGGTGTTTGCTTTGTCAATCGTAATTTTTCTAAACGCAATACTATGTTATTTAGGGCCGAATGGTCATCGCGTAATCTCACACCACGGGTCGCATACAGATTAACCCCGTCTTCTGTACGGTCAAACCGCGAGGACGACAACACCGCCACCAGTTGAATGTTAAAATAGGTCCTACCGAAATGTATCGTCCGTCCGTTAGTCAGCAAAGAGTACAACCACCAAGACTACGCCAAAAACGTCGACACCTCGATAATGCATAAACATGCATTTTCCACGCCTGTGCCGGCCACGATGTTGCTACAAAAACTTAGTTACCGGCTAAAGATAGACGTGTTGTATAAAATTCCCACGATTGTTGGGTTTCCCCCATTTTCTTCTACCCAGCAATAATCATTACGATGATCGTATCCTGCGGAAGCGAGTCAATACTGCGTTAAACTTTTGTCAAAAAGTTCGATTTTTTAACTGATTTCAGCCGAAATTTCCAGTTAGCCATCAAAGTCAGATGATTTTGTTCGTGATACTTCGAAATATTTCAGGATCCTTTGTTCTACAGTGCGTGATCTTTTAACACTCATTCCTGGAGTGTCAAAGTGAGTTTCCGTTGGTCGTACCAACATTCCGTTTTCAGTGCGTCTGGACAACGCAACGGATGAAGGTTAAACTTTTTCATACGTGTTACAGACATTCCAATGTGAAAGGTCACGGAGTACTTCCGACCCAAGTTATATGGTTCTGACGACATCATTGCTGAAATACAGTCTGCGATTAAAATCGTATAGTCATTCCACTTTTGTTGCTGTGACCTCTTGAGCGGACACACTGTTGTTGTGATCCACCGCTTACAAAAAGTGCCCCCCCCCCTGAATAACTCTTCTTGCTTACCATCATGTAGGCCCAAAACTGTTGACCAATGTAACTATCCTCGCATGAAGCGAGTTCGGAATCAAAATCCCAACCACTATTACGAACTCCTGTTATGTCAAAACCCCCCTCTTCAGTATCTTGAAGCCAAGCGATTTCAGTTTGTAGTGGACTGGCATTCTTAATGGAACATGAAGAATTCAACCTAGTGTAATATTTATTTAGCGGAGCAAAAACACCAGTAATGGAAACAATGTGGAGACGCCAGGATCTTTCCTTTACAATTTCTATTCTGAGAAGTTTTTTTTTCATGGTTTCAAAAGTGACTGATTCGCTGCCGTCAAGGAAAATACCACGGTGGACATACCGTATGCCGTTTATCCCACGTCGCCACCTGACTGTTGCTTTGGACAGTTGAGATCAGGAACACTGTGGTTGTAATATCTGTTCACATCACCGTTCCCCATCTTCCTTTGGACGATGATTTTGGCCTGGGATACATGCACAGCGCCATGCATTGAAATATTAGTGGTAATAGGCTGGAACAACAAACGATAACTCGGTGTTCACTTTATTGTATATTTTATGAGGATACATTCTCATGATGAATTATGTCGTTTTGTGGTTCTTACTTCACTTCCGCTCAGCGGTACAGAAAAGGTTTGCAATGATCCTCACTACTGGGGACACGACTGTTACACAGATTTCATACACACTAATATTTCTCAGTCATGGATTTTGAGTTCCTAACCTTGAGATCGAAACCTCTTGGTGACCTTGGGGTTACCGTGATTCCCTCTATTCAAACTTACTTCATACAAACACGAACGACCACTTGTACAGATAGAACATCTGGTAAATTCGATCACAAAGTAGGCTCCAAAAAACGGAGGCGAAATAACTCGTTTCCTGGTGCAGGACCCTATCTCATGCTTGTGCTAGTGAGGAAATTCCGGCTCATTTGCTTTGGATATTTGCGATTATCAATTGAGTTCTGTGATGGATAATATATGGCTCCCTAGTGCTTGCTTATTTCCAAGAACCTGATAAGAACCCAAATAAGATTGCTGTTTGTGTAGTTGCGTTTGTCTATGGGATTACCAAGCCACACAGAATCTAAGGTAAGATCGGCGCTTTACACGCTGTCAGTGCTACCGGTTAATTGTGATACAGATTTGAGAAATCACCTTTCAGCCAATCAGCTGATCTTTTCACTGAAGGCGGGCTCGGTCTCGATTACCAACTTATCAACGCTCCGGTTTATTCAATACGACAAACAGAGATCGACTGCCCAAGTCCATAGCCAATCGGATAGTGGACCAATCGTGAGCGAACATATCTGAACATCCAATGAACCATCCAAAGGGCGGCGAACGATACTGTTTGAAGCCCAATAAAAACCCAGTTTGGCATTAGTAAAGTGAGTCTTCCCTAAGCTGGAGCAGAACCTTTTTGATCGAGTCCTTGGGACACAGCAATGGTTGTGCAGTCTGTCTACGTAAATGGTACAAATAGGCCATCTGAGTAAAGAACGACGGAAAAGCATTTTCACATAATTTATAGGTAATGAGTGAAAGAACAAGGTGTCGGTAAATGTCTCTAGCCAAATGTACAGGGTGAAGCTAAATGTTAACATTGAATCACCCTTTGAATTCAAAGAAGACGTGTTGGAAAATCCCAAAGTTCAAACATCTACCATAAAAATCCCTCACCAGGTGGCGTCCATTGAAAGTGTTCCTCCAGGGGTTTCTGTATGTGAATCCAGGTAGCAATCGACGCGTGTGCCCCAGGGCTACTGGAAATTGTGGAGCATAAAGTTACGACAAATAGCTCTAGTGGGTTTGCAGGTAATCACACGGAGATTATTAATTACCGAAGATTTTGGGATCCTCGATATCCAGACTACGTTACCTTTGGATTATTTTCACCGTCAGGTTGATAGGGTGGAACCGTCTTTCTTTTTAAAAAAACTGTATGCGAGACGACAACTTCTATACGCTATGCCGTTGTAAAAAAAAGGGGGGTTGGGCAGTACCGATAAAAAATGAGGTCTGCTTTACCTGCATTGTTCAAACTACCGGGGATTCTGCTAAATAAGATCAATCTGTTATTCCAGAGAACGTGCTTCCACAGAAACATTCTTTGTTGATCGCGGGTTATGAATTCGATGTATACCGTTTCACGCCCTAACTCTTCTGTTCTCTTCAGGAGTTTGCGATGTTCCTTTTGAGGGCATACCCGTCACAGCAGGGCTGGATGTTGTCTTTTTGTGACAGTTTGTGTGCCTCTGTGACCCAGTGTCCAGGTGCTGCACCAAGACGGTATTTTGAACCTCAAGGACGGGGACTGTTCCCTAAAGTCTGGACTAGACTGGTAACCAACCACCGGTACCTTGTAGTCAGGCTTTTAAGCCAAAGGCTCCAAAACGAGAAGCTGACTGTAATTCAGCCAAAAAGCCTGCTGGACATCAGCCCAGGTACGGCCTCTGTGCAGGTAGGGAAATCTGGTGGGATCAGAATGCTCTGGAGCTGGAGGAAGTTAGTGCGGCTGGGAATGTTCGGGAGCTGTTTTGCCTTCTGTGCAAAGCAGTACCTCAGTAACCACTTGTTACTGAGGTGATCAAAGGCGATACTGAAAATTCAGTATTCAGCAAGGGCCAGTAACTTGAACTTTGGATCGAATATCTTCAGAAGCAATTTAGGCCAACTAAATGCACTTCAAAGTAGGTTAATGGACTGTGTCCCCAAGATGGCTGTGAGAGCAGTCTCAATGCTGTGAAATTTGACCACTCCGATCTGAAGACCTCGAAATTATTCATTTATTTGCTCTTCGATGTTTTCATAGCATAGCCGGTGTTAACTAGTTACAGCATATCCGTAATGAATAAGTGCCTAAGTAAGTTCTAGGCAGTGAGTTGTATTCGTTTAAACAGTAATTTCAGCCCCTCAGATTAATGTGGTTAGGGCGTGCACCACATGGGCCCGGCTACTTTCCACCTAAGAAAGCCGTTTTTACTCCAACCCCTTGTTGATGAAAATCGCGCGAAAGCCAGGCCACGACGTGACAACGCAAAATTAGAGCGGCTACTTCTGAGTTCAGAACTGTGGGGTCTTCACAAGTTCCTGCATCGGGTTTACGTAATTCTTTCTCTGCGTGTTTGGAAGCCTCACAAAACACAACAACCGATTCCAGTTGCCTGGTTGTTGTCATTCCCTAGCTGAGCTGTCGTTGTGATATGGACTTGTATTGGGTGAGGTTCGCAAAGGGTGCCCGATCAGCCCCGCTGTTGTCGACTTGCTCTAGCATGGTGTTCGGATGTGCCTATTTCAATGTGTTTTTTTTTCATTTGTAGGCAACTTGCTCTTGAACGTGACCCTAGTAATCTAGGAATTTTTTGGCAATGAGTCCCCATCTTCTGCTTTCTTTCCGCTCTTCACAATGGATTTCTTCCGTGGTTGTATTGCACCTAAGTGCCGGCTTTCACTGCTAATCTATTGCAGTCCATGATGTTGATGGTTTCATATTTAGATTTTTGTGTTTACCATCATGTAGTGCAACCATTTTTTCCTATCGAGGTCCACTTTTCCGACGGGTACGATTTCGTTCTCACGAGCCAAGAGATTTTGGATTATGAGAGTTGATGACCCGCAATTGTTTGCAGAGTCCTGTATCGACGCCGTTTACTTTCATTCGAATACCTTGTCATTCAAAGAGTAGAAAACCATATCCGAGTTGCATTCCGCCTATGTGCTGTTTAATCGAATTCCATTCATGAATAAGGTCGTTGTGTATCGGAAGTAAAAGCCTTCAAAGCCCCGGAGTGCAGCAGGTACTGCACACGTCGAGGGGCCAAGCTCCGACCGTAGGTGGTAATTCAGAACAAGCCTCCGATAAACTTCGCACGTTATTTCTGGTCTGCGAACACACGTGCTTCGGTTCAGCTGGTGGTCGGTCAGGTCTAATTAGCTCTCCGGTCAATTAGTCGTCGCTGTGTTCTAGACGAACGGTTACTTGGTCACGTGCGTGGGCGTTACGCTTGTATTAGCCTTCGTTTGGCACTGTGTGCGTGTGACGGTTAACCAATCCCCGTGGTGCCGTCGTTTGTCCGATGCCAGTGCTGGCCTGGTGGATGAGTTTCCGTTGTATCCGCTTTACGTTGATTGGCCTTCACTATAGGTCGTTTCAGTTACCACGGCTACCAAAATGCAGCATCTCAACGGTGCCTCAGCTACCCGAACTCACTCCCACAATTCAGGAATTTGGGTCGAATAACTGTGGTTTTAGCGGTCGGTGATCGTGGAGCCGTCAATAGGTAGGCGGATATTCCGACTCACCGGTGCCTCTGCCTGCGAACTACTGTTTGACACGTTAGGATTCAGTGTTGCTCTATGGCTCAGCAAGAAGGTCTCGATGAGTAGTGTGGTCCCGTTTTCTTTGAGTTTCTGAATTGCTTTCTTAAAGATGTCCACAAATCGTTCCACCTGGCCGTTGGACTGTAGACGGGATGGATGAATATGCTGGGTACCGTTCTACTAACAGAAAGCGGAAAATTCTGTGGAACTAACTGCACTGGCGCTGTTAGAGACTGACAGCTCCAGAACGCAAAAACGATTGAACAGATTTTGTAGCTCAGAGTGGCAGCGCTCGAAGCGATGCCTTTCATGGGAAGTACTTCCGGCCATTCGCTCTAGGCGTCTACCAGAAGTAGGTAGTGTTTTCCACTGATCAGACCTGCGAAGTCAACATGAAGTCGTGGCCACGGGGTTTCTGGCACTTACTATGAACACAGCTCTGCTTTCCGACGGTACTGTGGCGAAATTTGGCATTTGGAACATGTGTGAACGAATTTCTCCGACGGTTTGTCCATACTGGGCTAGCTGCGGGCTAAGACCTTCCTAAGATTAGTTTCGCCATGCCCGAAATTAAATCGTTTAATGACTGCACGCTGTATCTCTGACAACACAAATGGACGTTCGGCAAAAAGTGGATCGAAGTCGAAAGAACTGCAACAGCTGATTGTCGCGGCATGTCCGGCGTAAATGGATCACCCACTGAAGCAAGGATAACGCATCGTAGTTTCACGGACCACAGCAGAAATGACCAGAAAAGCTCGAACTTCTGGCTCTGCCGTCACCGATGTGACGACCGTGTCTTCAGGTTGTCTGTACGGAAAGCGTAGCAGTCTTGATAGTGCATCCGTCTGACCTATAGCATTGATTTATTGGTAACTGATAGTGAAATCATAGTCCAAACGCATGATTACCGAGCGGCGCAAATGATTGGCTGAATAGAATGGGATATCCTTCTTTGGTCCGAAAGCACTCGTGAGAGGTTTGCGGTCGGCGATGAGAGTGAAATGACGTCCATACAACATCTTGTGAAACGTTTCGATGGCAGGAACAATTGCCAAAACTTCCCCGATTTGACAATAGCTATGCCCAGTGGTTGCTAAGGCTCTGGCGGCATGAGCTGTGGATCTTTCAGTTCCATGGGTGAAAATATGGGAAATGACTGTTCTAATGCCGCAGTTGGATTTGTCTGTCACAACAATGCTATCCGTAAGTGTTTTCAAAAGAGTGAGGAGAAGGTCAGAATTAAGTGTTTTTTATGTAGCCAAATGCAAACTATCATTCGTGTGACCAGTCATACGGAACATTATTTTTAAAAGATGGTTCAGTGGATGACAGAATGGATGTTTCTGGCAAAAGTACACTGTAATGGTTTACAATACGGAGGAAGGATCGCAGATCAGATAGGTGTTTCGGGGCTAACATCCGTTTTATGACAGAATTAATTTCTGGGTCAGGACGACGACTGTTTTGACAAAAATTTATCCAATATATTTTATGGAGGTGAGGAAAAATGAATCGGAAGCGCAATTTCATCCTGAGTAGAACCGGTGGCAGCAACGCCATCCAAGTAAGTGGCAACTCCACTTGAGCCGGTCAAATTGCCTCCATTGTCTGCTGAAATGTTACGGTTAAATTGGAATAAACTGCGGTGTGTCGTCAGCAAATCTTTTGAATCATTCACGATTTCTATTTGGAAGTTAGGATCGGCAAGATCAAGCTTCGTAAAGCATGTTCCACTACTGAGTTTCTTCCGGCGCCGGTAGTGCATGCTGATGTGACTCTGGCACGGCACTGGGTCGGGTGGAATAGTCAGCACATATACGAATTTTGTTAGTCTTTTTTGAAGAAAGCAATAGGAGTAACTCGTTTTGCGTAGCTCATACGCCGACTAACTCCGGATTTTTGAAGGCGTTCTAATTCTGCCTCCAATGTTGCGAAAGTAGCATACGGTACAGGACGTTTTGGTCTGAAAACCAGTTGGGCACCCGAATGCAACTTGAGACTGGCCTCGAGCCTAGTTTAACATTGAAGATCATCCTGAAAAATATTTCTAAACTTTGCCATGAGATTGTCTGTGGACTGTTTTACAGTGTCTGTGGGAGAATTCGAATTTAAAGTTCTGCACGTTGATGTCAAGGGAATTTTGGAAACGTCGAGTTTCTGTGACCAGTCAAGTCCAGGTAAGTTCAAATTGAGGCAACCACTGAAGTAACATGTACCTGGAAATTGCAATACAGTTCTACGGTTAGTTGTAAGATGCTACCTGATGCAATTTGTGCTTGGTGACAGGTTGGAAAACACAACAGGTTTTCCAATTAATCCCCACGTGGAAAGAGTTTTCAACGTTATGTCCGAACCTGCGTCAATTAGGAAACGGACTGGGATATAGTTAGTGGAGAAGGGTAGGTAGTTTCTAGGGCATGCAAAATTGACTTCCAATGTAGCGGGCACAGACAAATATGTTTCTGGAGGGGCGAAAACGATAATAATGCCACTCCCCACCTGACTAACAGGCTATGGAAGGCTTTTTTGGAAGAAACGAAGGTACGTTCCAGTGCATGGACACAGGTGAACTTAGATGGTCCTGATGGCTGTTGTACGATCGCAGTATCGAGTTTAAGGTTGATCAAACGCTGGCCCTCAGTGGTGAGTTCCTCCACACTGCTTTCTTTCTGCCGCTCAAGTTTGCATAGCAGCTGGATGCGAAGGTTTAAGTCTTGGGAGGCTGAGGACCAGCAACAAAAAGTATTAAACAATTGAGCCGATCCTGTGCTGCCGACTAAAGCTCTCTCACTCACACCTGCAAAAGTGACGTAACCGTCAGAATCATGCTTGAGATAATTTTACCAAACATTGAACATCGAAAGTTGTTCACAGAAAATGTCACAAAGTCGGTTCTTGGTGTGTTTAAAGTCTAAATCCTTGGACACTGTGTGGGGACGAAGTTCAGAAAAAGGTCGTGTCTAACTACCAAGTTTCGGAGCAGGAAACGGGTTCTTCCACGCGCCATATTGGCTGTTAAACCTATTCTAAAAGGCATCGCGACGTTTGTACCATGCGTTGAATATGTTGTCGGATGCTGACCCAAATGTGAATTTCGATGTGGTTGCGGCCAGCGCATCGACACAGGATACTGACTCGCCCCTAGGATGAGATGCTGACGTCTGAGGGTTGAGGTGGAGCCTGAATCAACTGCAATTGCTACTGCTCATATTGCGCTTGTTATTGATGCAGAATTGCTTTCAGTTCGTTTGATGGAATCATCTTTAGGTTCACCATCATCATTGTAGTCGAAAGTCGCATGTTAAGATAGGTTATCTATGATCAACTGGACTATGGATTTCGAACACGGGAACGCCAGAATTCCTGGTACTGGAATAACTAACAGGTAATTTTGAAAAGCTAGCTTCCATTCTGGATCATAGAAAGACCTGGTGCTCCACAAGGTGTCCCGGTGAACAGCTATCTATGCGACTATGGTGATGTGAAACAATACCAGTCTCCGTGTTGTTGAATTGATTGGCTACCCAAAAGGCGCTCAACCCCCTTCCCCGCTGCAACCGCTGCCATGTGGACTGCGCAACGTGCGCACGCCTATGCCTTAATTTCGTCCAATTAGGGTCCAAGTAGAACATAAGGTTGACGGAAACTCAGGCTCTGCGCCTACCTGATGAACCCCAAGAAGGGCGAAACCGGTCGTGAGCTGTCGAAGGGTTCTCAGTAGACTTATGAGTAGTTTCCTCCATGACTATGTCTCTTATTTTAATTTGGCGACGCCTGTCATGTCATCACCCTATGGATGGCGATGTCGCTAACCATATGGTTGATGGAATGCCCGTGGATTATCCAATGCCATTTTAACGATAGACTAATAGTGACAAGCACCTGGGGACGTATGCATGTTATCATAACGCCGAAGGTGCGATAATACACTGAAACCCAAAGGCTCCGATACTTCAGTGACAAACAAGTGACCCCTGCCGGTGCCGGCGTCGATGCCCAGTTTTGTGCCTTGTGTATGAAGAGGAAAGGCATATATCACCTGAACAAAGCAGCGTGACGACCAATATGAGGCGAATTCATCAGTTGAATGCTGATATGGGATACCCGATAGATATCGACAAAGACGAACACACATACAATCTGGTCCTATGAGAATGAGTAGACTTAACCAATTGCTACGGTGCTCCCTGTTAAAAGATACTGATTCGCTCTAAGATTTCTTTCTGGAGTCCACATGATGACACTGGATCGTTGGGAAAATGCTCATCCGGTCCGACAAACCGCAGTTCACGGTCCTCTTGTGCATTTCTGGTGGTCAGTTGGAACAAATGCAACAGAACATCACTTAGAATATCATATTCTTTGGTGGCACTGATAGGCTCATCCGTGTTGCGTAGTTTAAGGCGATCGGCTTATCGTGTTTGTTTGTTATTTACACCCTGAAGTTCATGCGACCTCAGGCGATGGGCTACAAGATCAGACATCATGATACATATAACGTATCAAGTGACAAGGTGCAGATAGAGCACAGATACCTGAATTAGAAGGATTGCTGGATAGTCACGATGGACATGCCTCAGGCCTTATGATTCTAAGGTGGAAATTATCTGATGGGACTGGGCCATAGGAAACCTCCAACGAAGTAGTCAAACAAACTAAAATATCGGATGTATGTCCAAGTCCCCTTTAAGTACACCATTTCCACTTGCGTACGAATGGTGAAAGGCAGATGTGCGCTTTTTGGTGACCAAAACAGTCGTTGCATTACCGTCCACAGTGTTCAGTAAAAGGTTGTTCCTCAACTCATTTAGTTCACATTACAAGCTGAAAGCACAAAGCTCAGTTGAAACAGCACTGACCAGATTACATTACTGACTGCCTCAACGAGAAGCCTAGTTTTGTAGGTGATGACAAAAACCGCATGTTGAGGACTCCCAAATCAGCGCAATGGAGCATCGAAATGCCTCATGCCTATGTCCATCACCAAGCGGACTTTAGTCCAAAACAACCAAGAGGCTGGTCGAATGGTAAATTAACCAGGTGAAGAATAAACAGAGTGGCGAGTTAGTCAGCAGCGGGTGGGAGAAGGAACACCGGCTACCAGGCCATCGTAAACAATGATAGTGACAAGAAGGTTATACTCCACTACACTGCGCCCTTATCCGATGCCTGACGCAAGTGGATCACTCAATGAACTAACGAACACAGTGGAAGAATCCATTTAAATGCAATCAACTAAAGCCTAAGCTTCATCGACAGAGGTGGTTTATCCTACCCTTGCTCTACCTCCACTCGTCATGGCGTCATCCTTGTCAACCATTCTCCCACAATTGGTCATGCCACTTTTGTACTGTTCTCCCAGTGCACATAACACAAATGAACCTAATTTCTTCTCATCAAACACACGCAAAAGCCTCCAATCGCTTCACCACAGTACCAAATCCCGTTCAGTTTAACTTCCTTTGTATTTCCCAAACTCTGTCAGCGTTATCCTATTGACTTAAACTGGCTTTCCCGTTAATGTTGGGGTTCGCAACGTAGACGATAATAAACATACTTCTTGGTCAAACATGATGGTTCCAGCCAGAGGAAGAATAGTCCGAAAATGTAAGCGGCACGTGTTTTTGTCGAAGTCCATACTTTTCTGGAAACTGAACGAGGTTGTTCAGTTGGTGACTCCATTATCCCTTGGAAGACAAAAGAACATTAAGTGGGTGTGGCTATAAGTCCAGTCAAGCATAGAGTTGACGACAAGATCTGCGAAAAATCTCCGATGCCTTGAAGCCTAAAAAAATAGAAGGATGGTGGAGTCTCAACAAGCAACCGTATAACTGAAATGAACTTATCGTACAGCACAAATTATAGAAAACAAATGTCTTTTGCTGACCATTGCTGAAGGATGAATTTAGTTGTTTATGTTATGTGACGAGGTTTTTATTTCATTTTTCTGTCATGCAAAATCGATTTAATGCTTTTCACTGAAAGACTTCAGCGACGGTTGAAATAGTTTATAACAGCTCTCTCGCATACGGCCACATTTTTTTCTGAAAAATTTAGGGCTTCACCACAACGAACATAAGTCGTGTCTTGTTGGAAAGCATGTACATTACGATCAATTAAAACACACTGTTTGATTACTTCAGCTTCAAGTGTTGTTTATCATGTCATGTTGCAGCTCATTTGAAACACGATTGTGTAAACCATGTCTCTGTCAAGCGATATGCTGTTTTCCTGCTGTTATTCAGACGTCTGATAATGTGTTCCGCTCACGTGATCCGTGTGCCGATTAGCCGGCTTCTAACACAGGCGGTCCTCATGGTCAAGTCATAAAAAACGAAGCAGTTGAGCAACTTCTGTCCTCGTGTGATTTTTGATTCAGTCAGTGATTTGCTCTAGTTGATTAAATATTAGCTGGAGAGAAAAATTTAGCACTGTTTCGTCAACTTGTTTTTTAGAAGCTGGCCTGCGGAAGTTACCAGGTAATCTTAATCTGAGCTCATCCGTTTGTGTATGTGAAAGTTGCCGAAAAGCACTTACCGGAGCTTTTTAACTTATACATGGCATAAGGAGTCTCACAAGTAAGCTGGCTGGACACTTAAGAAGACAGTATCTTTGTATAATTCTTCAGCGACCGCCCAACCACCGAGAAACGAACACAGCGATCGCTCATGGGATCCGACTACAGTGATCTCTTCGGGGCATTGTCTGTGTTCTGAGGGTTCGACTCAACCTCTTGTTTTATATACTATCCCGCTGACTCTAAAATCAAATTTAATTTAGGAGGAGTCTGTTGTGTATGACTGTGCTGCCCTTTGTTCTGTCTCTGTTTGATTCTCTTTGAAATGGGCTCCAAACATGACGCGCTGTTGGGGGGCTGAATGTCCAAACCCTTCGTAAAATCTTACACACTCAAACAGATGCTGTATGACTCCTCCCGTTGTCCTAACATTTGTCTGTCTGCTGTTATTTGACTTTCATTCGTCCACCTTCCTACGGATCATCTGACTGGCCACCCTTCATCACTACGTAAGGAACATTATCTGCGATAGATAAACAAAACTAAATTCCCTGATAAACCAATGTTGGTGAACTAGTCATCTGCAACATATCCCCTGTAACTGCATGTACACCAGCAGCAGAAGGAGTAACTTCCACCTCGCAGATAATTATGCTGATGAAATGCACAGTCCAGGTTTCGAACTGAACTGGAAGACTAGTCTGGAGATAGCCTGAATGGTCGGCGTTTTGACATTTGTCCTCCCCTATATTACCGGTTTTATCCGTTGGTTTGTAATCATCTCATTCTGTGTGGAAGTTGGGTGATTAGTTAAGACCGAAGCATGATCTGGCCTGATTTGCTTACATTAGACTAGACTAGACTAAACTTGCCTGGCACCCTGAGGCTTGGATGGGCGTTTGGGGACAGAATGATAATCTTTTCTATGTTTGTCACTGCGATTCAAATTTGCGCGGACTGAGGCACCCTTGACCTGCAAATGCACTCTTGGGAAATAGTTTGCAAAAAGCCCTACATGATTTAATTATTTTTTCGATACACCAACCCCTACGCCGATAGATTTTAACAGGTTTGCGTCGTTTGAGCTAGACGGTTTTCATTTCATATCTGAGGGACTTTGGCCATTCAGCTAGAACACCAGCAGCACAAATGAGCCCTCACGGTGGTTTAGGTGTTGCGTTGACTAAAAAAACCAGAACAATCATGGCTCCATGATACATCGCGTGATTTGTTGTCTCGCACACCAGCCATATGAGTACACCCTTGTGCAGAAGGTTCAGCTGTTAATCTAGTTAGGCATCGCCAGGAATAGGTACAGGAAAAAACCAGTGGAGCTAAACCTGGCTTTCGAACATCCCGGATCACTATAGCTAAACAAAAATCCGCTGTCGTGCTAAACGGTGTTTGCATTCACCAATTTCTGAAAAGAATCTATCCATACTAGGGAGTAATAGGGTCGAGGTTGCAAACGTTTTCCTGTCCAACTTTGGGTTTGGCATTTTATTGATAAACTCAACGGTAAAGTCCCTGGGACTGGGACACTGTAGTCCCTTTAAGGTTTTTTTTTCGAGAGAAATAAATGGGGAGGTATTCTGTAAGATTTCAACTGGCTGTAATTTACCAAAGCTCCGTTATACTCACCAGTGCAATCATTAAGGGGAAAGACAGAAATGCCTTGATAATCTCTACTGAGTTTCACCACCGTTGTTTTTGAAGTGCGAAACAAAAACCATAAAGTTAGATTGCTCTGTGTCGATCTAACGAACTTCGACACACTGCTTTACCCAACCGATTCTTTTACCCCTTTAGATGCGTTTGAGTTCAAGCTTTACGACCTTGGTGGTTCCGGTCAGAATACCATCAGTAGGTGCTCTAACTGGTTCGCATGTCCTATTGAGTTTGTTTCGCTTCTCGGTTGCTCAAGGTCATCGTGAGAGCAACTTTGAGCGCCCAGTCTTGATAGAATTTCGAATGACGCACGGCAAATATAGAAACTAGCTTTGGGTGTGTCGGGCAGCTTCGAGACATGAAAGAAGTACATGTGCAGAGAATGACGCATCCTCAAGGCCACCTTCGGTACCACACCTTCCGGATAGCAGGTGCGTTGGCGGAGCTTACTAAACACGGCTTAGCAGCATACGTTCAGCGGAGTGCGGGGGGGGGGAAGTGTTCACGACCGGAACACCGCCATTGGCTGTACAGAACGAACAAGTGAACGACCACAATTGGCCCTTTAGCCATCCTATGTATTTACGCAGAAGCTCTGTAAGTTTCGTCCGGACAATCCAGCAGTGTCCCGGTTTCTCTGTCTTCTTATCCCGTAGTCTGGCCGGCTCAGTTCAGGCGTAACCAATAGATGGCCACCCACGATACAACAGGGTGGAGCTGTAAAGTCCGCACTCCACCTCTCTAAAGAAATACCATGGGATGCTTTCAACCTACTTCATTCAGTGTATTTCGGTTACAACCAAACTTCACTTGAGTTTGGACCTTGACTGGTCTATTCCTAAGTTACCTGTCAATAAGCTTTCGTGGATACTTCGGGCAGTTGTTTGAAATTTCTCACCCTTGAGATTTTTAGTGGCTTATTTGTAGTTTCACTTGCAAGGCAACCCCTAGAGTGGCATTTTTTAACCAGTCACTGCAAGCCTTCATCGGTTCTGAATGCACTTAACATATAGTTTTCAGGAGCCGCGTATACTTTGTCTGAAGTTTGGGTCGGTAGAATGGGAAGCCGGTGTGCTAGCTTGAGTATACATCTGAATCCTGTTGGCATGAATCCCAGATGTCTTGGGTTTACCATCAATCATGAGACTGTCTCCCAAAAGAGACTAGAGGGTATGATTGCACGTGCTGTCTAGTTGATGACGGAATATTTTGCGTAGCTTGAAAAATCCGCACAAAAATATGACTTCTAAATGTGTTTGGAAAGTTTTGTCATCGGTCTATAATCCAATATAGTCATCCCATTGCAGTTTAAACGAAAGAACGGTAACCCCACCCACCGGTTTCGATGCGGTGAAGCACACAAGGAGCCCCTGTCACTAGCGTCAGCTGCTGTGCTGAGGTTAGCAGTGGGGTGTGAAACATGAAAAACGAGAGATTCAGCTGGGTTCCAGGTGAGTCTCTCTCAAAACCAAATTTGTTTGCAAATGAGTGTATTTCGCTACTGTTTGATATTCTTAGTCATTTGGAGGTAAGTGAGTCGCTGAAAGCAGCCAAGTCTTATGCACAACGTCTGAATATGAAGCAAGTAAATTAAAGCAAACGCTAATGCCGCTTTTCAACGGTCTCAGTGTTTTGGTCTTAGACACACCCGTGGTAATGCAGGTGGGAGCGAGTAGAGGAGAGGAGATACTAGGAGAGCCGAGCAAAATGGAGTGGGAAGAGTGAATTAGTGTAGGGTGGAAAGGATATGAGTAGGACAAAACGGAGTAGGGGATTCAGCTTCAAACCTCGCCCTGGTGACACCTAAAGTCTATGCTGTCTAGGCTTCTCAGTGGAGATGAAGAATTGACAGCTGGCTAAAAGGAGTTAGGTAGTAGTATGATGAGATCTGGTCATTTTCGATCGATATATTGTCTTGTACGTGAAAGCAGTCTATGTTGAAAAGCCGACAAGCACCATATAAATGTTCCGTCCATACTGGGAATCATCAGCATTAGGCATCTCACGAAACTCCAGTAGGAAGTCTCGAACCCGCGATCTGTTTGGTTAGTAGTCTGTACACTTAACCGTTCGGACATGAGGCGCTTATCGGCAGCGTGACAATCTATATGTAACCCAGAGGAAGAATAATTTCACAAGATGAGTGAAACTTCTATCTGAGAAGTCGTCACTCGAGCAACCCATCAACACGCGCGACCATGTTATGTGGTTGCTATTATTAAAGGATGAGCGACGCTATATCCTGTCTAAGTGCTTGTTAGTCACACTGCTGATCAGCCCGTCATGACCAAACTGTTGGTATTCAACTACTAACCGAGAGGTTGAGGGTTCGACCCCCCCCTTGATCTTCATGAATTGCTCACTGCTAATGATTCCCAATAAGGATGAAGCAGCTGTACAGTGATTCTCGCCCTTTCAGCATAGATTAGCTTCACTTTCAGGACAGACTCTCAGTTAAAAAGGCGTTTGGCCTCCCTGGGTGATTTAAACCGTGTAGAAGCTCCTTTCCTGACATTCTCGACACACTTAACTTCTAAAACGAAATTCACTGCATTGTATACCACTAAACACAAACCTCAACACGGAACACTCCTTAGGACGGCACATGATTATTTTACGACGATTCGTCTTCTAACCCATATAACTCGTTTGCTGTGCGAATTATGAACAGCAGCAATGCTTTCCGGAATTCGAGCACCCTGCACGCAAATCCTAATGTCATTTATGAGTTGAAACCAGATTTGGAAACAATTTCCCAAACCATCCCCCCATATTTCCCAGAAGATTTTAACTCGGAGCTTCACAGTACTGGTACAGTACTGTGTACAGTACAGTACAGTACTCTGGAGACGTTAAACTTGCCTAAATATTCCTCTGACTTCCAGTCTTTACTGAGGTAGTGACAAAACAAAAAAATTTTCATGAGTTTTCCGTGATGGAAGCTACATCTGCTTTTCTAAAATTTCGCTAAAACCATCGCCTAGCTAACCCAAGCAGTCGTTGTGAGTATGGGGCTAGGTAGGCTTGCATGTGCTCGTAACACCACATCAGATAGGTGGCTTTTTTACGGCAAACTGATTTCACCGAGTTAAGCACAACATCACTGTAAACTTTTCTACAGTCTCCACGAGGATTTTGGGCAACCAAATCACTCATAGCCTCAAACAAATAATCGCTGGAATCAACCTTCCAAAAAGTCTTTGATCGGGTTTGGTTGAACAAAAGCATTTGTAGAGTAATCCCTATCTCTATGCCTATGATGGAGATTTTTAGGCGAAGACCCTCTATGCTTTTTGGAGCAATGATTCTTGATGGTTATTTCACCCGCATCTTAACGAGTAATCCTACCTAGGTCCTAAATCGGTCTTGAGTTTGAAATGTAACATCCACCTTTTTTCAGAATAATATTTCGTAATAATGCCAAAGTAACAGAATCTCGTCTGACCTGCTGAACATTTCTAACTGGTAACATCTTTACTCTGCCTTTCATTTTCAGTGTGACTATCTTTCGAGATCATCTTGCTACACACGGACTGTCACTGTCACCCTCACAACATCTACCTGCTTCACACGTTCGACCTCTTCGTCACATTTTTTCGCTCCGTAAATGTTTGGATGATATTCGGGGCAGTGAAGTTGTGTGTGCGCCTAAACCGAATAACGTGTATGTGTGTATGTATCCACGTACACGAAACTGGTCGTACGTCCAGCTGTACACCTGCGTGCCCGGTCACACCTATCCTTTGTGTGGAGTGTGCAAAGTGCGTTCTCATCTGTCGCTGTCATGGTAGCCTATTGATTCCGATGCGGTTGCTATTAGATGTCACTGCAACAGTGTATGCCAAGCGCTTGATAACATTCCTCACTCGCTCAGTCGTTATTAATGAGGGTGAAATTGAAGTAGTGGGTGCTTGCCAATCTGTAAAAGGTGAAATTTTTGTTTCAAAAACACTGGCTGTAAAACCTCATTCAGCTATTTGTCTGATCTCGCTAACTAACAAACCTCTGTCTCGATTCCGGAGGATTTCACAATGGGAAGTGAATTTGAGTTCAGTAGTCCCCGACTTTTGTGTAGACTCACCAGATTATTGGCCCCAGGACAGGAGGAGGAGGATAAGGACAGTGGCGTGGATACAGATTACAAATTCCGCAAACACTTGCCTAGGTCTATCGATTTATTGGCGCGAATTGGAAGCGACATGTTTGCCTTGCCAAAATGCTTCAGGCTGGTCTGCCTAAACGAATATATTACCAGTGTGCACAGTGCATTCGAGTGATACGAGCCGATTTGGCGGTAGTGTTTTTAACAAACACGCTGCCAGATCACGTGGTTCACAGCTAAGAAAAGTACATACGGTTTCTTATTGTCGAAATGACGCAAGTCTGAAGGTTACACCTATGTAAATGTTAGGACGGTCCAGCCACAAGGACTTTGTGCGGTTGGACCTATAGCGGTGGTAGGTTGCAGTCTTTTGGCGAATAGTCCACACCGGAAACAACTAATGCTGTTCAGTAAACAAGGTAGTCATCCTTCAGGACAAATTGTAAAAATTCAGCAGAGGGTCAGCTCATCCATATAAGACGACTACAGCTGAGGAATAACGGAAATCAAAGCTGAACTTTATGGAAGCCTTTTTAACTTAAAATTACCTGGTAAAACTCCGAAGGTCTCCTCATTTTCAAAGAACCTGAATCTCTATCGAGAAAAGTCTATAGATAAAAGAATGTTTTGGTCATTCTTTCTAAAAAGAAAGGTATAGGCATAAAAACAAAACCGTGTTGTTTAAAACACCTTCGGTCAGTCAGTCACTCTGGTTGGAACAACTCTCCATCTGTCCACATTAAAGTTGAAGCATTGGACCAAACGTGCACAAAAGCAATCAGTTTTCGAATTCCTCACACATCAAGTCAGAAATCGCTGACACCGGTCATAGCTTCGACATACAAGTTACATTCCATTTCGATCGTCGATTCCCCCCACGCCTCTCAAAAGGGCAAAGGTCACCTTCCCCAAACGTGGAAGCCGATGGTTCCATGGTCAAATGGCACTGCAATCGTTCGGAGGACCAGTAGCTCATTTCGACTGAAGAATGTAGAATAGCTGGTGATAAACTTGTGGACACACGCCAGTCGTAAGCATGTCTGAGACAAACAGATCACCGTTGCAAACCGAACTTGCAATCCTTATTCATCTAAATGTGGAAAAATGTCCTCGTCATAAGCTGTCGTGGGGTTGTACTGTGTAAGCACGTAGTATCTTCGGTGGCTATGAACGTGTGGACAAAACACAGCATTCCTGGACACAGCTTTTTTTACCTGAATTTTTGTATTCAACCAGCTTATGGACCTAAGCCTGGTGGTATGTGCTTTTTTGGTGCTACGATATGATACGATTTATCGCATTTCGCCGCTCCGACTGTATTTTCTTGGTGGTAAAAAACCTCCGAATTCCACCGGAAACCATTTGATGGACTGAGTGTTCAAAGTAAAGCGTGCATTTACCGTTCGGTCTCACCTGATAACAGCATATGATACATACACCACCCCAGAAATCGGAGCAAATTTTACCTTTATTCAAAGGTTGGATAGATGACTGATGTCTCACAGTGAACATGAGTTTCACCCAGCTAGATCACACACAACCAACCGTTCACTGACAGTGTCTGCTTGTATGGTGACGAAAGATTTAAAAGCAAATTTTCAAACTCGACAAACAGACCAACTGGAACCTGCTCAACAACCAACATTGGTACGGGCATTTGAGCCTGGTGGCCAACGTTATTTCGCTGCATCTCCGGAGGTTGTCTTAAACATACCACGCCACAAAACGTGTACTTTTATTCCACGTACCTTAGAGTTTCAGAGCCGGCTTATTTCATTCCTGACACACTGTGCTATGTTAGGTCTCGTCGTAGTAGTTTGCCCTTCTGTATAAGGCAATACGTGAATAGCTGAAAGTCCTGACTCGTTTATACGTATTGCACTACTCATAAGGTTGCTGAAAATTCCTCGACAGCCAACGACCGGTTTCGCCCTTCGTGAGGCTCATCAGGTAGGCGCAGCCCCCAAGTTTCCGTCAAATTTATGTTCTATTTGAAACCAAATTACGCGAAATTAGCGAAATACACTCATTTGCGAAGAAATTTGTTTTTTTTTCGAGAGACTCACCTGGAACCCAGATGAATTTTTCCTTCGTGATGTTTGTGATGTTGAAGAGCTGCCCGGAGTCTGTCATGTCAGGCAACGTGTGCTATTAAATCACGGTTCTTAAGTCATTCTACAGTTGGTCTGTTGTATGCTCCAATCAATCTTCTCAACCAGTTTGCCACGCACTCAAATTATATATATACATATATATATATATACATATATATATATTGATGGCAATTAAAAAATATGGAGTCGAACTTTTACGTCGCTACGTCTCAGGGACCGATTGTCTTCCGATCTGGGTTTGAAGGTTGTATGAATTTCTGTAATGCCAAACAGTGTTAGCTTTTCCATCCAGTGTCACTGAGACTCAAAAACTTCAGCTAACTCCGATCACTTTACTCACTTACACGCCAGATCCACTTCACGCCAGAAAATTAGCAGGAGTTAGGGTTAAGGTTTCCAGAAAATCTTAATTCAAAAAGGCGTTTTGTCTGGCATTAAGGTTGTGGCAGCCCTCCAGTATAAATCTTTAGTAAGGCAGCTTTGGCTTCAAATCATATTAATACCGATCTTGACCGGCTTGTGCACATTTTTAACGTAAATGTAGGCTGGTGTAAATGATACAAACAATAGACGGTAACATAAAATACAGGATAGAACAGCTCCTTTTCATCTAAACTGAACAGAAGATTTGGGTTCGGAATCTCCTTTGATCTCCTTTTCGTGCTGGTGATTTTGTCTGCTGAGTGTGATAATAATAACCCTGTGCGACGTGGTGTCGATTAAACACGCGAATGTGGCCTGTGGTGTGGCTAACGAGCGTTGCCTTTAACACGTTTTGAAGTGAACGGACTGCAAAGTTGTTTTTACACTGGCAGCGAAGCCGGTGCATGAAACTACAGTCTGTTGTTTAGCGTTTTGTATTTTTAGGTATAAATCGATAAGAAGTCTTGATTTGTCTGGCACTTCAGACATTGAAGTCGCCCACCGTGAAGCAGCAAAGCGATCGCTGCTGCTAATCCTATGGGACTACTACTGATTCGATAGTTGCTGATTTATGGTTCTAGTTTTATCTTGACATTCGTTTCTTTATGGGGCATTTTGTTAACAGAACGACTCAGTCGCTCCACTTGATTCGGAAGGGATTCATAGCATCGGAGTTTGCTGGTGAGGCTTTGGGGACTTTCCCCTGACATCGTCGCAATGAAGTAACCACTTTCATACAGAGAACATGCTTTTCAAAGAGTACAGTGTCTCTTAGTCCCTGAAAACTGGCCTAAACTTGTTCTTTGACGAAGGAAATCCTTTTGGTTGGTAACAGAAGGATCAGTCCGATTTACACTGAGTAGACCGTCTTTCGCTCGACAGTATAGCTGTTAGGTGTTGTTTTATCAACAAAACCGTGCCATCCTGTTCGCTTTCTTGAGTCTTTTACTCTTTGTGAGTCCCATCCCCGGAACCTCTTCTGCGCCATACATCGTATGCATCTTTTCCTCGTTACTCTATTGTGTACCCAAAGGCCACTGACAAACAGAACATGTTGATGGAGCGCCCAGTATATCGTTTCGGCAACAAGGCCTAGAATTACTGTTCCTTTAATGCATCTGTGTGCGCAGGTCGAAACAAAATCGACGGCTTCACTGTCCATTATCCGGCTTGTGGCTAAGGTTTTTCTCATTAAAGCAGGCACATTCAGGGAGATGAGTCCATGATAGTCAATTTCTAAACTCTATCATTTCTTATGTTTACTTTCACAGAGTAACTGTGCTACCAATATTCTTTGTTCAGTTTGCCTTGTGGTTAACTCTGAGTTAAAACTAGCTGATATAAATGAGATATTTACACAGAGTATCACAGGACCATGACATTACTGCTGCCAGCCTTTTGGAACTTCACCAACAATCAGAACCCTATCCAAAGACCTGCACGTATATCATTTGGCGTCACTCATGGTGATCCTTTACGGAGGTTGGTAGTGCGGGGAGATTTTGGAATTTTTAATTAACAGTTCGGCCTGCAAGTAAACATAATCTGTGCAGAAAATCCGGGAAGCGCTGCGCAGCTGTTTCATTTTACTGAGAACCATCAGCAGTTTGCATCTTAAGAAACCCCAGTAGCGAGTCTCGAACCCGCGACCTCTCGGATGGTAGTTTGAACAATCAGCTGTTCGGCCACGAGTGGCTGGTCAATAGTATGACTAACACTCAAACAGCATATAGCGTGACTCATCCTTCAATGACGGTAATCTTACCACGTGGTAACGTGTTTACTGGCTGCTCGAGTGAAGACTTCCCAGATGGAAGTTTCACATATCTTGTAAAATTATTCTTCCTCTGAACTACTTATAGGGTGATGGTAGTATGAGAATATTTTTAAATATATGATCAACGTTTCGTTTTGTAGGTGAGACCAATCTGGGCCGGAATCCCCTGTCTGGGAAATCAACACTCGAGGAACCACTCAACACGCGTGACCACGTGAAGTGGACTCTGTGACTGAAAGATTAGTGGTGCTAACGTGTAAGTACGAGCTAATCGCCTTGGTGATCAATCGCTTGTAGCCGAATGTTTGTGTTCAAACTACTAGCTGGGAAGTCGCGCGTTCGAGGTTCCTCACTGGAGTTTCGTGAGATGTGCACTGCTGGTGATTCCGAATAGGGATGAAATAGATATACAGTGCTCCTCGGCTTTTCAGCATAGATTAGTTTCACTTTCAGGATGAAATCTCCAATAAAACAGACGGTTTGATGTTGAACAAGGACTGATGAAAATTTTTTAGCTTACAAAACGGAATTTCTTCATTTTCGGACTCAATTCAGGTGCGCTGGTGATTTAGCACAGCATATATGAGACCTTACGTACACAAGTTAAAAAAGGCACTACCCACAACCATCGTGCTTTGGAAAAATATGAAGGTATAGTCCGAATTATTTGCAAACTGTTGTGTCATAGCAGCCTTGACTAGAATGTTAGTACACCGGGGGCTCTCAAACAGGCTGGTATTTCTGGAGCCAGGAGCAACATATGGGGAAATGACGCATGAAATCGGGCGAATTGACGAATCATTCTACCATGTAGGAAGGGTCTCATAACATGACCTCTGTTTGCGTAGAAATGAATTTGTTGGCACATGATGTCGATGTAGACCTGAGAGAATGGCGTAAGCGGGAAGACACGCAGAGACCTTCAGTTTGGCTAAAAAAGATGGCACCAACTGCTTGTTTATCAGTAAAGAGTCGGCGTTATCTGTCAGATTCCTCAAATTGAAGCACAGTATCACGCTTCCACCGTTGTCAGTTTTTTTTTTCGGGAGCGGCGAGATGGCTCAGTGCTTAGAGCGCGAGTTCACTGACCGGAAGGTCCGTGGTTCGAACCCGGCCTCTGCATCTTGATTTCTGTCTAGGCTTGGGCAACCTGGCGGTATCCAAGTCCTCGTGCTTCCTTCTGGTGGCGTGGCAGCTAGGCTACGTGGCTAGCCAGGATGTTACAGCTGAACGATTATTACCATTATTCTGGAGCGGTTTCTCTTTTTCCCCAAAAAGGTAGAGAGAGAGAAGTAGAAGAATCCCTTTACAAGAGGACGATTTCCTTAGATCCCGATTCTCACACTAGTGAATCCTCTCCATAGAGGACACTAGGCACACGAGAACGCTCTATCCCAAACCAGCTTGCGCAAACAACACATATAATGGTTTGTTATGGCCAACCAGATTTTCCTAACATGGCCAATATTTGCCGATCAGGCTATAAAACACTTGTTCAGTTGATCAACTTAGCTTGTGTTAAGATGCTTCACGAGTCGAGAAAGCAAGCTTGTAGGTGACTACTTTTACTTGTGGGAACACGCTACGTCGATAACCTAGACGCAGACAACGGAACTGCTGTATGAGTTGCTTATCTGGGGTATGAGTGCATCAGCACATACGTGACTGCAATGGTCTGTGTATACCCATGACTGCCTTCCGATCTGCGGAATAGCGTTATGACAGCCCCAGAGTCTTCTTTTCGTGTTAGCCAACGAAGAACGCCAAATCGAGAGGATTTTCAAATCTGATCTTGTTTTATAAGGTCACCTGGTACCTCAGAAGTTTGCTACGCAGCTGGTGACACCTGCTATTTGAAAAAGCGAAAGAAAAACGTTAAGCTTTGGGTTCACGTCGCCCGGAAGCCAGAACCAAGTGAACAACTGCAGTTTCAGTTTTGTTCCGTTTTAGTGAGCTCCTTCCTTCCGAATATCCACTGATACTGGGAACTATTCGGAAGACCCAGGTGAGAATATCTGATAACGCTTCCTTTTGGTACCGTGTGTTTGACTTCACGATAACACCAGAAACAGAAACTTCTAAATTGCCGTGTATTGTAAGTTTGTACCAGTCAACCGGTTCATTCTGCAGACGACGGCTATAGATAGGAAAAAAAGAGAAAAGGTGACGTAATCCGACAGGGCACCATTACAAAGGCAGAAAGTGTCATTCAGTGAATGAGAAACTTCGCATGTGATTCGCTCTGGTGAATGAATTCCCTGTGAACTAACAAAGTTCAGGAGTATCCAAAAAATAATAAAATAAACAACTATCTTATAGATTTGTGATGGCGAATGCAAAGTCTCACTTGGGGAAGAATTCTTCATGCTAGAAGACAAATAGGATCTACTCTGTGTGTGTCCTCTCTATCTAGAAATGGTTATCTATACACAGCCAAATACCAGTGATTGAGCTGTGTTTATTCATCTACTTCAAAGCACTTTCGACTGTTCTTTGTTGTCTTAGTATCTCTCAGTGTCTCTTAGCGTCTCTCAGTATACTAAAATACATGGTATTCTGTGCCACGATCGTATTATGTTCGGCAGTTCCTCTAACTCAAGAGGCTTTGAGTAAGGATATGTGATTTCTGCGAACCTGAGGTTCTCGTACATCGTTACAAGCACCGATTGAGCCTAATCCATTTGATTTCAAACCTCATACACATTGACACCAAATTACATTCAACGTCTGCTAAATAAATATTCATTCACAACCTTCCTATTAGCTTTCGCTCCACTAATGGGACGAAATTCACTGTGACAACTGCACAAAGTAGGCGTGAGACGACGATGAGAGATTGACGTTCACCCCAAAGCCTACCTTCAACCCATAGCAAATCGGCTCCTGAATGAATGCAATGCATTAGCTCACCAGTTGAGTCTGAGGTGGATATCAAGAAAGATAATGCCCGCCTAGTAGGGGGGTCCTAAATATCTTAAATATCTCTTGTTCGTGATAGTGATGTATTCCTAAGCACGGAGGAATTTGGAAGGTTATTCCAAATATGAGGTTGCCATTATTGGAGTTTCTTGCTCCGTTGTATCACTATTCCCACAAGAATATCTACAGTAAACTGTGAAGGTTGGAGAAGTGGGTATATGCTTATGGGTCATAGGATATTTGTTAATATGGGGCATTTGTCTGGTCATAAGTGAGCTGTCTACTTTCTGGTTTATAGATGTGTACTTCGCCAAGCATGTTGAGGTAACCAGTAATTCAAGGTACACTTGCCGCGCTTGATGATATCCTGGTGGCATTTAGTCATAAGTCTTCAAGCTGAAACTTGTGGCGCATTTGTCCTATGGTGTAAACTATGATACCGTATTTCCTGTAATCCCCCGCCGATTATTTGGCTTCCCCTCAAACTAGCGAACTCGGCTACTTTTTTAATAATCAGGCCTCTGGTTATCTGCGCAAAAAACAAGAGTGTATTTGTGCTTGTAAAAACACCTGGCTTGGATCGTTCTCATTTTTTCGATGATTCTTAAGTGAGTTGCTCAGCCTTATTTTCTTTTCCTTCCGAATATTCCACAAGCTGCAAACTGGTGGTTGCGGAAGTGTACCTCAGCCTTAAATTATTCACTCATGACTGTTGCTTCATTCTCTTCGGCCTTAAATAAATGGTTCCATTTTTGGTCTTCGGTCAAGTTTACGTGAGCTGTTGCCCAAAACTTCTGGCCTTATTGATGGGAAACATTGTCGAATGTATGGAGTACAAAGACATTCAAGTTTAGCGAACACTGTGCTACGAGAAGAGTCATTAGCAGAGCACATCAGAATGGACCTGCCTAAATCAGGTTATGAGGTAATTAAAATGAGGTGTTCATGTGTGGATTTATCTGTATGTCAGCGGCTTCAATATATGGTACTGCCATACATATCTTAGTGGGGATTTCGCATATCTGAATATTGTGACGTTAAGTGTCACCGAGATAAGGAGTCTGGATAAAATATTACAAGGATGAAGTGCTCCAGGATGTCGAAAAATACACTCATTTGCATGGCAATTCGGTTTTCACGGAAGATTCACCAGCTGAATCTCCCATTTATGGTGTTGTTCTTTCAGGATCTCGTCGTCCTGGGATCTGGTGATGGAGGCCCTACATGCAGCCACTATATTTGAAATGCGTTATGACTACTCCTGAGTAGTTAAAGAAAGCGGTACTTTGTCGATATGGCCACTTGATGATAGCTGGCATCAAAATTTATTTGCATAGCACTCAGTACAGAGGCTGAAAAACACGGAAGTCCGAGGATTCAGTGGAAACAGTTCTTCCTAGAAATAGTGTGTTTTCTGTCTATGGGAACCGCTGAAGCCCTCAAAATCGGCCATCAGTATGCTTCATACTAGCAAACGTGCATTGAATTCACGCGCCATAAAACCTCCATAGGGGATAAACTCATCTAGCTGACAGCTGTGCACTCTGTTTCGAATCGCTGAAAGAGGTTCGGAATTCTGGATGTTCTACTGAATTACGTATAGTGAGGCTTATTCTGATTTCGACTCTTCAGTGGGGTACTCGGATTATTGATTGCACCAGTGACTCATAGCTTTGTACCGAGTCTTCCACTTACTGAGAACGTGTACAATGGGAAAAACGCGTAGACACTTATATTTAATGATACAAGAAACATTCTCGCGCCACTCAAATGAAAGTGGGGCGTTGGAGAAATAGAAATACGACGTGGCACTCGCACTAATCACATGGACTGAGGGCAAACCGCAGTTCATACACATCAAAAAGAAATCTTGGAGCGTAGGCTAGGGTGTTGTCTGTATTGAAATATCGTGTCAGTAAGCTTTTCAACTCTTACATGGATACATTCAACAGTGTGAGTTTGTCTGCCCTACAGAAGAGGATCAAGAACACGAAGAAACTCGCTACCCTACGCTACAATCTTCAGGGTCTAGAAAAGCATACACTCAGTAGTTTGACAACCCGAGCGAGGTCCTATTCTGGTTATAAACTTCTAAAAGCAGGACACTCTTGCCAGTCAAACACTCGGTTTGGTCAAACCTTCATGAGAGTTCGAAAGGCTTTGAGGAATCGACCAACGAAAGTAAATCAACAACTGCTAACCTACACCGCACTCTTGTACTTTATCTCGTGTTGATTATTTACAGAGAGTTTTCTGATTTATTGGGCTTCCTCCCATTGTACATTCACCAATGCGCATAAGGGTGACTAACCACGCTGCATAAATTCCTGTGCATTTTTACCAATTATTATCTGTGGCTAAACTGGCAACGCACTGATTGACAAGACAGACTAATGCATCAGCTGATTTTCTTACTCCACGGACCTGTCTGACCGGCCGATCCGTTTGTGACCAATCGACCGATTTACGGTCACACGTTCACCCATACTTGTTGAACTACGCCACTTGGCCCCCGCCAGTTTGACGCCAAGCACTGGTTGCGAAGATCTGCCAAGAGACACTGGAGAGGAAAATGTAAACTAACATATTATTACCAGTTGTAGCCTTGCCCTTAAGCACATCATGAATTTAGACGTGTCACACCAAATTTCGTACTCACTTTTATTGGTCCACTGTGAGGTTGTTCCTTCCTTACTCGTGCGTGATATAAGGCGCCGTTACCGGTCGTTGGACAGATCATTCTGAATGTTGGATACCCATATGAGTTACAGAGTAACACGACGCTGTGGTTACTATAAGTATAAAAATCTTTGTGTCTGTGTAGTAATACCTAGATGCTGAAAATCAATTCTGGATAAGTTCTGTTTCAAATTCATACCAAACTGAGGGCACAGGACCTTGTAATAGAACTTTTATGACAGTAAATTCTGTTCTAACGATAAATTGTCCATTGTCCATTGGCGTATAATAAACGTTTTGTTGTTGTGCTATTCAGTTTAACGGGGTTCCACTAAAAGGTGTGGTCGTAATGACCAGTTGTTATATGCACCGAAATTGTACATATGCAACACTGCTAACACCAAAATGCGATAGTATTCCCGGCTGCGAGTAGCAGGAAACTTCAACAGAAAGATGCCGTCCTTCTAATAGAAAAAGGTTAGGTCACATTTTGTATCCACATCGTTGGCGTTTGAACAGTTAACCTCCTACCTTGTCACCCATTCCGGTAAGTCCGCATTGAACGGGTTTAAAAATGGGTGCTAATTTTGCTGTCATTAGAATTAATTGGCTGTGAAACCGTACAGAGGTTTAGGCTTTAGATATCTGAAGTGCGAAGGGAGCGCACTGCCACTACTATGTCGAAGCGTGCTGGACTCAGCTGGAAGAAGGTAGGCCAGTCTCATTGATGAGACTGCGACCGTGTTTAGCTGCTCAGACATGTTGCCTCAGGTGCGTCCGTTGTACGTCGACGGAGTAATGGCAAAAATGTTTGCCTGGTATCTCAGATGTCCGGAGTTTGAGTCCGAGAACAAACATTACTGAGAAGGTTTAATAAGGGCTAAACACCAGAATAGTGCTTATCGTCCCGGATGTGGACTAGCCATAACAATTGTGGCATAACAGGAGGAGTCCTGTTTTAGAGAAAAATCGTGCCAATACAAACTCAGAAAATTCCACAACCAGTCACAATCCGTTGAAATTGTTTGTAAATTAGAGGACGATCTATCGGAAGTGGTGAATGAGATGTGAGGTATGTATGAAGTATGAATATGGGGTACTGCCAGGAAGGTCAGATTCCTAAAAGTAGTCCCAAAATGTCCGAAACCTACTGAGACACTCGAACCCCACCAAAATAGCAGTAGGGAAGCCGTCAAGTATCCAAGCCAGAAAAGCCAGTTTCCGGTCGAACGCTTAAGCAGTCAATTAATTCAACAACGGCAGACGGGTGTCCAGGCAAGCCACATAAACACTACTTGCGGTGATGAGTGTTAGGAATTTCATAGAAGCAAGGTCGACGATGATGTCGATCAGACAGTCTGGATCAATGTCAAAAGTGTCCTTTAAATACCGCGAGACCCATTGTACTTTCTGCACTCGCTTGTTCGCAATGAAGCTGCTGTGTTCCTTGTTGGTGAGTCTTTTCCCGACATTAAGGCACTACAGTGGCGGCAGCAGATAGTTACAACAGGTATGTAATATCCGTCGCGTGCAGACTCTTAGGAAGAATCAAGTGCGCGGTTTTGAGCACATGTTACGTTTACTTTTGTCAAGAATGATCGTTTTGAGACGACACAATATCGGTTACGTGTGAAGAATACGCCAGAGACAGGAGGGTTGCTTTTTGTTTCTGACTCCTATTCGTCATCCATATATAGTAGCAATGAAACGACAAAGTGGTTGTGTAGTAGGTATTCTCGTATAAAACCACCTTTAATAATCTTTAGTATTTACGGACTGTTCATTCTATTCGGACTTTTAGTGCCTCCTGCACGCAGGTAGTCTACGATTTATCAACATAAGGCCAGTTGTTGTGGCTACAACGAAGAACGGGAAATATCTGCTGATTCGGTGACGCCAGCCAATCAGATCACCGACAAGAATCTTGGATTTGTGTTCGGTTATTCATCACACGTTCTGTCTCCCGAATGGGTCACTGGTGCACACAAGCTTCTAGATATGAAATGCCCAGACAACTGACCACATGCAATGAACAGTCGGCTGACCGGTCGATGAACTGCGACAAACCCAACGTCACTGAGTTGACTGGTCGATGATCGCTGCACTTCGTGAATCAATATATTGTGACACTAACATGATTTTTCACAAGTGACCTCCCCATCTCCTCACACTTGCATATATGCATCTAACGGTTGTTATAAAATCATTTACTAGACAGTGGTGAACTTTTTATCATACCAGAGAAAATGTGTTATGTTTATACTCTCTTTCTATTGATTGCAGCACGTAGTGTGCTCACTTATGGTGTCCCTTCTCTCACGAGTTATGACAGTTCCTCTCATGATGCAGATGTCTACCCAGTGGATTTCGCCAAAACTGTGAGCGAGGGCTCCGGAATTTATGATGCGTCTAGTTCCAGAGACCTGTCAGAAAACTCCATCGGTCACTACAAGCAAAACGGACAAATTTCACTTTATGGTAATATCAACCATGATTCGGACTACGGATTGGATGCTAATCTCTTGTCAGCCGGTAGATTCCTCGGAAAGGGTATCGAAACCAGAGGGTTGAAATATGAGACTGTCACATCATTCCAAAAAGGCGGTGTGTATGGTCCCAATGGATACAAGAAACGACATCATGACTACAACACGCAAGGGTTCGTGAAGAACTTTCTTGGTAAAGAAATCGATAGCAAATTCCACCTTGATGGTAACTTGAAATCTCAAGGAAACATGAATATCTATGGTGAGTCGAGCGTAGTTGGAAAACTTGAAAAGGTCGATGGATTAAACTCAAATGGTGATCTGAGAAAGTACCGTCAGTATGGCGAACTTGCTAATGGTAATAGCTATAATCTACTGGAAGGTTCAGACGACCATGAGAGTGATTACTACACACGCGACGTTGTGAGCACTTTTGATGGTAATGAGAGGGGCAATAAGTATCGACTCAAAAGTCATATTCATCCCCGTGGAAATATTCGTGTTTACGGTGATACAAGCATAGTTGGAAAGTATGGAAGGACCGGTGGTTTAGATTCTGATGGCAGCTGGAACAATTTCGAACAATATGGCAGTTACACAGGTGTTGTTGGTGATAACAGCTATATGATTCCGGGGAGCTCGGAGAGCCTTGTGAGTGGTTACAACACGCACGAGAATGTGAACGGCATTGATGGCACAAAGAAGCTTCGACTCAAAAGTCAACTTAAGCCCCATGGAAATATACATGTCTACGGTGATTCACAAGTGGTCGGAAAGTTCGGAAGGACCGTTGATTTCAATTCTGATGGTGGCTTGAACAAATTCGAACAATATGGCAGTTACACGGGTGTTGGTGGTGGTAAGAGCCACAATCTTCTGAAAGGTTCAAACAGCCTTGTGAATGATTACAACTCATATGAATTCACGAACAACTTGGTGGGAAAAGGGACCAAGAACAAATTTCGCCCCAAAAGTAGTCCAACTTCCAAAGGAAGCACCAATATCTTAGTTGATTCAAGCTCAATCAGAAATTTCAATGAGGTCAGAAGTTTCACTCCTAACGGCAAACCAAAGAAGTACCGTCACTATGTCAGTTCCACAGGGATCGCTGACTACAATAGCCGTAAACTAGTGAAGAATTCAAAGGGTCTTGGGAGCGATGTGGAATTCGCCCAACACACACATGTTGACACTTTTGGAGATGTGGGAAGCATGAAGTAGCAAAGTGGCATAAATTGTCCCTACCGTGCATCGCTTTTCGCCTAATATTCGATCCCTTCTGTAATTTCTTTCTATATGGAACTGATTAAAACCCCATATTTCATTTTACCTGTCTTTTTCACCGGACGATATTACTGAAATTACGGTTCAACTTGACCATTTATATATCTCCCACCCGGGAATTTTGTCCAATGAAAAGCAAACTAACGAAAGTTGGTGTGTCACCTTCCATGTTTGATTTGAATCTTCTACTATTCATTGAAATTTAGTTTAAGAGTCTCCACTTGAGTGATCCTAGTAGTTTGTGGAAAACGTGACAATTTAGGAATGAATTTCTTATCCTCGGACCCTACCGAGTGCAAATCTAAGACCGACCCGAAGATACAAGACACGACAAAGAAGACACGGAGGATTCAGTTGTTAGTTAGTCGCCTTGGTAGAAAACTTACATGTGCGATAAACTGACCAAAGCCAGTCTGTGTTTCTGGTTCGAACCAACGGGTAAGCTAGCAGTAGCCAATGTACTGTGCATCCCAACCCACAGGAATTCTGTGATAGTCATCAGTTGTAACGCCGTCTTTAACTGTGATGATATTACCCCTCGAGGGGCAGTTAGGTTAAGGGGACGTTATCGCCAAAGAGGACGAGAGAAACAAACGTAGACTGACTAGCCCAGTAGTTCGGACAGGGTACATGGTATGTAAAGTTAAAGATCAATTTGCAAGTTAGAATGGTGTTTAGTTGAGAGCCAAATGTAGCTGGAAAGAACCTCTCGGTTGCGATGTGCTGTAACTAAATATTCCGCGCAAAGACCACCTTGTGTTTCGCTTGGGCCAAAATTTGTCTATCGAAGAATATCGACCTCGACGCATGCTAATCATAAGATCTATTTTGGTCCCATTTCTAGACTGTTTTTTCAAGCATTTCTATGAGGTAGCGATGGCGGGCAAGCCGAGCACTTTTATTAGGGGATCACTGTCAGTGTCCGTTAAGGCCTGATTGCAATATTGCTTACCTACTGCTCCAGCTCCCCCATTGTTACAGTGAAATAACTTTCCCGTGATAATGAGGCATCAGGAGAGTCTATCTCATGAAAAGTTGAAACAGAAAGTGGTAGGAGAGCAGACATTCAGAGCACTCATTTAGACAGTGAACTGTGTAAGTGGGGTGGTCAGTATAACAAAAAGTCACGTGGGCGTTGTCACCCAAAGGTCGGCGAGTAATTACAAATTTGGGGATCCATGCATGGATTCAAGGTATCTTTGTGAATAACCTTCTACTGGATATGGATAATTGGGTAGACTTGCCGGCTTCGAGGTGTTGGACACTGGAGATGGATGCCGTTACCCAAGCAAGTGCAGAGCAAACTGGCGTGTTAGCCTGAAAAAATCACGTCCGCAAGCTTCATTGTTTGATCTTAATTTTACAACTTTCAGACTGAAAGTCTATGGGCAGATTTGAGACACCCCAGCTTCTTCGACTGAAAATCAAATTTCTTATGAGCCTTAAACTAGGAGAAATCGATGGTAGGTTTTCGATGAGTAGTGATCAAATTTCTAAGCTTGTAAATTCCTCGGTGTTTTACAATGTATCCAAGGTGACCGACTTTTCCTCGTAACATTCTTAAAGTGGGTGCTTTCTTCGGACACAGATATTCCGTCTGATGATTCCTGTTTAACGTGTGAGTTGAGTTCAATTCTTTCCTTTAGCCATACACAGTGCATGCCAGGCCGAGTTCGTTCACTGTATTTTGGGATGTTATGGCCGGATGGATAGATGATAAAACGTAAAATTCCTCAACAAGGGACATCCCATAATCACGGACATTACCGTATCTTCCATGCATTTGTCCCCAAAATCCCCATTGTAGTTGTAGGCTGCACACAGAATTGCTTTTTCTGAGTCCCGCTTCTGATTTTTTTACCACGTAATGTCTACTTTCTTCAAATGGCCAAGCTTACACCCAATAATGTTTTCACTGGCTATGGTGGATGTGTACTTTTAACCTAAAAATGCACTATGGATTCAACTAACCAATGCAGGTAAATCACACCCCGTTCAGCATTTGTTCTGGTTAGCGGCATATGGTTGGTATAACACTACATTATACCTTCAGGTCCTATTCGGTAGGTTGTTACCGTGTCACGGTTGTTCTGTGCTTTACCTGGCTGATTGAAATCCATTGCGCTTTCTGATGCAAGGTGACCTGTCTACTAATTCCCCTACAACTTCGTTCCATTGCAAAAAAGCGTGAATGACAATACTAGTACTAACAATAATGATATGCAGTCCCCTCAGTAATGGACAGGTCGTAGTTGGGAACCTTTTTGATTCAGAACGGAGATTTCCATGAGAATTCCATGAGAATCAGGAACAACAGAATAAGGGACACTGCATGCAGTCCAATAACGCCGAAATCCCGTTTCAAAAAACCTTATGTATGCCGATTTCCTTACCCTCTGTCTCTACGTTATTCATTCCGTGAGATTGTCGGTGGGAGAGCTCAAGCTGCCAACGTCGTACTGTTACAGTATATTTCGAAATCAGACTACAGGGTGATTGGCAACCACGCTTCAAACAGACTTTGCTGTCGGAGACAGGCATGGGCAGACGGAGAAATCAGGACATGTTGCCAGCTACATCCAAAAGGTTTGTTAATAGTGTGAAGAGACTTGTGAATTTTCGACTGAGGTTTCATCATGTAATTGAAGCCAGTGTATGCTGAAAAGCCGAAAAGCTGCTTCTTGGGAATTATCAGCTGTGCGCACTTCACGAAATCCCAGGGAGTTTTGAACTCGAGAACTCCCGACTAGTAGTTCGAAAACTTAACCATTTGGCCACGAGCGGTTAATCTGCATTGTTGTCAACTCACGCATAGGCAGGACATATCGCCAGTTATCCTCCAATCACTGAATCCACACCACGTGGTCATGTGTTGACTGGGTCCTCAAGTGACCATTTCACAGACCGAAGGTTCCATCAACTTGTGAATTAGTCCTCCCTTCTGAGCTACTTGCAATTTCCTGGTAGGGTGAAAAGATTTGAAACTTGAAAGGCGATATCTGAATTCATGCATATGTCTACAGGACAAAATCAGCTTGAGAGACTATAACCCCCGTGTTTGTTTAAAAGTGACTTACGCAGGCCAAGGCATGCCCGCTTGCTAAACGAGGTGTAAACTACATGCTGTCTACCCGAGTTTTGAAGGTGTATTCATTGAGGAACGCGCAACCTGATAAACCCAGTGGATGCGCACTGATTTCCCTAGTTAGGAATAATCGCTGTAGTGAGATGGGGACTCATAGCGATTCTCTGCTCAACTGATCACCATCTACATGAGGGTTTATGAGCAATGGCAACCGGAAAAGGAACTCTGGATGGCAGGACACTCGATGCGGTCACTACAAACTAGTTGTGGGTGATCAGATCTCACGCTGATGGAGTAGAATGCACTTTGTGTAACTGGATCCCGACAGGACACAAAGATATTTGCCGTATGTAAGAATAAAGAAGTAAGCCTAAACTTTTTCGGAAGTCAGTGGTGTCAGAAAGTGAAACAGGATATTTCGGTTTCAAAGCCGTCGTAGGGCCCAAATTCCGTAAAAAAGTTTGCAGTCAGCTACGATCCCGTGGTGTTCAAGGATGGGGACAGATCGTCAAAATAGGGCCTACAACATCCACTGAAGTCATCAGATTCTGGGAAGGAATCAGTACACGTGGCACCGACTTGTCACTGAACCTAATATAAGTATATGCTATTGTCTACAGACTAAGTGTTAAAACTTCATTGCGTGCTTGATAATTCAAAAAATCAGTGAATCCATTTTTTTATTTCATTGAACTTTGTTATGTCAAGCAGGCTTGGGATAAAAGTATTAATCGCTATTGGGTGTTTGGATTACCTCCAAAAACCCTTAAAGATGGGGGACTCTACACTTAAGTACCTTTCGTTTTCCTAATGGGCTTGCCGCTGAGGATGATATAGTTTGAAAACGGGGACGATGCATTGACCCTAGGCCGTTCTGTTGATGAAAATGATAGATCAAGTGTCGGAATCCGACGATTGCACAACCAAGTCTAGTATGACCTTTTATCTCACCGAAGAAGCGTACAGGTTGACTGTATATCCGTAGAATATAACCTTCACAAGTAACCGGTTCAGTCGTTTTCCACTGACCAAATTTGTGGAAAGGCGTCTTCTGCGCTGACAAGTAAATCAACGAATGTGCTATTTATTCCATCTGTCAAGTTTGTCACAGCTCAAATGCTTCTTTTCCGGAGAAAATCAGAGTGATCATAACGCATCTGCCTGAAGAGTGTTAAGAAATATAAAACCTTGAACCGGTGTTTTCCTGTTTTCTGGAATTGCTTGACTTAGCAGAATAACTGTTAGCACCAAGTAAGCATTGTAAAAGCGGTTCCTTTTTGATGAAAGTTCACACAAACTTCCCTGATAAAGGATTTCAAACATTTTGAACCAAATGAGAGAAGCTTGAAGTAAATTCGTGCCTTCTTTTCTTGAGACAGTAGGTAAGTAAGACAAGCCCTTATTTGCTTCTCATCTGACGCGGAGTCCATCAATTTTCCTCTTAGTTCCCGGATTTTTCATGGCAACGCCGAGATTTTTTGACGAAATCTGCTACCGAAACCGTTACTGTCCCAAGTTTATCAGAGAATCTCCGTAGGGTGCATAATTCACAAAATGCAGAAAACTATTACTATTGGTCTATTGGGTAACACAGACATTATTGTCGCCTGGACAAAGTGCTCCTCCTTATAAACAGAGTGAGCGAGTACTTCCCAAGAGAAAGAGAGAGAGAGAGAGGAATTGTCCGGTCCCAAAATCGTGTTACGCGAAGTAGTGTGCCCTCCCTGTAAGGTGCTTCCAAGGACAGCGCCGACTGACACTTTGGTGCGAGAAAGTTTACTGTGCATGCGCTAACTTCTAATAAAAAAGGGTAGATAATGAACGTCTGAGGATCTTGTCTATGTGTATTTTATTAATCTTCAAGTTAATCACTTGATTATCGAATACACCAGATGACACCGTTGAACCCCGTCTAAGGCAGTACTTCAAATGTATTGAGGATCCTCCTTATATACAGTGTTAGCAGACAGTCAAGGTCAGTCAGCATTGCCTAATCCCACCGTACATACCAGAAATTTCAGATGGTCAGAAATTTCGCTGGTCAGTAACGCCTTTCCAGAATGCTTTAAATGAAGAGGATATCACCTGAACATTTTTGTTCACACAGGGTTTTTCATTGGTCCTCGAGATTTCATGCAAAACGTACGTTTTTAGTCCCGCTTACGAGCGTTGCCCGGTGACTGCTGTGTCTTAGAGGATCAAAGATGGTTGTATTTATAATGGCAAAACTGAAAGACAAAATGAAAGAAAATGGATGACAAATGCCTGGTTCCAGGGTTGTTAGCGGCAAAAAGCAGGTGCTTGTCGCCATAATGAAGGATCATTTACTGCAATCGCGCAACACGGGAATTTCTAGCTCATTGTATTTTGCCGTCTCCATTTACTCAACAGCCGGCTGTCAAACCTCTCATAAACAGTATCCAAGGTAGACAACGCTCAGGAGAAGGTGTTTCTAACGCAAGAACAGTTTTGACCGGCTTCAAAGGTGTTTTTTTTTCTAGGAGAGCACTGTACTTGTTGGTTGTTTAGTTCAGGATTTTAATTGTCACTGTTCAGCACACAACCACGTCTCCTAATTCAGTAATGGTTTATAACTAAGTCACTGTTCAAGTGTAGCTGGCCTGGGATAACTTTTCGCTCGCCAGCCTGATTCCAACTTGCATATATTGGGTCACGACAGTCCAAATCCGCAGGAACAGAAGAATGTAAATGAAGTGAATAAACATTTTTATTAAGCTTTATTTTAAATCTAATCTGATGAAGCGCCTTATTAATAGCCATAGTCCTCCTCAAGGCTGCCTAATTTGTCGTAGTCACCATGGCTTCCGTATTTGGAGTAGTCATTCCGGCTGCCGTGTCCGCTCAGTTTGCCATAGGCATCGTACTTACTACGGCCCTTAAGTTTACCGTAGGCATCTTTATCAGCTGTTCCCTTGGTTTTACCCTCTTGACCGTACTCAGCGTACTTGTCAAATTTGCCGAAAATATCACTTTTACCGTAGCCGTTGAACTTGCCCTGTGCTTTGATGTTGCCGTACAGGTCGAATTCGCTCGCCACTTTCTTGTCACCTATCTTCCTGGCTCGTCCATAGCTGTCATACTGGTTATAGTGCTTCTTCTTACCATAGCCGTATTGGGCACCACCACGGCGGAACTTCGTCACAGTCTGGTATTCGGAGGATTCATCTTCATATCCAGTACCGTGAAACTTGCCCCTGGCTTTAAGATAGGAGTCGAGTCCGTGGTCCGTGTTGTCTTCAGCTTTACCACGTGTGAAGAAACTGCCTCCCTGTAAGTAATAGCCCGCTTCAGCCTCCTGATCATGCTCTCCGAAAGTGCCGTCGTAGGCTGAGCCACCATGAGCGCTCAAACCACCCTGAAGATCGTAGTCATAGGATGACACATCAGCTCCGGTATTATCTTCGTAGGCGCCTCGGTAAAAGCGTCCCACCCCAGCCCTTCGGCCTCGACCGTAACCATCGGCTAGAGTAGCTGGTACTAAGACTACCAAAAGAAGACAGATCAGCTTCATGACGTTGGGCTTGGTACATGCTTTCGGTTCGCTATTCGACTTTTATAGACTGTTCATTCTAATCCACCCGTGTTATCGTCAAAACATACAAGTAACGTCATGTCCGCAAGCGCCATTTATGGATCTATTGATTTTGTAGCTTCAGTGCACTCAGCTGACTGGATTGCGAAATTAATTGATTCCCCAAGAAGTTTGTCGGTTGCCATCAGTTGAATGCAGGTTGAATTAGGCTTCATCACAACCGAGGGGCATAAGCGCAAAGAGTGTTTTCAAAATGAAGTTACCTATTACCCAAGAAGTCACCTGAGGTTACCAGCCAAATCGATCCCTTCCAAAGGGTAGTTTTCACAGGAAGGCACAATTATATGACTTGAAAATAATTCCCGGTCTTCCTGCCCATGTTACCAATTGGGTTATTAAAATGCAGTTTAATTAATTAATTTCACTTTTAGGGTACCTTCTCAGTCTAGAAGATGATGGCTTAAAGTGCGGTGTAGTTTGTAAACTCTACAAAAATCATCACAAGAGGTAGTAAAAAATAATATAGTTGTAATACCCACCCACCTGCAGGGATCGAACCAAAGTCATTTGTTCTGGGAGTCCGTCTCTCCATGATGCGTAGCTCTACAAAAATCATAGAAAATATCACTCCTCTCTGTCCAAACATCTTTTCTACGTGCAAAAACCCTACTCGGTGTCCGAATCAATTCGACATCCGATCGCGTTTGTTTAGTGGTCTGAACATTTATTAGACCCAATGAGCTTTCAAAAGTGATCCCAACAGAAATATATTTCTACTACTTTGGACACAGCGAAGAATGGTAGTTTGGCCACCGGAAGTGAAACACTATTCTGGGATTACTTTGAAACTCTCGAAAGGTCACTTTGCGTAATATTTAGAATAGAACAGAACATATTCTTTTCTTATTCTGTCTGCTGAGGCACCCCATTTTTAGTGACCACGTGGCTGTTTTTGCATTGTAACTGTCCAGGTGATCAATAATCTTGAATTCCCCCAATAGTTTTAGGAAATGCAAAGCGAGAACTATGGACAAGGGCATTAGACTAGCTAATATGCGTTGGTTATTCTGGCTAACTCCCCTGTTAGAGGACACGGTCAGAGGGCTAGGTCAAGTTCTGAGTGCAAGAGACCCTTAGTTACTCATGTCACAATCTGAAAATAAATTCAGCATGCCCACTCGTGTAAATAGGAGTATATTGCCCCTCATCAGTTTCCTGGTCATTGCACCTACTTTGGAAGGTGACGCCACGCATCCTACTCTTTTGAAGTTAGGTTCGTCCATTTGGACAGTTTGGACCGCGGATGGCCCTACTGTTGAGCGCCATTTAGATTGTGAAACGGAAAATCTTGTTCGAAAGAAGGCAGTGCTTTGAATGAGGTACGATGATTTCGACATTTCGATTACAACGGGAAACCTTTTGTATAGTCAAGATGATTACAAGGGCGAGGGTGGTACAGGCCGTTGGAGCGAGTCATCGGTAATAATTGGTTGGTGAGAAGACTTTACTGGCACTACGGCAGTGGTGTGTTTACGTATTCGGGATACGTTCTGTTAGCTGGATGCATGCGTGTCTGTATGTGTCAGGTCCATTAGTTTGAGTCATCTAAGGTCACATGGTTCTGTGAGGGGGTATGTACGTGGATCAGGCTGAACAAATTCATCTATCTAGTCGAAAAACTAGTGGAAATTAGGCTCCTTCGAAACTCTTTCTCAGAAAGCACCCCGATAATAAGCGTAAGCTTTCAGCATGTAGTTTTTAAAAAAGTCTGGAAGATAATTCTTCAGAATTCGGTATCTGACGGACAATCATGACTTCAGATGATGCCATTTCAGGCAATACCATCTGGATGCTTTGCCTGAAAGTTGGAGCCCTTGAAAGATAGTACAGTTTGACCTCTACACCCGATGGTTTGTTCTTCTCAGAAGCGTTCTCTACGCCAACTCCCATGGCAGTATTGTATCCTCCACCCCTCTCTTTTTGACAGAATTTGCATACGAAGTCACGAGCTCTACCACAAATGGAAAATGATTCATTCTGAGCGATCAACGAATACTAAAAGATAACATTAAGTATACGGAGCATACAGGCGGATGCAGATGAATCGAGACGATCAGAGTCATAACTAAATCAGAGTCAGTCACAATGTTGATCAGCTGCCCGCGGTCGAACATTTAAGTGTCCAAACTACTAACCGGGAGGTCGCGGGTTGGAAACTCCTTGGAGTTTCATAAGGTAGCATTGCCGATGATTCTCACTAAGGATGAAACAGCTGCACAGTGCCTTTCACCTGTAAAGCATAGATTAGTTTCACTTACAGGATGAAATACCAACTGACGATAATTGAAACGTCTGAACTATGCACACTTCACGTTACTCTATCTTTGGTGCATGGTTCAGAGACACTTCCATTCCGAACCCTTGGATGAAATGACACTTCTTATAGCACTGGTTCGAATGATGGAATAATGGACACGCATCAGAACTCAAGATGGCTCAGTGGTTAGGACGCAAACTTACTGACCGAGAGGTCCGTGGTTCGAACTCGAACTCTGCATCTTGACCTCTCCTGTCTAGGTTTGGACATCCTGGCAGTATCTCAGCCGCCGTGCTTCCTTAAGGTGATATGATAGCTGGGAACCAAAAGAGTGTTACGGCTGAACGACTCATGATTTACTGACACGCATCAAAAGATCGGAAAGGAAGTACTGTGTGAATAACGGAAGGCCAAAAAACCATATCGAAGTGTTCAGTAAAACTACGGAAGAAGTTCTTCCGCTTTGGAGTGAAAAAATTAGTAACTGGCTCTACTTGAGGCTATATTCTTGATCCAGTCGAATTATATAAATGCATTGAGGATAAAAATAACATTTGGTCGATTGAAAACTTTGTTTCGCATCGAAGCTGCGTGGCGGTCGTCTGAGCAATGGCTTAAAACCTAGAGTAGATCACAGCCTAACAAACGCACAAAGTTACATCTGACGAAAGGCATGAGTCACTGCGAGTGCACTTTCAAATCCCTATGAGTTGCTTGGAATGTTTCGTAAGGTGGATCCCTGAACAATGGTTGAAACCGGTTTGGTTTGGGATACTTGTTCTTGGGGAGCCATTTAGACCAACCACGCGAGCACATGATAAAGCTTATTTCACAAAGCTGGATAACAAAACAGTTTAAAATGGAGCTACTGACGTCATATTTCAGTCACCCATTGGACAACTCTGCGCAAAAGTTTTTATGTCCTATAAATTCGTCGTCCAGATGGATGACAGACCGTCCGTTATAAGGTCCAGGATTTTGCAAAAACCATACGCAAGTGCATCAAGGTTTGCTTTGTTTGAAAATCATCTTAATTTCAGTAAAAAAACTGTTTGTTTCCCCTGTAGGAAAAGTTGTTTGTGCTAAAGCAATGTTTGATCACCCTGGCTCATAGAAATCGGTCACAATTAGAAACCCACACATAGATGAGACTTCCACGTTGTATCGTCGGAGTCTATATAGAATAATAGTAATACAGTCGTTTAGTTGGAACACCCTTTCGGTTCGAGCTGCCGTGCCGTCGGAAGGCAGCACGAGGGTTGATTTACTGTCTGGCTACCCAAGTCTAGACAGGAGCAGTCGAGATGCAGAAGTTGGGTTCGAAACACAAACCTTCCGGCTAATAAGATCGCGCCTGAACCACTGAGCCATATAGGGCTCAGGAGACACCCTGAGCTCTCGAGAGTCCACATAGGTATAAAATAACCCGCTTAGTACTCTTAAAAGAATATGAACCTATTCATGTACAAAAACTTTGGCCCCCTCAACTTCGGTCGGGCAATCTAACCCCAATTTGTTGGAGTTGCGCGACATTGTCTGCAGAGGGTAGTAAAGATCTTGGTTTCGCCAGCTGCCTGATTTCGTCCCATAGCGTCCACACTTCGAACAATCGCCATCGGACGTCGACCGTAAATAGTTCGCAGAATTTCTGTGGCAGTCTTTTCTGAAAAGAATGTGTGCTGATGAATAGTGACTTAAGTGGTGTTGTGTGACAGAGAGGTGAGAACCTGGTTGTGAAGGCGACAATCTTTGTGCTTCATGGGTTATTTTAGAGCCTTGAAAGCAACAAGCGCAGACACTTACCAGCTCCACTTCACGGGCATTGTAAAAAGCCAACCAGCCGGACTCATCGCACAATACGGTGGATGCTTTTCTGGGTTAGCGAATAGCACGGTCCCTTAGTTTGTGAAGATGGGCATTAAGGAGTTGCTTGGAACCTTTCTCTAGACAACCGATTTTGGAAAATCATTTCAGCTGGATAATGTAAAGTTAGTATGCATGCTTAGTGTCCTTCGTTTGAACAGTTTACAAATGTCGACACGTAAGTTCTGAGGGGAAAATTCCTCTTCACATCATCACTGAGATTTCTATGCAGGGGATACGTTTGTTTGTAATACAGGAAGCCATACACACAGTGAAACGTAATACACACGGTTTAAATACTATCTTTGTTGGGAGTGCACTTCTCTCTGAGCCACCCAGATTACGAAATGGAGTTAAAGACAGAAGTTATCTCAAAGGGTCTCGGTTGCAAGCCAAGCCGACCGCGACTACGTCGTAGTGACCTCCTGTCGATGAAGCTTATTGGTGGGCGTTGCAGTAGTGCGGAAGGACGCGCATCTAATTGTCTCAACGTAAGCTGAGTGGCCTGATCGAAAAATAAGGCTTGAAACGTTTGACAAGACCGGCGAAGCTTACTGATGAGACTGGGACGCTTGTTTTACTTTCATTAGTTTATGGGTAGACGCCACAGTAACAGCACTGATAAAAGGCATAGTCATTGACACAAAGTAAAAGTAGGTTGGCGTCACGTTACTTCGGAAAATGCAGCTTTTACTTAGGTCAAATGTGGAGCACAAATCCAGCTGTTAGGTGACTCACCAC